>JABMCL010000754.1:1157500-1165000 GCA_018857735.1 Alviniconcha marisindica
GGTAGCCAGTTTGTGTCAACACAGAGTCCATTTTGTCGCTACCCCGCCAGCCCCCCCCCCCCCCATCTCCCCCCCCCCCCAGCCCCGCACCCCCCCCCCCCCCCCTCGCTCTCCGCGCCCCCCGCCCCTTCCCGCCAACGTGCTTCACCCACACCCGCTTCGGCAACTGTACGTAAAGTTCGGGGCTGCAAGGTGCGTATTTGTGCCGGAAGCTGCAAACATGTCCTTTGGGGCGACATCATTTTGGGGCTGCACCTTTCGATTGTGACAGCGACAGCCGAAAATAGACATCGGCATATCGCATATTTCAGTTGCGCCCATAACTAAGTTTGTGTAAACAGAATTTCAGTGAGAACGCTTAGGGTCATCAGGGTTAAGCCCGTTCTTAATTGGGCGAATGTTTCTTCGCGAACCTAGTTGGAAGTATTCGGCGAAGCTAGTTGGTTCTTAATTGGGCGAACTTTTCTTCGCGAACCTAGTTGGAAGTATTCGTCGAAGCTATATTCGGGGTCCAAAAAGCTTCGCTCAACATGTTCTGGGAACATTCGCCCTATTCGACGATCATTGCCTCTGATTGGCTGAGAGCAGAGCTCTCCTGTGGATGAAGAAAAATAAAAATAAAAATGGATGACTGTGTCGCTAGGTTCTTCACTCGCTTCGGAGGGAATTTGTTTATTTGTTGACTTGTGGGAGGCGCAGCCTTGTCTCGGAGACCCAGACTGAGATACCCTGTGAGGGATGATGAAAGTATATTGACTTGACTTGACTTTAGCCTACATTTTCGATCATGCTGTCTGCTGCGCTTCTGCCGCAAGTTCGGGCCGAAGCTTGCATCTCATTTCGAGCCAGTTGAGAACGAAGTAAAGTTTGGACTGTCCGAACCATGTTCGGCGAACTAAAAGTTCAATTAAGAAACGAATCATAGTTCGTCGAACTGTCCGAAGTATGTTCGGCGAACAAACATTCGCCCAGTTAAGAACGGACTTTAGGTGCGCTAAGTGCGCTAAGTGCCCATTATTAATAATTATTATTAACTCTGGTTACAGAACAGTGCTTTATAACAACTATTATTATTATTATTAACTCTGGTTAGAGAGCAGTGCTTTATAACAATTATTATTATTGTTGTTGTTGTTGTTGTTGTCATCATCATCATCATCATTGTTATTATTGCTGCCCTGACCTCTGTGCTTGATGCTGCTTTGGCCTTAAACAAGGATATTCTCAAGTACTTGATGCTGCTTTGGTCTTAAACAAGGATATTCTCAAGTGCTTGATGCTGCATTGGCCTTAAACAATGATATTCTCAAGTACTTGATGCTGCTTTGGCTTAAACAAGGATATTCTCAAGTGCTTGATGCTACTTAGTCTTAAACAAGGATACTCCCAAGTGCTTGATGCTGCTTTGGTCTTAGACAAGGATATTCGGGTCATAGCAATTAACTGGAATGAACTGGCTACTGTCAGGCAGAGGCTGATATAATTATCGGCTGCTTTAATGTCTCCAAGAGGAAGAAGGTATCGTCAAAGGATATCCTGAAAAGAAGACGGAAATGCGCAACTATTTCCATTTGCTGGTTTCATTGGCTTATGTCATCAATAGGGGTCGGGGATAGCTCAGTTGGTAGAGCGTCCAACTGAAAAGCCAGGTACAATATTGACGCGGGTTCGAGTCCTCGGTACGAACATTTCTTTTCTTTTTTTCTTTTTCTTTCTCTCTCCCAGAATCAGCTTCCAGTGCGGACTCTCTTATGGTGCCTATTATAACCCTATGTGGTTGTCTGGGCTCAAAGCACCAACTAACCAACCAACCAACCAACCTACCAACCAACCAACCAACTAACCAACTAACTAACTGACTAACCAACCAACCAACTAACTAACTGACTAACCAAACAACTAACTAACTAACTGACTAACTGACTGACTGACTGACTAAGTAAGTAAGTTAGTGACGGTGTCCGTACAGCCCCCCCGTTTGCAATCGCATGCATCAGTACTTGTGTGCACGTTAAATCCCTAACACTGGCAGCCATACCATTGTTTGGACACAGGAAAATAGTACACACACACACACACACACACACACCAACACACACACACACACACACACACACACCACACACACACACACACACACACCACACCACACCACACACACACACACACACACACACACACACACAACACACACACACACAAGACACCTCATCACACTCACTACACACACACACAGTCGACACACACACACACCACACACCACCACACCACACACACACTGATAGGAATGTAGCGTCTCTCGTCGGCTGTGCTTACCCGGTAAGGTGACCCGAATTTCTCTCAGGCACAAAGATGTCATCTCTCTCTCTCTCCTCTCTCTCTCTCTCTCTCTCTCTCTCTCTCTCTCTCTCTCTCTCTCTATCATATTATTTTCTTCTTCTTTACTCTATCTATCTACTTCTATATTATATATATATATATTTAATATATATATATAAAATTTAGATAGATAGATATAAGTTGGTTGGTTGATTTTAAGCTCCTCGGTGGCTTCACCTTTTACTTGTGTAGTGAGTAATTCTCATGCATCACCCTAATTCATCCCCCTCCCTGCCTCCATCCCTCGCGCTTCTCGACGGACCACACAGACCGCCAGACACTGCCTCGTCCTCTTACCCTCCACCCCACCCCACCCTCCACCCCGGCTGTCGGTCTGCTGCGTGTAAACTAAGGTTACCAACTTGTGTAACCTCCACTTAACAACTGACGAGCAGAACGTAATATGTACGTGTATACACTTTCAACGAGACATTTTATCGCAACATCTCACAGTCTGACACAAGATTGTATGTTTTGCCAGCATTTTTTCTTCTTCTTCTTCTTCCCCCATTTTTTTGGCCGGGTGGGTAGGGGTGGGGAAGGGGGAGGGGGGGCAGCGGGCAAACTGGACCATAGATCGACAGAGAAACAACCGTGAGCTTTTTCCCACCTCTTTCTTCTTCTTCTTCTTCTTCTTCTTGAAGAATGACCTACCAATGACCTACCTATGTGCCTTACACGTCCATCAGTGCGGTGTGATTTATCTGCGGATGATTGATTGCACCCTTAATACAGCTAATGTCAACATAGATAATATACGTAGGGATTTACAACAAAGTCTAAATTGTATCTTTGGATGGTGTTGTAGAAATCGGTTGGCACTGAACCAACCGAGAAAAAAAATGCATGTTGATGGCGACGAGACAGAAACACCAGAAACAACAGCTCCCCCTAAACCTAAACTTCGAGACCACGCCAATAGAGCAGGTTTCAAAGCATCGCCTACTTGGAGTAACTGTAGACGAGCAGCTAAAGTGGCAAAAACGTATTAACATATTTGCAGAAGTGTTTCTAGAAATATTTTTCTTCTTTCAAAACTAAGCCAAATTGTCAACCACTTAGCAAAATTGTCCTTTTTCTTTGCACACATTATGTCATACATAAACTATGTTTCAAATGCATGGGGTGGATGTGCCTGTGTGCACATGAAGCAACTGTACTCTCCACAAACGTGCCATAAAATTCTTAATGCCAAATCCTAATATGGACTGCAATTAAAAATGCTGTGCTCTCAAACTACTCCCTCTAGACAAACAACTATTACTCAACAAATGTGTTCTGATGCAAAAGGTTGTTCACGGCAAAGCCCCACAGTATCTGAAAGACCTCATGATTCCTTCTGGACGTTTTCACGTTCATAGGAAAATAAACAACTTTTGCCGAGAACAAGGATTGATATTTTAAAACGAGTTTCTTCTTTTCGGGCTCTTTAGCGTGGAGTAGTTTACCTCATCGTCTCAGATACCCCATGGAAGTAAAAACATTCAAAAGGAAAGCATTTCGGGCTTTCACTAGGCCACCTTGATACATTTTTTCTTCCATTCGCCAGACACCTTGACACAATTTTTGTTTTCCATTGCGTGTTCTTGTCAAATTTTTACATTTTCATGCGTTATTGTACTCTTTCACTTTCCTTGCGGTCATCATTTATGAGTGTATGTGTTGCCGTTTAACTTCTAATCTTGCTATGTGTGATCGTGTGTTTTTGTGTGTGTGTTTTTTTTTTTTTTTTTTTTTACTGTATATATAGAGAGATATTCACTTTTTCTGTCGTTTTCCTTTATTTGTTTAAAATGATTTTGCATCTCTCTCTCTCTCTCTCTCTCTCTCTCTCTCTCTCTCTCTTTCTCTCCTTCTTCTTCTCTTCTCTCTCTCTCTCTCTCTCTGAAAATTCAGATTTGTATCTGTCTTACTTTGCTGAGTTTGCATTTTGCGAGTTTTAGACACAAATAGTTTCTTGTTTTCTTTTTAAATGATGTATTTTAGTTTGCCGCAATTATTTGTATTCTTGTTTGACATATTAAGTGTTGCTGTGTTTGTCATCAGGGACAGATTTGTAAAAAAGCCGATTTGTGCTTAAATCTTTATCCTTGTGTAATAAAATATTATCTTATCGTATCTTCTTGTTCTTGTTCTTCTTGTTCTTGTTCTTGTTCTTCTTCTTCTTCTTCTTCTTCTTCTTCTTCTTCTTCTTCTTCTTCTTCCTCTTCTTCTTCTTCTTCTTCTTCATTTTTCAATTATTATTTCAATTATTGTTCATATGGCCTGTGACACTATTTCAATAACTGAGGTCCCCTTTCATTCATTATATTTTTTTTTTGGTCTGAGCCTTGATGACGTCAGTTTCATCAACAAGATCATCGTAATGTAATAGAATATTTACAAAGCGTTTACACCTACCGTGGGCCGGAAGCGCACGAAGACCAAGGTATCGTACGACGGTAATTTACCTTCGCATTGTTTCGACCCGAAGCCCGAGGTGACCATAAAGAGCCTGTGGTTGTGAAAGCGGCCCTGTAACGACAGCGGATTAGTGGAGCTGGCTCCTTCTGCAGGGCTTTGCACCTCGTGAGACCCAATGCAGCCACTGGAGTCAGGGCCAAGGAGAGGTTGCCTTGCGTGTTGTGGCCCCGCGGCAAAAGCGGTTACTCAACTTGCTAATACACTGGAGTCGCTCTTCTCTTTCAGCCTCCCTGGTGCTTGGCGTCTTCTTGGGTTGACTGGGAATGCCAGCTAGTGGACCCTCCAGTTTGCTTGTTGTTGAGTGTTGAGCTTTACGTCCACAGAAACTGCAGGCTTATTAGGGACGGGAGCCCAGGACGGTCACTTCGACTTTCACACAGCTCCTGAGCTCTGAAGCTGGATGTTGTGTTGAGTGTTGCTTTACGTTCACAGAAACTGTCAGGCTTATTAGGGACGGGAGCCCAGGACGGCCACCTCGACTTTCACACAGCTCCTCAGCTCTGACCCTCCAGTCTAGCAGTGGGTGCATGTGGTTATAAATATGTGTAGTATCAGTAACCTCTTGCGTTGATCTGCTGTCTGTCTCACTCGATCGATGCACTGACGTTGGAACTCGAAGTGAGAAAGCTGGCATTAATTATAACTTCAGGTGAAGAATCAACACACAAGGGAGTTAATTAGCGCTCGAAATACGTAACACAAGTACAACAACAAAGACCTGAGTCGCCTACGGTAACTCTTTATCACCTGGCATGCGTGTAAACACAAGGTACATAGACTCCACCAGAGGTAGTTTTCTAACAAGTGATGAAAGAAGAAGAAGAAGAAGAAGAAGAAGAAGAAGAAGAAGAAGAAGAAAGAAAGAAGGAGAAAGAAAGAAAGAAAGAAAGAAAGAAAGAAAGGAAAAGAAAGATTTTTTTAATATATATAAAAATTTTTTTACGAAGGCTAGTTACTTTAACAAGAGCTATGATCTAGCTAGTTTATCAGTACAAAGGTCAGAGCGAGGTGTACTCACACTTTAACTGTATGATGAGGCACCGTGCGCGCGCTCCCGTAGCAGATCTGATGTCAGATAAACAGAGGTTTTCGTACAGCATAGTTCAAGCCGTACGGACCTCGTGCATAACTGTACTAACAGTAATGAGGGGGGGAAAGAGAGAGAGAGAGAGAGAGAGAGAGAGAGAGAGAGAGAGAGAGAGAGAGAGAGAGAGAGAGAGAGAGAGAGAGAGAGAGAGAGAGAGAGAGAGAGAGCCGGATTGGCCAAACGGAAAGGCATTTGGCTGGGGGAAGGGGGGGGGGGGGGGGACCTGAGGGATGAGGGTGTACCAGTGGTGAGGTCAATTTAACTTATGTACCTTGAATAATTCACTCGCATGCCAGGTTAGAGTTACTGTAGGCGATTCAGGTCTTTGGTGTCGTGTTCGTGTGATGTCTCTCAAGCGTAATAAATACCTGTGTTTGTGGAATATCAACGTCAATATAGTTCAGTTCACTCTATGCAAGCCAGCTGAATAACAGTCCTGCGTCAATAATAAATCCTTAATAGACGATCTTCGGAAATCCAGGGGACTGCACTCGGTAAATGCCTACAGGCATGGCCTGTTATATGCTTGCGGGTGTAGCGCAGAGTAGGCACGCTTTTGTTGGGGGTACAGTGAGCACGTGGGGAAGATGACGGATATCCGTAAACAAAAGGCAGAGAAGGCATCAGAAATGCCGATCAAGCGCTCACTGTTCGTGGGGAACCTGCAGATCGGATAGTAGGTTCCCCCAGCTGCTAATCTAGTATAAACTATAACTAGGTCCATGCCTGAAGATCTAAAACTGTCGCAGATCGGCTCTTCTCAGCTGCCGCCTCCATTCTCTCCCGGAGTAAGAAAACACTGTCAAATTATCTTTGCCTGTTATTTCCGGAAATCGTCTATTTAGTTGTTAGAATCTGAAACAGAACGAGGTTCACAGCGCTCGTGCAGAATCAACACACAAGGGAGTTAATTAGCGCTCGAAAGACGTCACACAAACACAGCAACAAAGACCTGAGTCGTTTACGTAACTCTCACCTGGCATGCGAGTAAATACAAGGAACACAGGAGGCACTCTACAGGAGGCACATGCAGCTATGCACCTTGTATTTACTAGTGTGGCAAGTGAGTTGCAGTGGGCAACTCAGGTCTTTGTTAGTGTTGCGTTTATTAGATGTTAGAATCTGTTTTTAAAAGATTTAATAATAATAATAAACAACAACAATAATAATAAATGCATTTCTAATGCGCCGATTCCCTCTGTGTCTATACATGTGCGAATAATAATAGTAATATTAATAATAAACTAATAATAATAAATGCCTTTCTAATGCACGGTTTCCCTCTGTATCTATACATGTGCGAATAATAATAGTAATAATAATAATAATAAATGCCTTTCTAATGCGCCGATTCCCTCTGTGTCTATACATGTGCGAATAATAATAATAATAATAATAATAATAATAATAACAACAACAACAATAATAATAATAAATGCCTTTCTAATGCGCCGATTCCCTCTGTGTCTATACATGTGCGAATAATAATAATAATAATAATAATAACAACAACTAATAATAATAATAATAATAATAACAACAATAATAATAACTTTCTAATGCGCCGATTC
>JABMCL010000754.1:1177500-1182500 GCA_018857735.1 Alviniconcha marisindica
TGTGTGTGTGTGTGTGTGTTTGTTGTGTTTGTAGCGTGTGTGTGTGTGTGTGTTTGTATGTGTGTGGTGTGTGTGTGTGTGTGTGTGGTGTCCGTTTAATGGTCTTGGCAATACGTGGTGCTTGTTTAACGTTTGCTTTACGAGGTGTAGGATGTTTCTTTTGGCAAGTACATCAAGTGGACTTTGTCTAATGTTGCTTCAGAGGCCGATGGTCATTCAGTACTTTTCATCAACAATGCTAGTGGAGTGGTCTATGATGCGACGAGGCAGTAAAGACTCAAGCAGACGTGGCACTAACTATGACTGCAACAAGTGATGTCAAGAGGCGATCGGTCACTAAACCGACAACCAAAGACTAGAGACAATCGGTCACTACACCGACAATAATTGATCTTCAAGAGGCGATCGGTCACTATAACCGACAACCAAAGACTACGGGAGACAATCGGTCACTACAACCGACAATCAAAGACTACAAGAGACAATCGGTCACTATACTATAACTGGCAACCAATGACTACAAGAGACAATCGGTCACTACAACCGACAACCAAAGACTGCAAGAGACAATCTGTCACTATACTATAACTGGCAACCAATGACTACAAGAGACGATCAGTCACTACAACCGACAACCAAAGGCTACAAGAGACAATCTGTCACTATACTATAACTGGCAACCAATGACTACAAGAGACGATCGGTCACTACAACCGACAACCAAAGGCTACAAGAGACAATCTGTCACTATACTATAACTGGCAACCAATGACTACAAGAGACGATCGGTCACTACAACCGAAAAACCAAAGACTGCAAGAGACAATCGGTCACTATAACCGACAACCACAGACTATACAGAAGCCCGCTACGTTTCACCGATAGCGCTGTTGATGGCTTCAGGTCCAGGTGGTCTGGCTGTGCCTCCTATAAACCTGCAATGAAATCAGCCCCATGCTCTGACAAGAGGTCCGTCAGTGAGCCTGAGGGTGGAGTGGACGGGGTAGGGGGAGTTGCATAATTCTCTTTTTCCCTCCAGAGATTTTAACAGTGAGCCCATCCTTTACCTTGTAACGTACTGATAGTTCTGCAGCCTCTACAGGATATTTCTACAGCCTCTGCATCCTGCGGATGAGATAATAAACCGAGGTCCCCCGCCTCCCCCCCCCCCCCCCCCTCCCCCCCCCCCCTCCCCCCCCCCCCCGCCTCCCCCCCCCCCCCCCCCCACCCCCGTGTGAAACAGGCAAAATGATCGCACGCGCACTTTAAAGATCCTGCAGTCGTCCACGTCAGAGTTCCTAGCTAGATTGTAGAAATCCCAAAATAACCCAGCATGCCCTGAAAGTTTCATGGTCTTGAAAGGGCTGAAGTTGCACACTGCCCTGAAGAGGAAGGGTAACCCGTCGCAGCCACTGGACTACTTATACCTTTCTTTGGCTCATGAATCTTATTTTTCGTGTTTTTTGAAGATGATGATGATAATGATGATGAATACGATGAGGAGGAAGAGGAGGATAATGAAGAGGATGATGAGGAGGAAGAGGAGGCGGAGGATGATGAGGATGATAATGAAGATGATGATGATGATGGTGGTGGTGGTTGTGGTGGTGGTGGTGGTGGTGGTGGTGGTGGTGGTGGTGGTGGTGGTGAAGATGATGATGTTGACGACGACGACGACGGTGGAATCACAGTGACCTATCTCAACAAAATCCGCCTTCCACTCCCACTTCCGAAAGAAAATGGGTACAACCCCTGCCCAAAGAGCGTAGGGGGTTGGAAGACTCCAACGTCAACAACGGAATACAGGGAAACGGCGACTTATACACAGAAGTGCCCCTAACGTTTCATTGTCGCGGTTGCGGCAACCGGTTCTTGTGCCCGAGGAAGGTGACTGCGCCGAAATGTTGTTCTATATACTCACACGTCGCCGCTCTGCAGCATCTCTGAAGCCGTCCCAAGAGATGCCTAAATAGTATACTCTCTTGACTGTCCCTGACACACCGGTCTATCTATTTCTTTCCTGTGGTGTTCGCTCTTGGTTTGTGCCTGTTAGTCGTGAGTGTGCAGGCTCTTCTTCAGGAGGATGGTCCACGTTGTCTGTAGTCACCGGGGAGCCGTTTGACGTCTTCTTCCCCGAAAAGACTGCTGCGTGGCTGACATTTCCAACTCTCTTAGCCTCCGCCCAGGGATTTGGCGGCGGAATACTGGGCCTCTTTGTAGAGTTTGCTGCTCGTTTCTTGCGCATCTTGTGTTGGAAATCCCAAACCTCCATGCTATCTTGGTGTCTGCTGTGACTTGCGGTTTCCAGCCTTGTTGGGGTTGATAAGGTTGACATTTGAAAGACGAAGAACGACTGCCGAGAGCGGGAGGTGAGTGCCTGGCTTATCTGTTCTTGCCCGCAGAGAGGAAGTTTGGAATCGGGCAAGTGCGCATGCGATAAAGGGAGGGTACTAGGAGCTGATTGGGATTTTGGTGGCAGACATTTATGTTTTCGATGTTGGCATTTACATCACTTTTCCATTTCATTTTTCCTTCCTGATATTTTTTTTTTTGGGGGGGGGGGGGGGGAACCTCCTAGTGTGTGTGACTGTTTCCTTTTCCTTGCTTAGATTAGTTTTTGTTTTCTGATTACTTGTTCACTTCAGTCATTGACTTTCGTACCCATGTTTACGAACTGATAACGGCCACTTAGCTATACGATTTCTAAAGCCCTTCCATACCGCTTTCGTCCGAAGTCTGCTCGACTGCTAACCGCACAAACAGTATTCAATAATAACAACAGTGTTAGTATAAACAATGGTAGGATTAACACATCTAGGTAGTAAGCTGCCCTTGGTGCTGTGCAATGAAACATTCTAACAAGACCTGCACTATTACATCTGCAGTCACTCAAAGTTTACATTCATTCTCATCCAGCAGTCGTTTCTGGTAGTACAGTTAGTGAATCGGTGAAGAGAGAGTACAACAGATACACCCAACTCATATTCTGGAGAGAGAAAATCAGGGGAAAAGAGAGAGAGAGAGAGAGAGAGAGAGAGAGAGAGAGAGAGAGAGAGAGAGAGAGAGAGAGAGAGAGAGAGAGAGAGAGAGAGAGATGGTACTCTGTGAGGAATGCAATTGCCGAGGTTGAACAGCTGCGAAGAAGATAGGTGACGATATAACGACAAACACCAGAGAAGCTTCCGTCATTTGAGGATCCCGAAACACTTTACTGCAGTCATCCACTGAAGCTGGGGATGGTTCCAGGAGTCCCATAAGGGTGCAGCACCAGATGATGAAGTCCAAGAAGGCGTCATGTCTTGCTGAAAGCGATCGGCGGATGCAGTTCAAAGGTCGGCAATGGAGGAGAGGGTGGGATGGGTGGAATGGGGGGCTGACACTGTTGATGAGTCAGAGCAACAAAATCCGACGAAAACGTACAGCATAAACAAGCAAAATACGATTTTTTAAAAATTTATGTTTTATTTGTTTGTTTGTGGGTGTTTTTTTGTTTTTGTTTTTAGGGGGGGGGGGGGGGGGGGGGGGGAGGAGAGAAGGGGGTACGCATCTACAGGACGCATCGTGGATCATGTAGGCTAAGCTATGATGATTTCAAAACACTGGTTATTCTTTTGTTGTGGAGTACAATGTACCAAACTGTTCAACATGCAGATCGCTACCCTGCGAATGGCAGCTTCCTTTCAACGCTGCCACTGCCCTGTGTCTTTTGCAGAAACACTGGATCCATTCTCGAGGAGGAGGGTGGAGGATTGCGGTGGGAGGGGGGGGGGGGGGAGGTCTGGTAGACAGAAAACAGGGCTCAGTAATTTTGATCCTGTATGCGATGGATGATGTCGTGTGGCGACTTGGACAGTTTCTCGCTGTCTAGATTATAAACCAATGGAACAGAAATGGCCACACCAGAAGTAAGCGACTAGGAAACTGTAGCACAGTTCCGAAAAAAGATGTCCTTATACCTTTTTTTTAGAAACAGACACCACTGATATAGCCTACTGTTATTATAGTATTTGTATGTGGTACCTCTGATTCCAACGGTCTAATTCTCCGGCGAGAGGGGTGAGCAGGGGGTCTTTAACATGCGCGAAGCTCCTAGTGTTTCCCGTAACCCATTTATTCCCACCGTCCCATATTCAGGACACACAACTGGTTTAGGTTAGTCTGTTTTAGCTGTGTGTAATTTTGACATCCTGCTGACATAGACCTCCTGTGTGTGTGTGTGGGGGGGGGGGGGGATTGTGGTGTGTGTGTGTTGTGTGTGTGTGTGGTGTGTGTGTGTGTGTGTGTGTGTGGGGTTGTGGTGTGTGTGTGTGTGTGTGTGTGTGTGTGTGTGTGTGTGTGTGTGTGTGTGTGTGTGTGTGTGTGTGTGTGTGTGTGTTGTGTTGTTGTGTGTGTGTGTGTGTGTGTGTGTGTGTGTGTGTGTGTGTGTGTGGTGTGTGTGTAAACTACGTAAATTACTAGTTAGTTTATTAAGTAACTTTTGTATTTTCAATAACTGTTCTTAGAGTTTTAAAATATACCATAAGTGCTATTGTGTTTCAGCCATGTTTTAATTTTCTCTGATGAGATAATAAAGTAATCTTGAATATGGGTTAAAAACAGCCACAATAACTGTACTGATAACTGTACTGATTAACTGTTCCGCTGCAGCTCTGTAATGCCTTTGTTTTCACGGCCACATCCCCGGGCGTTGGACTCCTCTCATCAAAGGCTGCATTCTGGGTGTCTCAAAGTGCGCAATGTTCTTATTGCTTGCTGTGCACAGGGAGACAACACTCATAGTTCAGGAGCTGTGTGAGAGTCGAGGTGGCCATCCTGAGCTGTCCGTTCTAACGAGCCTTCTGGTTTCCGTGGACGTAAAGAATTATTGCACCGTGCTACGGCATTGGTCACAACTTGTCCCTAATATGTCAACTGACATCTGAGGACATTAAGCGTCACTTCATCATCATCAGGGAGACAACACTGACACTTACGTGTCCGCTCTAGCGTAGACTCGAAGG
>JABMCL010000754.1:1192500-1197500 GCA_018857735.1 Alviniconcha marisindica
TAGTAAACATGCTGGAGGTTTGGGAGGGTTTTAGGAGCGTAGATGTAAGATACGTAATCTCAGAAAAGGGGGCCCCCGGTATAAATGATTCGTCTGCTGGTCGGCTTTTGCACCTGCTGATTTTTTATTATTATTATTTTTCTTTTTTAGTCGGGAACCTCCGCCAAGTTGTTTCTCCAAACTGCAGGGAAAACCCAGACAGATAACACCCCCCTCCCCTCTCCGCCCCCATCCCTTCCATTCTCCCTCTCCCCGTCCTCCCTTCTCGACCCTGCATCATCCCAATCAGAATGGTGCCAAGCCAAAGACACTACGCTGCGGATGTCTCTGGCGAAGGTAAGCTTTTTTAATCAGTAATCTTAAAGAAGGCAATTAAGTTTCGGAGAAAAATGGTGTCGCTCTTTCGCGCGGAGAGGTAACCCGAAGATTTCCAAGCGGTTCTTGTTTTAACGAGCACCTGTATTTTGTTCTTCGGATAATTAGGTTCGAGAAAACAGATACCTGCTTTGAGATGCCAAAACTCTGGAACTGTCTGAACGTTTCACTCTCAGTCCCGCTTTGTACGTGATCATTAGAAAGCGGCTGCAGGAAATAGGGCAAACTCCAAGCACTGCCGTTTACAACCTACTTCCTTCGGGTGCCGGAAAGCGATGCTCGGAGTGTGGAATTAGGGTCCCCTCCGTTGAGAAGACGGAGCTATTGAAGTTCAGGAGAGCTTTGCCTTTTGAATTGCTGCCTTCCCGGTTCAATCTACTTCATACTTTCTCAGTCCTTTTCGCGTATAAAGTGATGGGTATCATGAGCAATGAGTCTGACATGTACGTGTACACATGCACACACACAGATGCACACAAAAACACAGGACGGACGGACATATAGACGAACAGACAGAAGGATGCACACACACACACACACACACACACACACACACACACACACACACACACACACACACACACACACACACACACACACACACACACACACACACACACACACACACACACACACACACACACACACACACACACACACACACACACACACACACCTGTCATGCGAGTAAGTACAAAGTGCATAAACTCCACGAAAAGATACGTCAGTTTTCTGGAGCTCTATGATACGTACTGCATGTACATCGAAGACATCTGACCGAAAAGGAATCGCTTGCAGCCGTTTGATCGACAACAAAGTGTCGGATTCCGCTGCATTTCTTCGACAGCTAGCTAAACAAGCAGCTAAACTGTCACAACCTCGTATTTCACGCGCACAAGCACGAGGCCAGAACGCCAACAAAGCACGGAAGACGTCCCCGCCGCAACGACCGCTTACGAACTCAAGCACCCCTTCCAATCACGTCTTTGTCACAATGGTCGTGTTTTCTGGTCCTTGAGAACCCAGAAAGCGATCCCCTGCCGGGAAGACGTAAACAAACTGACGGAACGATTATTGCCCCTGATAATCTAAATTACAGACGGCGATTAGCCACCTTGCGTTTCCTGCCTTCAGTCACGCAGCAGCCAAAGTTGCCGAATCAGGGAGTCGATGTTTTTCAAACAAATGGTTTGGCGGAAGCCCACGTACGCTTTCTGGGGAAGATGTTGCGTGTGACTGATAGTTATCGCGACTAGGGCATTTCTCTTCCACACCCCCCCCCCCCCCCCCACCCCCCCAGTACACCCCCCATCCCCCACCCAGCATTTTTTTTTTTTTACTCCGACCACCTGCTGCTGCAGCTGCTGCGTTGCGAAGTGTGGACGCAGGTGGATGGGAAATGTCGAGGGGTGGGGGGAGTGGGGGGGTGGTGGAGAGTTGGGGATAAAGTTGGGGAAGGGGAGGGGATATGGATGGGTGAGAGAATAGAAAGAGGCAGAGACCCCAGACTCTGTGTGTGTGTGGTGTGTGTGTGTGTGTGTGCGTGCGTGCGTGCGTGCGTGCGTGCGTGCGTGTGCGTACGTGCGTGCATGCGTGCATGTGATTTTGTGCGTGCGTGTGTGCGTGCTTGTGTGTTTACAAAATAAAGACATCATTTCTGTATAGTTTAAATGAAAATTAAATCCCACAAAGGAAAAATTGTATTTTAGGGTGAAATGTAAATGCCCCCTCCCCCTCCCCGCCATCCCCCCCCCCCCCCCCATCCGGCCCCACACCCCACCACCACACACACCACACACACACCACACACAACCCACCCCCACACACCCCCCACACACCACCACCCACCACAACACACGCACCCAACACACACCAAAAACACCCACCCCCACACACACACCACACAACACACACACCACAACAACAACACACACAAACACACAAACACACAACACACACACCAAAAAACCCCCAAACACCCCACACACACCAACACACACATCTTTCCTGTGCCCCACCCCGTCCATTCTCCTTGCCGTTTAAGATCACACGCGTCATATACTTTCCATTCCTGACACTTACATGAAGTCAATGCAGCATGCAAGTTTCATTTGTTATCCAAACCATGCAGGGCCAACACCGCCTTATATCTGCTTCTATCTGTACACACAATTACCTCAGTGTTTTTCGTACACTAAAGAATTGTTCATAAAACCCCGGGAATAATTGCCTTAGGGTTTCATTATCCGGGGGAGAAAATGGGCATGAAATTCACGTATCGTATGTTCACCGCAGAATCATTGATGGTTTCTTTCAAACGGAAGCGTATCAAAAGCAGTATTTTACTTTGTAATCTTGTCTCTGTGATCTAAACATTTTCGTAATAATCACGTAGTTTAGACTGTCTAAAGGTGCGAATGTCAAACCCCCAAACCCCGACCCAAACCCCGCCACTTCTCCCTCAACATCTACACGGTATCGCACAACAACAAAAAATCGGCCCAAAATGACTCCAAACTAATAAACAAGGGTGTAAACCGACTTTCTTTCTTATACTAGGCGTTATCAACAAGTTACACAATTCAGCAGATCGTTGTTCGTTCTTTGCGCCAGTATGCTACACTGAACATGTCTGCACTACGGTGAAGGGGTGGACGGGTGGTAGGGGTGGCAGTGGGGGGATTGACCAGAGAAAAATATTTATTTATGAGGGTAATCATATAGCAGGTATGCTACTTTTCCTCTTTTTTTTAAATCTTCTTCTTCTTCTTGTGTGTGTGTGTGTGCGTGTGGTGGTGGGTGTGTGTGTTGCGTGTGTGTGGTGGTGGTGTGTGTGGTGGTGTCGTGTTGTGTGTGTGTGTGTGTGTGTGTGTGTGTGTGTGTGTGTGTTTACATACAGCCCTCCCTCGAGCAAGGGGCCATTCGAGATCTAATCGTATTTTCTAATCTCCGTCACACTGGTACACACAGGGCATTAATAAAGATTAGACATCAAACATGATAGAGAGGGAGATGGGAGTGGATATATAGGGCTTTGGAATCGTATGTAGTAAGCATGACTGGTGGGTAAATGCGTTAAGAACAGGAGACACAATAAGGTATATAATTAAACGTTGCAGACGGGTTTGTAACCCATGTTTAATATGCAAGGACAACCAATTATCGCACATGAGAGAGACAGATAGACAGACAGACAGACAGACAGACAGACAGACAGACAGAGAGACAGACAGAGACAGAGACAGACAGACTGAGAGAGGCAGAGAGACAGACACAGACATAGTCAGACGTAGACAGACAGACAGACAGACAGAGACAGAGACAGACAGACTGAGAGAGGCAGAGAGACAGACACAGACATAGTCAGGTAGACAGACAGACAGACAGACAGACAGAGACAGAGAATGAAAGCAACATAGCGTCGATGCACTCACGTAAACACGAGGCGCGTCCGTCCCGGATAAAAGCAAAACAAAAACATGAGGTCTGTCTCGATTCAAACGACGTTGGTTTTATTTGTGATGGCGTAAGCAATGGTGACGGTTATCAAAGAAACGCCAGACACAACTTGAGTCGGCTGTTACAAAAGTACTTCTTTGGGCTGGTACCAACCCAAAACTGTCAGCTAAATGACAGTTTTCGGAGACCTACCTACGGTGTAACAAAATTATGGTAGTGGATGGAGGAAGGACGTCGTAAACCAATGCCTAGAGTTTGTGCCTGAGCTTGCAGTCGTTCACAAAACCGCTGGCATACACCAGTCAGCCAGAGACCTATCAATTTGATTGGAAGCGTGCCACCTTTGCAGCAAGCCAGCCAATGGCACGCGGAGATACAATAACCACGTCAAATAATCGATGGACGAAAGTGAAGGCAACCACCATCACCTTATAGGCGGGCAATTCCGTGGTCAAACAAGAGCCAATTAGAACTCGGCACGTCCCCTCAAACATCCAGGAAGAGTCGCAGCCATTTTCTCCCCGACAGAGGATGTCCCCTTCACTTGGCGGACTGACAGTGGTACCTTGCGTAATTGGAAGTCCGAGTAATTCACAAGACGGTGAAAATTATCGTCTGATGCGGACTTGCGCTCTAAACTAATTGATAAATTATGTGCTATAAAGAAACTTTCTCAAGAGCAGAAAGAATAGATGCGTGCCTTAGAGAGAGAGAGAGAGAGGGAGAGAGAGACAGACAGACAGACAGAGCGGGGATAGCTCAGTGGCACAGCGTCGGGCCCGTGATAGACAGACAAACAGACAGACAAACAGACAGAGTGACAGAGACAGAGACGGAGGGGCAGACAGACATACAGGTAGAAAGGCAGACAGAGAGACAAAGACGGAGAGAAAGAGACAGAGACAGACAGACAAGCAGACAGAAAACAGCGAGAGAGAGAGAGAGAGAGAGAGAGAGAGAGAGAGAGAGAGAGAGAGAGAGAGAGAGAGAGAGAGAGAGAGAGAGAGAGAGAGAGAGCTAGAGATAGTCAGACACAGACAGGGAGATGTGGAATGAGAGAACCACCACACACCACACACCACACACACCACCACACACACACACACAACACACACACACACACACACACACCACACACACACACACACACCACACACACACGACAC
>JABMCL010000754.1:1200000-1215000 GCA_018857735.1 Alviniconcha marisindica
CCCATGCAGCGTCTGCCGGTGCATCTCCAGATTTGTAGACGTCTAGAAACAGTAGTGCTGCTGTGATCCACACACATTCACGCTGGAAATGTGTTTCGCGGGGTTTTTCACTGTTCACAGTTGCTCTGCTGCAACCGCTCACAATCAACATGTGTCGCTGCCTTCAACCATTTCTACCCATTAATCGACGAGGCGAGCTCCGCACAACAGCTTTAACGGCAAGGTTTACGGAAGAGCTACCCAGGAGAAAGAGACAATGGTTGCATTCAAATGATATATCGCGTCAGTCTGCGTCTTATCCATCAGCAGCATCGGCTTTGTTCTCCAGGTTCTAGTCTGGAACATTTTGCCAGGCGACCTATGGAATAGCGTAGTCGAGTGCAGTTGAAATAAAGACGCCCTATGTCTGTTTATTGACGTAATACACACACACACACACACACACACACACACACACACACACACACACAACACACACACACGCGCGCGCGCGCGCAGCGCGGCGCGCGGCGCGCGAAGTATGCGCAGAGAGAGAGAGAAGAGCTATGGGGAAACACATACTCTCTCTCTCTCTCTCTCTCTCTCTCTCTCTCTCTCTCTCTCTCTCTCTCTCTCTCTCTGTGCGTGCGTGCGTGCGTGCGTGCGTGTGTGTGTGTGCGCGCGCGCGTGTATCTGGTGTTTGATTATTATTAATGCGTTGTGAACAGAAATCGATTTTGTGTATCCCTGTATTACCTTCATTCCTATCTCCCAATTTGACACGGGCAGATAACCTAGTTTCGTTTGTTCATTCTCTCTCGTACGGATGCACAATTAAAAAACGAAGAAAAAAAGAAGAAGAAAAAAATGCATTCAGTTTCGCATTCTGGCGACAGTGCACGGAAAGGAAAGAACAATACGTGCACGTTACCAGAGGCAGAACGGGTTGTAGGCCTTGCTTCAAAGTGCATGTCAAATGCTCATGCTTTACTCCTTTTTCTGTTGAACCAAGAGCAAAGACTTGACCGGAATAAAAAAGTTTAAAAAGGAGAAGAAACGGGGAAAACGGACGTCTCTCCACATCACCGACGATATTAATTACATTAATGTACAACGTTTTCTTCTCTTTCAAGAACCACTGCAGAGCTTTGGAGTTGTGTGAAAATCGAGGTGGACGTCCTGGGCTCCCGTCCCTAATAAACCTACGGTTTCTGTGGACGTAAAGCAACCGACATCATCAAGAACCACTTGACATACGCACCCCGCCCGTCTAAATTTGAATTCAGTTTTTTTCCTAGTCTGGGATGCTCAAGAACCTAAGTTCTGACACACCTGATATATCTGATACACCTGATGCATCATTGTTTTCGCCTAGGATTATCATAAGTATGGCGGGGACTGTGCTCAGTGGTACAGTTCTGGACTCGTGACAGGAGGGTCGTTGGTTCGATCCCAGGTAGGAGGGACGGCAGATGTTTCATCATCGGGGTTCCTTTTCTGTGCTCATTGAGTTCGGTTTCCTTTCCACCCTCGTGTTACTGTAATAGTGCGTAAAGTACCCCACGAGAGAGAGAGAGAGAGAGAGAGAGAGAGAGAGAGAGAGAGAGAGAGAGAGAGAGAGAGAGAGAGACAGACAGACAGACAGACAGACAGACAGACAGACAGACAGACAGACAGACAGACAAAGACACAGAGACAGAGACACAGAGAGACAGGCAGACAGACAGACAGAGCCAGAGCCAGAGAGACACACAAACAGACAGACAGACAGAGACAGAGACGGGGGAGGGGGAGAGAGAGAGAGAGAGAGAAATGCATGCGTGTGCGTGCGTGCGTGCGTGCGTGTGTGTGTGTGGGGTGTGTGTGTGTGTGTGCGTTGTCCTGGCATGTGTGGCATGTAGCTGTGTGTGGTGTGTGTGACGTGTGCGTCGTGTGTGTGTGTGTGTGGGGTGTGTGTGTGTGATGTGTGTGTGTGTGTGTGTGTGTGTGTGTGTGTGTGTGTGTGTGTGTGTGTGTGTGTGTGTGTGTGTGTGTGTGTGCGTGTTTAAGTCTTTGTAAGCGCTCTGGGCTCTTACGCGACGGCGCGCCATAAACAATCTGTTATGATTATTATTATGAGTTATTATGCCAAACGTGCTGGCGGCAGACTGCAGCTAAACACGCATACTCCATTTCCCCAAGGAAGCCGCAGAGGGCTTACTTCGCTGTCCGTTCATAATGTGGAAACCCGTGAGGGAAACGAATTCATACGCAACTCTGCTCGTTCACTGTCGTCTCAGGTCGTTTAGCCGCTGTGGGCTGTTTCCTGGTCTGAAAGACTGGAACCTATCGACGTAACACACACACACACACACACACACTCACACACACACACACACACACACACACCACACACACACACACACACACACACACACACACACGCATGCACACGCACGCACGCGCACACGCATGCACACGCACGCACGCGCACGCGCATGCATACGCACGCACGCGCACTCACGCGCACACACAGACGCACCACACGCACCACACACACACACTACACAACCACACACAGGAGGAGAGAGAGAGAAGACTGTAGAGAGAGAGAGAAGAGAGAGAGAGAGAGAAGTGTACACACACACAACACACACACACACACACACACACACACACACACACACACACACACACACACACACACACACACACACACACACACACACACACACACACACACACACACACACACACACACACACACACACACACACACACACACACACACACACACACACACACACACACACACACACACAACACACACACACACACACACACACACACACACACACACACAACACACACACACACAACACACACACACACACACACACACACACACACACACACACGAAACTGTCACAGTAACCTTGCTCGCTTGAAATCAATCTAGGAATGTTTTGAGTTTGAGTTTTCCCAAAGCCTGCACGTCAGATTGTAAGGAAGTCAGAAGTGGGAGTGTATCCGAGTAAGACACTGCACAATATGTGCTGCGTGAGAGGACTTTAAAACAAACAAACCAAACCGATTCTAACAGCGACCAGTCGAATCAGAAACACTCCACTCTGGAGTCTAAGACGTCTTTGTCTCTCATTAGAGGTGTAATGAAGAGTATGAAGGACATTCTATTGTTTCAGGGAATCATATAAATGAGCCTGATCAATGATTCGATGAAAGGCTGTATGAAAAAAAGGGAGAAAAAAAAGAAAGGTCGAACTGTACACAAAAAGGGGAAAAAAAACGAAAAAAAGGGGTTTGTGGGGGGGGGGGGGGTAAACGTGCATGCAATCGATTTTTGAGCACTTTTTCGGGCTGGAAGCATTAAAAAAGAGAAAAATCGGAGCAAACAAAAAAAAAAGGAACCTTCACAAAGAGCCCTTTTTTGCAAAAAAAGTCAGCATTTCATAGAATAAAAAATTTCCCAGATCTATCTTTTTATAAAAAAAATGCCTGAAATGGGAGAAAACGTCATCTTTTCCAACATGTGAGATGATAACGGTAGCACAGACAAACACATATCTGTTTCTGGGTGCAGGTTTTTCCGTCTGTTCACAACCAGTTTACAGCATTTTGGGAAATATTCAAATGGCTTTAATTTTAGAAAGCTGGGATCTCTGGGAAGGTAAGGAATATTTTATGACATAATTTTTCATGCAAAATGTGAACCCGAGGGTAACTTATCTCAAATATTCAGAATCAACAAAAAGGGGGGTTAATTAGCGCTCGAAACACTCACACAAACTCGCGAAAAGAACCTGAACTGCCTACGGAAAAACAACATGGGGTCAGAGGTAAAAACTCCTCCCGAGGTACATCATCAAGAAAAAATCCCCTTTCCTCCCCCCCTCCACCCCCACCACCCCCCCACCACACCCCCCCCCCCCTACCCCATCACAGTGGCATATAAACCCTCCATTTCAGGCACACTCGGCGACACAGGTGTGTACAAGCATAAGCCCAGAACTAATTTTTATTCAAGACCAGGGCTTAGTCCTTTGCCCTGTCATCAGTTGTACAACAGTAAGATAATAGCGCCAGTGCGGCGTTTCGGTTCAGACCGCAACACGACGTACGTCAAAACTAACGAGAAACCACAGGTGGTACAGACGTGGCATAATACAATTATTTTCCGTCATCTGCAATGACCTGTTTTGTCGGTGAGTGCGAATAAGCAAATTGAACATGCCTATAAAGTGATGGGGGGCCTTTCCTCCACGAGCCTGCAGAATGCAGAGTAAAAAATCCCTGAAAAACTGAAGAATCGTGGTTTAGCTGTGTGACTTCTGCAAGCGGCAGATTCTCACGCATTCCGTTTATCGTGGAGGAAGCGCTGGATGAGTTACAGGACACACGTCGTTAGAAAAACTCCCGAAACGGTGTATCGTGTAGATCGTCGTCATCGCTATCTTCCTTGCATGGTTGATAGCAGAGATTCAGCGGCTGGGCTGGAAGGGGTAACTGGATCAGGACAGGAGGAAGGGGTAGGTCTATCCACAGACACTACAGCAATAGTGTCGTGCCTCTTGTCTAGCCACGACTGTCCGGAAACATCCTCTTGGTCTGGGCCCCGATAAGAGGCTGTATATTGACATTGCCATTCCTGACGTGTTATTATCTTTAGCCAGAAGGTTGGGGCTCAAGCAAAATGTTTTGATGCGCTAAGAGTTGTATATCAGAATCACGTCCAGCTATAGTAGCCCATTCTGCATGGCGTGGCAGACTCCATCATTCCAGTCCCGGACCGATGCGGCTCCGGAGTGGCGTATAACATACATATAGCACTTCTGTAATAGAATAGAACAGCTCTAGAGAAATGTACTAACCTTCTTTTTCTTCTTCTTCCGTAGAGCGGCCAAAATCATTTTGTTGATGGTTCTGTCTCTACTGAGGAAACATATACGAAGTTTATGTATACGTTTATATAGACGTTTATATATACGACGCTTATATATACATTTGTATAGACGTTTATATAAAACCTATACGACGAAACACAAGGATCAAATATAAAAAATAAATAAAAACATACACGACGTTTATATATACCTTTACATAGACGTTTTTAGAAAACCTATACGACGAAACACAAGGAACAAATAAACACAAGCGCTTTCGACAGAAAGTCTTCGCCGGCTGTAAGAAGATAGAAAGAAAATAATATATAGGAGTTGATGTAAAACAATGTTAAGAATGTATACGTAGATTTAAAACGACGTCATCAAAATGTGTCAACCTCACCAGCAGTTGTTCACTCATTCCTTGGATAGCACTTGTGTGTTTGGCAGTAATGCACAATTTGGGGAATGATGCACACAGCAATAATTAATGATGCTCCACCCCCCTTCCCGTCGACGAATTCTGATGCTGTGCGAGTGGTTTTGTGTGTGGGGGTGGGGGGTGGGGGGGGGGAGGGGGGGGGGGGGCGGGGGGGGACGGGGGTTTGTTTTTACCCTGTATTAGTCTCTTTGTATTGTTCGAATGAAGGGAAAACCCCAATTTTTTGTGTTTTGGGGTGGGGTGTGGGGGTGTGGGGGTGGTTTTTTGGCGTGCGTGCGTCTTTCGTGCGTGCGGGGCGGGGCGTGCGTGCGTGCGTGCGTGCGTGCGTGCGTGCGTGGTGCGTGCGTGCGTGCGTGCGTGCGGGGTGTGTGTGTGGGGTGTGTGTGTGTGTGTGTGTGTTTTGTGTACGTGGGTGTGTGTACGTGTGTGTGTGTGTGTGTGTGTGGGGTGTTTTTTGGTTTTTGTGTGTGTGTGTGAGGTGTGTGTGTGTGTGTGGTTTGTGTGTGTGTGTGTGGGGGGGTGGGGGTGTGTGGGGGTGTGTGTGGGGTGTGTGTGCGTGAGTTTCGTGAGTGGTGCGTGCGTGGGTCGTGCGTGCGTGCGTGGTTTCTGCGTGGGGTGTGTGTGTGTGTGTGTGTTTTGTGTGTTTTGGTTTCACGTGTTTTAGGCGCCCTTTTTTTTTTTGGGGTGTGTGGGGTGTGTGTGTGTGGGGGTGTGTGTGTGTTGTTGGGGATGTGTGTGTGTTTGGGGGTGTGGTGTGCGTGTGCATGTGCGTGCGTGCATGTGCACAGGGGCAAACAAACAAAACATTCGGAAAAACCCAAAAAAACCCAAACAAACAACAACCAAATTTTTCCCCGTGGAGCATGCGCAAGCCTGCTGCCAAAAACCGCGGTGTGGCAGACTGCAGGATAACAGAGTGCAGTTATCAGATTTGGTCCAGTTTAGAGGCGGAGGAAGGGAAGGTTCTGGCCCACTTAGTGATGAATCTGAACTGATTGCAAGCTGCTGTCGAGGCATACGACGTGTGGTGTGCTGACTAAGGTGAGGACGCTTCAGTGTGGCGGAATGGACGGACACGTGCCCTCCAGCGGATCAAATGGGTGTTGATGGGGTGTGTGTCTGTCCGAGGGTATCGGCAGAATGCAAGCAAGGCGTAATTGTGTGTGTGTGTGTGTGTGTGTGTGTGTGTTTGTGTGTGTGTGTGTGTGTGTGTTTTGGGGTGTGTTTTGTGTGTGTGTGTTTTGTGTGTGTGGTTTTTTGTGTGTGTGGGGGGAGAGGGGAGAGAAATGCGTGGGGTTGTGTGTGTGTGTTTTTGTGTTTTTGTGTGTGTGTGTGTGTGTGTGTGTGTGTGTGTGTGTGTGTGTTTTTGTGTGTGTGTGTGTGTTTTGTGCCCTCGTGTGTGTGTGTGTGTGTGTGGGGTTTTGTTTGTTTTGGGGGTGTGTGTGTTTTGTGGGGTTTTGTGTGTGGGGTTTTGTGTGTGTGTGAGGAGAGAGGGGAGAGAGAGAGAGAAAAGAGGAAAGGGAAAAAAGAGAGAGAGAGAGAGAAGGGGAGGGAGGGGAGAGTGTTGTGTTTTTGGGGTTTTTTTTGTTTTTTGTGTGTTTTTGTGTGGGGTGTTTTGTGTGTGGGGTGTGTGTGTTTTTGTGTGTGGTTTTGGGGTGTGGGGTGTTTTGTGTGTGTGTGTGTGTGTGTGTTTTGTGTGTGTGTGTGTGTGTGGGGTGTTTTGTGTGTATTTGTGATTGTGTGTGTGTGTGTGGGGTGTGTGTGTGTGTGTTGTGTGTGTATGTGTTGTGTTGTTGTGGGGTTTTGTGTGTGTGTGTTTTGTGTGTGTGTGTGTGGGGTTTTGGCGGCGCGTGGGGTTTGGCGGGCGTGGTGGTGTGTGTGTGTGTGCGTGTGGGGTGTGTGTGTGTGGGGTGTGTGTGTGTGTGTGTGTTTTGTGTGTGTTTTTGTTTTGGTGTGTGGGGTGTGTGTGCGTGTGTGCGTGTGTGTGTGAGCGAGTATGTCTGCTCACCGTAGGCATTCAGCAGGTTGAGATTCGCGTGAGTTTACCTGACTGTGTAATGTGTCCATATGCCTGAGTGTGGTGGCTGATTCTGCCTCTCTTAAAACAAGATAACAGTTCCGTGTGTATGCATACACGTTTATCAAAAACGGCAGTGGTGGGGTAACTACAGAACTATCCGAATTTGGGACAACAAGGTACATTACAGCCTACCCCCTCCCTGCCCCCCAAAAGAAAATACTGAAACCACACAAGCAAACGTTACTCAATTCTAAATACACATCACTCTCCTTACCCTTTTCCTTTTGTTTTTGTTGATTTTTCGACTGTGTAAAAGCTTTCTGACATTCAGTCATCTACCACATCCTGAGCGATGGCAACGATATCCGACGGAACTATCATGACTGATTAAACTTCCACACTCCATTTATACCAGTCTGGTTTCAAATCCGCAGAACGTCACGTGCTGCGATAAGCCGATGACCTTATGACGGACTGACAGGCAATGCTTATCTACCATCGCCTTGTCTGGGTCCCTGAGTGGGAGATGCCGGGTGGGAGAAAGCAGTGGTGAGAATTTCCTCACAAAAGTTGAGAAAAAGAAGGTCTGAGAAGAAGATTACACGAGGATGATTGTGTGTGTTTTTTACTCTGTACCCTTTTTAGCTCTTTGTGTAGTTTGGTTTGGTTTGGTTTCTCTCTGTGCCTCTGTCTCTCTCTGTCTCTCTGTTTCTGCCTCTGTTTCTCTGCCTCTGTCTCTCTGTCTCTCTGTCTCTGTCTGTCTTTCTGTCTGTCTGTCTCTGTCTCTCTCTATCCCTCTGTCTCTGTTTGTCCCTCTGTCTCTGTTTGTCTCTCTGTCTCTGTCTCTGTCTCTCTGTCTCTCTGTCTCTCTCTGTCTCTGTCTCTGTCTGTCTCTCTCTCTCTCTCTCTCTCTCTCTCTGTCTCTCTCTCTCTCTCTCTCTCTCTCTCTCTCTCTCTCTCTCTCTCTCTCTCTCTCTCTCTCTCTCTCTCTCTCTCAGACCAAACCACTCCTGCCACACAGCCTTAACAGAACTGATCGACACCTGGCTATCCGAAATCAACATAAACAAATTGTGTGGGGCCTTGTTCATTGACTTTGCTAAAACCTTTGACGTAATCAATCATGTCCTACTTCTAAGAAAACTAACCCTCTACGGCCTTTCAGCGAGCACCCTTAGTTTGATTTGCTCTTTCCTCAACAGCCGCCTCCAGAAGGCTTCATTGAAAGATAATCAGTCAGATTTTAAGACAGATTTAATTGGAGTTCCCCAAGGATCTGCCCTCGGACCTCTCCTGTTCTCCATCTATATAAACGACCTACCTTTACATATCCCTTCTGCACAAAGTGACATGTTAGCAGATGACACGACAATTCACACCTCTGGACAGGATGTACCTGCAATAACATCTTTTCTCCAGTCATGTCTCTCTGATGTTGTTGAATGGACACAGCTTAATCATATGTCTCTTAACCCGTCAAAAAGAAGTACATGATACTAACGACGCGTCAGAAGCGACAACTACTTCACTCACCATCTGCGCACCTTTCCGTTTGTAACCAACAAATAACTGAGGTCAGTGATCACAAAGTATTAGGTGTTACAATAGACAATAATCTGACCTGGGGCCCCCACATTCGTGACCTGTGCAAAACTACGGCAAAAAAAGTCTACCAATCAGCAAAAATAAGCATTTTCTTAACTTTCATGCCAGAAAAAAACGTTTTTCCAAGCACACATTCAGTCAGGTATAGATTATGCTTCAACTCTTTGGGACTCAGCAAGTGACTCTTTGCAAAAACCCTTGAAGTCACTACACAGGCGAGCAATCAAAATTGTTCTTCTAAAACGAACTAGCTTTACCGATAAAGACTACAAAGCGGCTCAAATTCTCCCGCTATCTTCTAGGTTAATGAGTAACAAAGCGCGTTTTGTGCACAAAATTGTATCGGGTAGGGCACCGAGTTATCTATCAACAAAATTACTGATTAATCAAATTTCGAGGAATTCATCAAGAAAGCTAAATGTGCCAATACCAAGGATAGAGTTATTCAAGTCCAGCCTGGTTTATTCTGGTCCTGCTCTCTGGAACTCATTGCCCAGCGAATTGATGCTACCAGTCAGTCCTTCAGTGTTTAAAAAGCGTCTTACGCTTCACATGTTGTCTCTCTTAGGTGTTACGTGAAACCATGATCATAGATATATACATATCTCTCTCTCCATGTGCTACTCCAACCTGTGTTGTGCTGCTTCAGGCAGCCCATACATTTTGTGTGTCTGTGCTCTATGTGCATGTAGTTTTCGATGACAAACATGTTCTTAATCTTATGTGCGTGCGCGCGTGTATGTGTTTACCCCAGATCAAGCTAATTTGTATATGTATATATATATATCTTCTTCTTTTTTTCTTTTTTAAAATTTATGCTCTATATCGACTTGTTTCTCGGTTTACTGGTGTCCATTTCAACATGGTTTGTATGAATGTACATGTACTCAACATACTGTAGCTCATTGTATCCTTAGTTAATAGTAGTTTCCCTCATGGGCGAGGGCCTGGATGTAAAAAGACCTCGAGTCTTCTCCACTACCCTCGTAAAATAAAGTTCATTCATTCATTCTCTCTCTCTCTCTCTCTCTCTCTCTCTCTCTCTCTCTCTCTCTCTCTCTCTCTCTCTCTCTCTCTCTCTCTCTCTCTCTCTCTCTCTCTCTCTCTCTCTCTCATGTAACCGGACGGTTTGCCAATCTGTATCTTACTGTTTCCCTTTCTTCATGCATTGACCCACTAATAATGCTTGCTACTGACGATTTAAAAGCCCATTATACCCAGTGAGAGACAGAGAGAGAGACAGAGAGAGAAAGAGACAGACGGCAGAGACAGAGGCAGACAGAGAGAGGAAAACGCAATAAGGTGCATAGTATCTGCAAATGGGTTACATCAGAAAGATAGAGATGGATGATTTATTCATTTAGTCTATTGCCCCCAGAGAGACAGACAGACAGAGACACAGAGAGACACAGAGACAGAGACAGCGACAGAGACAGACAGACAGAGACACAGAGAGACACAGAGACAGAGACAGCGACAGAGACAAAGGGAAACGCAATAAGGTACACAGTATCTGCAAATGGGTTACATCAGAGAGATACGGATACGGATACGGATGATTTATTCATTTAGGCCATTTCCCCAGAGAGAGAGAGAGAGAGAGAGAGAGAGGTGCATGTGTGAGGCGCGCCAATGAACGACACACACAGTTGGTTCAATGCAGCGTACGTGCTATAAATGTCGCGCGAGCGCATGGCGTACAAC
Source organism: Alviniconcha marisindica (assembly GCA_018857735.1). NCBI lineage: Eukaryota > Metazoa > Mollusca > Gastropoda > Provannidae > Alviniconcha > Alviniconcha marisindica. The sequence goes on from JABMCL010000754.1 coordinate 1,210,631, forward strand.
TAACTCCAAACAGTCCACACAACCCTTGCTTCGATTACAAGACGATCTTCAGCACGAAACATAGTTTCCTCTTCAACCGTGTGTACTTCTGTGTCCTTGGTAATTTACTGCTCGAAATTTGAGTCGTTTTTTTCCGACACAAAGCCCGGCACAGCTTCCACCACTGCCAGAAGTTAGGTGTTCTTTTATTCTTCTTTTTTGTTTTCTTTTTTCTCCTCCCCCCCCCCCCCCCCCCTCTTTTTTATTTTTTATTTTTACTAAGACTACATGAACTATATAGGTACAAACTGACCCAAAAAGTCATTTAAAAGTGCAAGCAAGAATTGTAAGAAACCACGGTTTCGGAGCCTAGTAAACGTATCTCTTATAATCTTTTATCACTAACAAACCCTTGCGATGAGCATATTCGTAACCATGAAGGCAATTAAAATATGATTTCAGCTTAAAACTGCACAGCAGGCTACAATGGGAAACGTCATCGGCTCCTAGTGATTGTTGGTATTTAACGGCGAGCGAGCCGTCAAGGTTATGTCAGTGTGTGTCAGCAAATCACAGGTAAATTAAACATGTATTCGTGATGATTCACTATGGATGCTACCCATCACTTTCTGTTTGAAGAGGAGTGAGAAATAATAAAGACAAATGAGCCGACATGGCAGACCAGAATACTATTTTAATCAACACAATGTAAACCATGTACCTATTTTCAGGGTAGACCTATTTGCCAAACAATAAACAAACAGATAATAAATAAAATACGCAAATAAACGATGAGGGGGATGAAACTCGATTTACTTACTCTAATCACAAGCAGAATATTTGTTGTCCCAGTACATGTTTACGAGGAAATTTGTCTTTTGGTGCGCAGTAAAAAATACAAGAAACTATAAACTAATATTTTAACCCGTCTCTGTGTACAATGTCCGATTTCTAGAGGAGGAACAAGAACACTGCTGGGAAGTGTAAGCTGCAATTTTTCTGGAACAAACTTTGGCCTTAGTGTAGACTTGAATAACGACAAATATCGTTTTGTGAGGAAACACCTAGCCTAGAAAAGCAAGACACACGAGCAGCAGCTGTGATGAGGTTGATGCAGCAGCAAAATGATTCTGCCACATGATAAATGGAAGCCAAAAACACTATCATGCACAGTGGAGTCATTTGTCACAAAGACTTCGCATTGCTTTTCTCCGCGTGATTTGTGCTCGTTGCACTAACATTACAATCATGTGATACGAACTGACAGCATGTATCCAGGTCTACCTTTTTGTTGTGTTCATTGAGCGAAGTTGGTAATTGTAGCATTAATTTTGCAAGGGTCTATATTTTTTTGACGCGACAGGGAAGTGAAATCTGTGTCACTTCACAAAGTGCTTCGCATTGTCGCGTCTGTTCCCCGTCATCTAGCCTATATAACATGCTTTCAAGGTTTCACTTATTACTTCTTGAACTTCTTTTCTTTCTTTCTTTCTTTCTTTCTTTCTTTCTTTCTTTCTTTCTTTCTTTCTTTCTTTCTTTCTTTCTTTCTTCTTTCTTCTTCTTCTTCTTCTTCTTCTTCTTCTTCTTCTTCTTCTTCTTCTGTCTGTCTGTCTGTCTGTCTGTGTGTCTGTCTGTGTCTCTGTGTCTCTGTCTCTCTGTCTCTGTCTCTCTCTTTCTGTCTGTCTCTGTCTCTGTCTGTCTCTCTGTCGCTGTCTGTCTGCCTGTCTGTGTGTCTGTGTGTCTGTGTGTGTGTCTATGTGTTGTGTGTGTGTGTGTGTGTGTGTGTGTGTTGTGTCTCTCTTCTCTCTCTCTCTCTCTCTCTCTCTCTCTCTCTCTCTCTCTCTCTCTCTCTCTCTCTCTCTCTCTCTCTCTCTCTCTCTCTCTCTCTCTCTAAACTGACCACAATAATAAAGCACATTTATAAATATATCTACAGAAGTTCACGAGGGGAATGATTTCTGTTTTCTCAGGTGTTTGGATTATTTCTTCTTTTTATGTCCATTACATTTCCTTTTTTGTTGTTTTTGTTTTGTTTTGTTTGTTGGTTGGTTATAGGATGACCGGGTGTATCTAGTAAACGCTGTATGGTTCATTGCAGGCATCCTTTATTCATTTCTTTCTTCCCTTCTTACTCTCTTTCTTATTATTACATTATTGTTAGAACTACGTCAGGCGAAACATAATTTGGTTTCGTTCGTATCTGTCAGATGGAGTCAGCAACGTATGATCGAAGTGTCCCTTACGGAAATGCACAAACACTACAACCAGTCAAAACGTCAGCTAGAGGAAGGGAAACAAAAAACACACAAAACAAACAGCAAAAAATCCTCACACGCTATGACTCGAAATTGAAACTGTCAAGTTCATTCTCAAGGATCTCGCCTGAATAGTTCAATTCGCACGATAAGTCAAACATGTGCCAAAGAATTTGACCCCAGCCTCCTCAACCTGTCTCCTCGAAGCGACGCCAAGGCCGTACAGACTAAGCTGGCTGCTGAGTGTTCTAGAATTTGCCCTACCCCCCTGCTGCATATCCACCCCCACCCCCCACCCCCCTCCCCTCCCCCCCCCCCCCCCCCCCGTCCCGTCTCTTCTCCAGCAAGGGAGCGGTTGAGAATGATTGTCGCCTAGCTTCCACGGTCCCTGTCCGCCAGCCGTCCGGCCTATAACCAATCACACGCCTCCGTCAAAGCTGCGGTCACCGGCATTATTGGTGCAGGACTTCCGGCGCGGGGTTGCCACAAAGGCTCAAGGCTAGGACACATGACGCTTTGCAGCCTGCGATTTTGTTGTGCGATTAAGTTCTCAGCGTGTGCGTGGCACATTCTCAGACTATCTTCCGGCTGCGGGTTGAAATGCACGTCGAAGGCACATATAATTATAATTAATTATCGCAGAAATTAGTTGTATATCTACGAGTGGAAAGCACGTGGGGCAAACTGCAGACCACTCAGCGCAGGTGTGAAAAGTTCGGCTTAAAGGTCAGACCAGAACATGGACTCTTCGATTCGAACTTCATGAAGAGCCTAGTGGGTGCACCATTCCTCCCCCCCCCCCCCTCCCACTCGCCCCCCACCCCCCACCCCTGCCCTCCCCCTCTCCACGTGCCGAATCCGATGTTTGTTCCACAATGCTACTGAAGCTGAGAGCAGCGGAGTTATCAAAAATCTGATCCTGGAGAGGATCATTGTTATGCTGGTTGCCTAGGTTCGCTGCCTGAGTAGCTCATCATGCAGTGACCACCGGTACATAATGAGGAGATGATACCAGCCTAATACTAACGAAAGAGAACCACCGTCTAGTACTTGTAGTTACACACACTTTGAGCACATCAAAACATTGCAGACTTTGTAAGCAAACAAAGTTCAAAGCTGGGCTACCTTTATTCGTTGCCTGTAGGCGAGGAACTAGCTCTGATTTCATCAGAAGCTGAATTGCTGTTCTTATGAATGGCCCACATTACGACGTCTGTTGCGGCATATTTTGTCGCCGCCGACAATATACGTCATCGTTTACGGCGCATATTGTCGCCCATCGCCGCATTTTGTCGCCGGCGACGATATATGCCGCAACAGTTGCATGTGTCTGCAGAGGAGAGAGAGAGAGAGAGAGAGAGAGAGAGAGAGAGAGAGAGAGAGAGAGAGAGAGAGAGTATAACTTGGTGTTTTACACCGAGGCAACCATTATGGTTATATCAGGCGAGCGAGAGGAGCGAAGGCGAGGAGAGAGAGAGAGAGAGAGAGAGAGAGAGAGAGAGAGAGAGAGAGAGAGAGAATATTGGGGACCGTGTTGCAGCACCAGTATTTTCCAGGTGAATTAATTAAACCTGTAGTTGTCTCAGTTTGAGTGACGCAAAGCATCATAATAATCATCATAGATTAGTCATGGCGCTCCATCTCGTAAGAGTCCGGAGCGCTTACAAAGGCATAGGTACGGACACGCTCATTTCAACACACACACACACACACACACACACACACACACACACACACACACACACACACACACACACACACACACACACACACACACACACACACACACACACACACACACACACACACACACACACACACACACACACACAAACACACACACACACACACACACACACACACACACACACACACACACACACACACACACACTCTGCAACAGACAGTTGAGCTAATGCAATTAAACTTACAGTAACCCTGGTCTGAGTAACGCACAGCACCGTGACTGCTATGTATAGACACATCTCTGAATCAGACAGGTAATATTCGTGACAGAACGTTAACATCCGGCTAATGAGTATAGTACCTAATGTCTGGTTGATAAACCCCAGTCTGGGCAACACGAAGCATCTTGAGAGCTATTTATGTCTCTGAATCAGACAGGTATATTCATGA
>JABMCL010000754.1:1237500-1240000 GCA_018857735.1 Alviniconcha marisindica
TGTGTGTGTGTGTGTGTGTGTGTGGGATGTGTGTGTGTGTGTGTGTGTGTGTTGTGTGTGTGTGTGTGTGTGTGTGTGTGTGTGTGTGTGTGTGTGTGTGTGTGTGTGTGTGTGTGTGTGTGTGTGGTGTGTTGTGTGGTGTGCGTGGGTTGTGTGTTGTGTTGTTGTGTGTGTGTGTGTGTGGTGTTTGTGGTTTGTGGTGTGTGTGTGTGTTGTTGGTGTGTGTGGGTGTGTTGTGTGTGTGTGTGTGTGTGGATCGTGTTTGTCTCTTGTGGGGGGCGGGGTGGGAGGGAGGGAGGGAAGGAGGGGTGGAGTAGGAGGAGACTGACCGTGTCAGTGCGTCAGTGTGACGCAGTATGCTTGAGTGTCACGCCTGAGTTCGCGATGCACACGGAAACGCTGATCAGAAAACATATCAGTGGTGGTAGGGGGTTGGGCGGAGGGAGGGGGGGGGTGCGGGGGGGGGGGGGGGGGGGGGGGGGGGGGGGGGGGGGCAGCGTAGGGGTGCTTACTGAGGGTATCTCCTCCAGAAGGGGAGTGGCAAGGCGACGGGAGCCAGGAAGGTGGATTTCAGGACTGAGCCAAAAAGGAGGACTGGGGCCGAGCCCGAGTGCAAAAAGTTTGAAATCTAATAACACTGACACTTGGGGGCAGGCATGCACGGCGCTAAGCACCTTGCTAGGAGACGGACTCGCGAGGAAGCGCTGGAGTGCCCATGGTCTCTAGCACTTACACACCGTCTCTACGCTTCCATCTTACCCCAGCCGCCTCGACCCGGTCTCTCCCCACCCCCCCCCCCCCCCCCCTACCCTGCACCCCTACCCCCCCACCTCACGCCTAAACTCTAACCCGATCCTCTCCCTTAGCCAGCCGTAGGGGTCGCCAGAAAATGATTTCACTCGTGCTGATCCTTTCCATCGATCTAACCTCTCTAGTGGTAGGGAAGGGTTCCTCCTCCTGACTCTTCCTCTCCTGGCGGGATCTCTCAAGGAACGCGGCCTGGGAGGTGGTAAGGCTAAAGGGGCTGATACACGAGCTGTTTCGGCCCTGTGGCTGAGGAGGAAGACTGTCCGAACCTGGTCTCAAACCTTGGGTCGTGTGTCAGCACGGCTATGTTCACGAGCCGTTCCGAACCTGGTCTCAAACCTCGAGTAGTGTGTCAACAGGAAGACTGTCCGAACCTGGTCTCAAACCTCGAGTAGTGTGTCAACAGGAAGACTGTCCGAACCTGGTCTCAAACCTCGAGTAGTGTGTCAACAGGAAGACTGTCCGAACCTGGTCTCAAACCTCGAGTAGTGTGTCAACAGGAAGACTGTCCGAACCTGGTCTCAAACCTCGAGTAGTGTGTCAACAGGAAGACTGTCCGAACCTGGTCTCAAACCTCGAGTAGTGTGTCAACAGGAAGACTGTCCGAACCTGGTCTCAAACCTCGAGTAGTGTGTCAACAGGAAGACTGTCCGAACCTGGTCTTAAACCTTGGGTTGTTTGTCAACACGGCTATGTGCACGAGCCGTTTAGGCCCTGTGGTTGAGGAGGAAGGCCGTCCGAACCTGGTCTCAAACCTTGGATCATGTGTCAGTACGGCTGTGTGCACGAGCTGTTTTGGCCCTGTGGCTGAGGAGGAAGACTGTCCGAGCCTGGTCTCAAACCTCGGGTCGTTTGTCAGCACGGCTATGTACACGAGCCATTTTGGCCCTGTAGTTGAGAACGAAGGCCGTCCGAACCTGGTTTCAAACCTTGGATCGTGTGACAGCATGGCTATGCACGGTTGAAACGGCTCAGCGAATCGGCTTCAGCTTGTCCCCTTCCGAACACGGCATGCTATGTTGCGAAAGGCCGAACTACATCCGCCAGCCTATGAACGTTTGTCGCTTAGCCTGAAGTGAAGGAAAGGCCGGATATCACACGGGATGATAATTACAAAATAAAAATAATCTCGAGCAGAGGCGAAGTTGAATACGTCGACCTTCCCCTTGCTTTCACTCGTAAGTTTCGGCTGCATCGTGTGCCAATTAAGCTAATCAATCGATGTTTTATTTTATGACTGTTCACATGGAGGTGAAATTAGCCTCAAAAACAACACAAAAACAACAACGGGGCGGGGATAGCTCAGTGGTTAGAGCGCCGGACTCGTGATTGAAAGGTCGCGGGTTCGAATCCCTGCTGGAGCGGCGGGAGAATTTTCTTCTCCAGGGTCGACTTTCTGTGCTGACTCTTATTTCGGTATCCGTTCCACCCCCGTGTTACCGCAGTAGTACGTAAAAGACCCCGGTCATTCTGCCAAAAGTTCAGGTGGCAGGTTACAGCTAAACACGCATACACCTTACGTATGTGGCTTTGCATGAAGTGACATGGTGCATGATTGTATGGTGTACACAGAACTTGCGCCGAGACGGCTGCAGTTTCATGTGGACCAGCCATGTCAGCGCTGTAAGTACACCACTTCGGTGGATATCCAAAAAACGCGCTATGAAAAGCTAGTCACTCACGTAGAACCACA
>JABMCL010000754.1:1252500-1255000 GCA_018857735.1 Alviniconcha marisindica
AAATTCCCCACTGTTTTTCCTATAAAGGAAGCAAACAAAGTGTCACAACGAATTTTACACAACACTGTACACAGAAATAAAGATTGAATATGGAAATTCGAAAAAGCCTCCAATCGCCCAAGGCGTCGCCAGAATGTATGTTTACGAAAAGCAAAAAGTCGTGGTTTCATGCAGATAAATGCCCGTTTTTGTCGCGCTGTCGTTTCTCCAGTAGCAAGTAATGAATGTGATTATGTTTGCTTTCAGAAATGGAACCCAGACGCGGAAATATCTCCGTTCACAAGGCACCCACGACCTGATCGTATTGCACTGGATTTGCGTCACTCGGCGTACCGTTGATGTCTCAAAACACCACGGAGAGATTAACACGCATGCGCTTGTCATAGAAGGCGTTTAGGGATAGTTGCGAGTATTCTGTTTGCTAGAGATGCGATCTGTGTGTGTTTGCATGAGTCTGTCCTATGCATATTCACGCGTGGGCGCCTGTGAAGGTGCATGTAAGAGTGTGTGCATGCGTGCTTCGGTGAGTGCGCGTGACAGATACAATTTCACAATTGGTTGGATTTAAACGTCCTGTCAACCGGCCAGGTTCAACTGAGGACAGCCAGAGACAGCCTCAGAGAAAGAGAGAGAGAGAGAGAGACAGACAGACAGACAGACAGAGACAAGAGACAGACAGACAGACAGAGAGAGGAGGGACAGACAGATAGACAGACAGACAGAGACAGAAACAGAAACAGAGACAAAGAGAATGAGATGGGGCCGGTTGGGAACGAGTGCGAGGGGAAAAGGAGGGTGGGGGGAGGGAGGAGGAGGGAGGGCTCTCTAAATGCAAGCCTATAGTGCCAGGATGCAGATGGAATAAACACATTCGAAAAACAAAACCTATTTGCCCAACCCCCATTTCCTGCCATCTGCAAGGTGACCATTTGGACCAATCCCACCTCGTTATCTGTTGCGCCCAGGACCTGAACTACTGGCCGGCGGCAAGGAATCAGAAATGATGAGGTGTCCATCCGTCGTGTATTCCTGAAGTAGAACAGCATCGTCAGGAAAGAGCTCTTCGCTGAAGACGTTCGATCGTCTTCTTCTGGTCCTTTTTCTTCTTCTTCTTCTTCTTCTTCTTGTGCTTGTGCTTCTCTAATTTGCTTGTGCTTTTTGTAGATTTGTTTTTATCTTGGTGGCATTTTGTTGTTGTTTTGTTTTGTTTTGGGGTGATGGGTCTGCTTCATCTTCCTGATGATCACCGTGTGCTGTTTCCGGGATTGTTGTTTTCTTCTGCTTCGTCGTCCTCGTGTGACGGAACGTCGAAAATTCAAGAACGAACTAACTCACTCTTCTTCTTCTTCTTCTTCTTCTTCTTCTTCTTCTTCTCTTCTTCTTCTTCTTCTTCTTTCTTCTTCTTCTTCTTCTTCTTCTTCTTCTTCTTCTTCTTCGACGTCGTCGTCGTCGTCGTTGTCCTCCTTGACCTCCTCCTCCTTCTCCTTCTCTTTGTCCTCCTCCTTGTCCTTCTCCTCCTCAAAGAACATATAAGCAAGCTAGGTAATAATCCCTACAATCTTTATTTGCTCTTTTTAGGGACAATGAGTACGTTTGGAGAAGTGGTTGCTGGGGGACAGTAAACACTTCGTTCATCATATGTTCCTATTCCAAACTGATACCATGCATCTTCTACTTCTTCTTCTTCTTCTTCTTCTTCTTTTTCTTCTTCTTCTTCTTCTTCTTCTTCTTCTTCTTCTTCTTCTTTTTTCCAAGCCTTTTAAGAAGTCAGTCTGCCAGCAGCGCGTTATAGTGCAGTCATGAGGTCATCAGTTGCAAACTGCGTCATCGCTCACTATGCATGTGTGGCGGTTGGGGAAGTCTTTACATCGGCATCTTTCTATATACTGACATATATTTCCCGCCAGACTATTGTGCAAGAATATGTCAGTCTGACTTCCTGGATCACCGTAGCATCCGTCATACAGGCGGGGCAGCGGTCATACAGAAAGAGATTGTGTTCGACCTATCGGGGAATGCGTATCAACCCAACCCACCACGGTTCGGACATGCATTAAAGATGGGAAAGGAAATACCGGGACCGGCAAACACTCGGTGGCAATCCATGAATACTTGTGTCAACATTTCCAGAAGCTGCACGATCATCGTGATGGGATGAAGGGTAAGGCCACACGGAAGTCAATGACGGAAGAGTGATGGAGTCGTGTAAAGTGATCTGATTCCAGTGCAACTGAAGGGCAATATAAGTATATGTCGAGTTCATCGGTGCAGTTTGATTAGCGTGAAAGCAGGGCAGAGACCGAGAAGCATCGATTATGAACTGCCTGCAATGAAACCAAAGACGAAATACATATGTTCTCGATAACTGAAATGCCTCAAATATAAACAAATAAGAACGGAACTCGTAAACAACAGGTCCAAACCAGAAATGTACCACCAATGACTTATTCTTCGTCGGCAATATGCAAGATAGTCTGGCAAAGAATGTGTCCATGTGTAA
>JABMCL010000754.1:1260000-1275000 GCA_018857735.1 Alviniconcha marisindica
AGATCTCCTTTCAAGGCGCACCTTCTGCGATACTCTGTGGCGGCATATTTTGTTGCTGGGCATATATTGCCGCCGGCGGCAATACATGTCGACGTTCACGGCACATATTGTTGGCAGTCACCAGAGCAACAAAATTAACTTAGAGATGACGACGATGATGATGATATCAGGATGATCATCATTATATTTATTTTTAAAAAACATGTTAGACTTGATTTTTGTTAAAGATGAAAGTTCCTTGCAACTTCTGAGTGAAATATACGAGTACGTGTTTAAACACGTGAAACGAATGCGCATGGCACGTATTGAACAACTACAGTATTTATGCTGAGATCTGTACGTTTCTTGAGCGTATGGAAGAAAGCGGCCCGCCGCTTTTGTGCCGGTACTCACTTTCTGAGCAAAGAACAAAATGGTACTGTAGACTGATGAGTGTGAAACAAACTCACTCACGCGTTCATATGCATTCACTCACTTGCGCGCACGCTCACACTGTGGTACTCTCTTTCTTTCTTTCCCTCTCTCCCTCTCACACACAATCCACAATCCACGTCCACTTTGTACGCTCAAATGGCAATATCAGATTCCAGCGTTTTTTTCGGCACTCTGGCGGCTTAATTTACGTCAAAGAGATGACTGAACTGACTCTGCTCGGTTTCGTTTTTCGATATCACTTATGAGTTACAACATGGCTGCTGTAAGTAAACGTTCCGACTTGTTTTTGTTCTATCTAAAACAAAACAAAATATATATATAAAAAGTTGAAGGAATTTTTTATCGTATCTTAAAAAATACAATTATTGAAAAGCTGCCTTGTCTGTCTGTCTGTCTGTCTGTCTGTCTGTCTGTGTCTGTGTCTGTGTCTGTGTCTGTGTCTGTGTCTGTATCTGTGTCTGTCTGTCTGTCTGTCTGTCTGTCTGTCTGTCTGTCTGTCTGTCTGTCTGTCTCTCTCTCTCTCTCTCTCTCTCTCTCTCTCTCTCTCTCTCTCTCTCTCTCTCTCTCTCTCTCTCTCTCTCTCTCTCTCTCTCTCTCTCTCTCTCTCTCTCTCTCTCTCTCTCTCTCTCTCTCTCTCTCTCTCTCTCTCTCTCTCTCTCTCTTTCTACCTGTTCATCCGTCAGCGTTTTATTCTAATCGGTTTCTGGACAAAAAGAAAGAAACAAACGTTCGAAGAAATTAGGGAATGTTTCACGAGTATTTTGTCACATTACGAAGGCATTCTTTTTGTTTTATTTGTTGCCTTCTCTGTTTCTTTGTTGTTGAAGTCTTATAGTGTGGTTTCTTCTGTTGCTGTTGTTGATTTAAAAAATAAAAGAGGATATTATGTTTGTTGTTGATATTGTTTGTTATTTTAGCTGATGTTGGTTGTTGTTTTTTGGTTTGTTTTTGTTTTTGTTTTTTGTTGTTGTTTTGTTGTTGTTGTTGTTGTTGTTGTTGTTTTGTTTTTGGGGGGGATGCTTGCTTTTACCCATTGCATGTTTGCAGAAAGACATTTGAAACAAAAACACACGCGAAATGTTTGTCAGTGTAACCTGGGGGTGGGCGGGGGGCGGGGGGCAGGGGAGGTAAAAAAGAAGAAAAGGGACCGTAGAGGTGGGGCAAATTGAAGCTCCAGCAATTGCTATGCTAATTGTTTATTGGTATGCTTTGGCGAATAAGATTATGTTTCAACTAAAATAAGGCGGAAGAAAGAAGAAAACAAAGAGACGACCCTCAAGAAGAAAATAAAGAAAACACCATAAAGAAGTAAACAAAGACACGACCCTAAAGACGAAAACAAAGAAAGGACCCTAAAGACGAAAACAAAGAAACGACCATCAAGAAGAAAACAAAGAAACAACCCTAAATAGGAGAGCAAAGAAACGACCCTCAAGAAGAAAACGAAAACACGACCCTTAAGAGTAGAACAAAGAAACGACCTTAAAGAGGACAACAAAGAAACAACCCCAAAGAAGAAGATAAAGAAACGACTCTAAAGAAGAAAACAAAAGAAACAACTCTAAAGAAAAAAAGTTCTTCTGATCGACACTTCTGGCCACTAGCGGCTAGGCTGTTGCGTCTGCCACGCCAACCACACACACGTCTGCAAGCCGTGCTGAAATTGTTCATCGAATTTACCGGAAAAGTGAGAAGTTAAAAAAAAAAGGGGGGGGGGAGAGAAAAGAAAAGAAGAAAGAAAGAAAGAAAGCGCCTACAGGCTTACAGTCGTATAATTGCACCCTCCTACGCTGTCTGGTCTGGCCGGCCTGGTGTCTGTTAATTGCTATTGTTACGGTTGTCTATACCCCCCCCCCCTCCCCCCCATCCCCCGCCCTTCCCCACCCGCCCCCGCCCCTTTTTTGTGGCGTGGGGGTGTCTTTTTTTTTATCGACTATTGTAACGCCTTGTATAATCAGCACGCAATCTTGTTACTTCTGCTTCTCCTTTCTCCTCTGCTGTGTGATGTTTTTGTTGTGTCTGTGTGTGTGTGTGTGTGTGTGTGTGTGTGTGTGTGTGTGTGTGTGTGTGTGTGTGTGTGTGTGTGTGTGTGTGTGTGTTTGTCTGTTTGTCTGTCTGATGACTGCCAGAGCCTGTTTGTTCCACCTCCCTCCTCCCCAAATTGTAGCTACATGTTTCGGCTTGTTAACACATTTTAACAATGGTTGTGCGGGCATGAAAATCATCTTGCCTCTTGTCTCACAATAGAAAGGCAGGAAAAGCAACAACAAATAAACAGTTTCTTTTCATTTTCTCACCTTTTAGTGCTTCGTGATTTTTTCCTCCCTGTAATTATTTGTCTCTGTCTGTCTGTCTGTCTGTCTGTCTGTCTGTCTGTCTGTCTGTCTGTCTCTCTCTCTCTCTCTCTCTCTCTCTCTCTCTCTCTCTCTCTCTCTCTCTCTCTCTCTCCTCTCTCCTCTCTCTCTCTCTCTCTCTCTCTCTCTCTCTCTCCTCTCTCTCTTCTCTAAAAAAAAAGAACTTTGGCTTTGCAAAAAACAATGTTGACACAATCTCTCTCTCTCTCTCTCTCTCTCTCTCTCTCTCTCTCTCTCTCTCTCTCTCTCTCTCTCTCTCTCTCTCTCTCTCTCTCTCTCTCTCAAAAGGAAATTCGTGCAAGGAACTTTTGGCTTTGCACAAAAACAATGTTGACACAATCTCTCTCTCTCTCTCACCCCCCCCCCTCCGCCACCCCCCCCACCCTGGGCCTCCCCCCCCCCCCCCCCCCCCGCCCCGCGCCATTCCTATCTCCCCAACCGGAATTCGCGGTCAAGGCCGAATTCAAAGCGCGCGCGTGACGTGAGCCTGCAAATATCATCAGGGTTTGAAGCTCCCTGTTCCTGGAGCAACGCTTCATCCTTGATGCTAGGCTACAGGAGGAGCCACTGTGTCAGCAGTGCATCTAGTCTCAGTGTGTTCAAATCCCTCACGCCAGACCTCTTTTTTTTTTGTTTGTTTTTTTGTGCTGTTAACTCAGTTTCTGGCACCTTATTGCTCAGCCAGCGGCACCGCTTGAGGCTGGGGTGAGTGTCTCTGAAATAAACACAAAACGGCGAATTCCAGTGTTTTTTCGCGTGTTTCGTGAATACGTAAAACCAAACCAGTCGTGATTGGAGCTATTCTCAGCCTATGTCAAGCAATAGTATGATCATTATATTGCTTAAAAGCATTACGCGGGACCTTCGTAAATAGACCTATTGTCACAGTGCTAGGATTGTATCATACGTCGGATGTGATTTTTTTAAATTTTGCTCGAGGATTTCAGTTGTTGTTGTTGTTATTTCTTCCAATAAAGCAGATGGCAGACGTCCACTGTAGTCCAATTCTTCCGTTGTTTACTAGACCATCCTGCTAGACCAGTCTGCGTCTCTGCATGCCACAGGGCGTTCACAGGGGAAATGGCAGTGCCCCGTCAGTGTCGATTAAGTCAGTCAGTCAGGTACACTGGAGGTCTGTGGTCGTAGAGCTCGCACAGTCACCGCGGCCACGGGAAAAAGGGATGCGCAGTCAGGACTTCATTTAGAGGGAGGCGTTGTGCTACACAGTCATGATATTCATGAGCGAAGGGTTGGGGAAATGGGGGGAGGGTATGGGGGGACGTCCCATACAGTCACACCATCTTTGAGGACGAGGGGGATCTCTCTCACACACACACAATCACAACATCCATGAGGGGGAGCTCTCACACAGTCACAACATCCATGAGGTGGAGCTCTCACATAGTCACAACATCCATGAAGGGGAGCTCTCACACTGTCAAGACATCCATGAAGGGGAGCTCTCACACAGTCACAACATCCCTGAGGGGGAGCTCTCACACAGTCATAGCATCCATGAGGGTGAGGGTGAGCTCTCGCACTGTCAATACATCCATGAGGGTGAGCTCTCACACTGTCAAGACATCTATGAGGGTGAGGGTGAGCTCTCACATTGTCAAGACATCTATGAGGGTGAGGGTGAGCTCTCACACTGTCAAGACATCCATTAGAGTGAGCTCTCACACTGTCAAGACATCTATGAGGGTGAGGGTGAGCTCTCACACTGTCAAAACATCTATGAGGGTGAGCTCTCACACTGTCAAGACATCCATTAGGGTGAGCTCTCACACTGTCAAGACATCCATGAGGGGGAGCTCTCACACAGTCATAGCATCCATGAGGGTGAGGGTGAGCTCTCGCAATGTCAATACAGCCATGAGGGTGAGCTCTCACACTGTCAAGACATCTATGGGGGTGAGGGTGAGCTCTCACATTGTCAAGACATCTATGAGGGTGAGGGTGAGCTCTCACACTGTCAAGACATCTATGAGGGTGAGGGTGAGCTCTCGCACTGTCAATACAGCCATGAGGGTGAGCTCTCACACTGTCAAGACATCTATGAGGGTGAGCTCTCACACTGTCAAGACATCTATGAGGGTGAGGGTGAGCTCTCACACTGTCAAGACATCCATTGGGGTGAGCTCTCACACTGTCAAGACATCCATGAGGGTGAGGGTGACTCTCACACTGTCAAGACATCCATTAGGGTGAGCTCTCCACTTCAAACATCCATGAGGGGAGCTCTCACATGTAAAGCACCCATGAGGGGGACTCTCACACGTCAGAACCCATAAAGGGGGGAGTCCCAAAACGCAAAACCCTTTGGGGGGGGGGGGGGGGCTACCTAAAGACAATAGAGGGGAGCTCTCACACGCCCCAAACACCCAGGGGGGCCCCCAAAAACTAAAACATCCAAATGTGGAATATAAGGAAGTATGAAAACGCGCTCCCACATTCAAGATGTCTGGGAAAAACAGAGCCCCCAATGTTTTTAAAAAGGAACATCAATAAACGACAAAGGGCCCGGAAACTTTCCCAAATGCTTGACCCCCCCCCCCCCCCCCCCCACACCTCCCAAACACAAAAAAACACACGCACACCAACACACAACACCCAACAACACACACACACACACACAACACACACACACACACACACACACACACACACACACACACACACACACACACACACACACACACACACACACACACACACACACACCACACATCACATACACACACAAAACCACACACACACCCCCAAAAAAACCCGGGGCCCCTCTTCTGTCTGTCTGTTTGCTTCTGCTTGTCTATCTTTTTCTGTTTCTTTGGGTTGTGATGATTGTTTTGGGTTTTTTGCTTTTATTGCTTTCATGTGTTTTTTTGTCCCATTGACACTGCAATTTTTTGTTAAAGCATTCTGTTTTCCTGTCTTCTTCTGCCCTCTGTCGTCTGTCTTTGTCTGTCTTCTTCTTCTTCTTCTCTCTCTCTTCCCCTTTTTCTCCTCTTCTCTCCCCTCTCTCTCTCTCTCTCTCTCCCCCCTCTTCTCCTCCTCTCTCTCTCTCGGGACTGTGATGATCTACTTTTTGTTGTTGCTTGTTATCGTTTTTTAGTGTTTTTATGCAAGGGACACCCTGTAATGAAGGGGATAATAAGTATTCTGTTTTTCTGTTTTGTCTGCTGTCGTCTGTCTGTCTGTCTGTCTGTCTGTCTGTCGTCTGTCTTTTTTCTCTCTCTCTCTCTCTCTCTTTTCCTCTCCTCTCTCTCCTCTCTCTCTTTCTCTCTCTCTCTCTCTCTCTCTCTCTCTCTTCTCCCCCCCAACATTGTCTGTTTTTCCCTCTCTGTGCTGTGCTGCTTCTTTCTTTCGCCCCTCTGTCAGTTTTTGGGTTTTTCTTTTCCTGTTTGTCTGCGGCGTCTGTCTGTTCCTCTCCCCCCCCCCCAAATCTCCCCCCCCCCCACACACACACACCCCCTGTCTCTGGTTTGCGTGCGTGGGGTATGTATGTGTGTGTGCCCCCCTTTTTTCCTCTCTCTTTTTGAAATCGCCCACGTTGTGCCCGATCATTGTTGCCGGTCGCCCCGGGAATGCTAAACTGGCCAGCATCGTCTGTTTAGATGCGGGGCAAACAGGGGAAAATAATTAGGACTTGTTACGAAAGTGTCCCCTCACTAAGGGGTTTCAATGCGATTTCGGGTTAGGCAGAAAAGGGGGGTCTAAATTTTTCTCGAAATGAACCAAAATGACTTTGCAATACCAGTGCGGATGAGTCTCTCTTCTCTCTCTCTCTCTCTCTCTCTCTCTCTCCTCTCTCTTCTCCTCTCTCTCTCTTCTCTCTCTCTCTCTCAACACACAACACCACACACACCCCCCCCCCCCCTTGGGGGGTGAACAGATATCAGAATTGACGTTGCACGCATGTTGTTTGTGCTCCGGACAAAATTAAGGATTCGTGCTAATTACCAGCATCATTACGGACAAATTTTGGTTCTGTGAAAATGCCAAGCTCCAGTGAATCACATCGTGTGAAAATTGGACTCTTTCATCCAGTTTTAATCAAGATATTAATCAACAAAGAAAAAAGGTTAGCTGCGAAGAGACAACGAGCAAAGTATTCAGCGTATTCGCAGTGGGACTGCTGCACGGACTTTTCGTTTCGCTGTGTGCTGACAACGTTCTGCGCTGTGAGTTTTCTGCTATCAATGAAGTGTGTCTTATTGTGTGAAAAAAATGCATGGTTCTCTGAAGAAATTTTTAACTGGTTAGGTGGATGTGTGAAGCATGTGAAGCATGTGAAGCATGGCCTTGAAGGCAGTGCGGACAGGTACTGTATCTTGAGTTCTCACGAAGCTATGACAGTGACGATGACAGTCGACACGGGGACACCGCCAGTGTATGATGGGCCTCCTTCTTCTCTCTTTCTCAAACTCTGCGGGGATGTCGAGTCGAACCCTGGACCTTCGACGGACGAGTTGATCGAGGAACTGGGGCGTACGCTCGGTATTAGACTCGACACTATTTCTACGGACATGCAGTCTCTCCGGACTACAATCACTTCAATGTCCGTCCAAATAAGTGTACTGACAGAGCGGCTGCAAAAGAAAGAAGAGGACATAGAGGAAATGAAAGGCAGAACAAAAGGGCTGGATGGCCGACTGAAGAAGATCGAAGAAGAAGTAGAACAACAGCAAATAACGAACCGACAAGACAATATCGTCTTCTTCGGAGTCCCAGAGAAGGAGGGTAGGGAAAGTAGCGATGATTGTACATCAACCCTGGTCACACTCCTTAACCAGCACGACCAGCTCAGACGGTGGAAGAGTGACGACATGGCCAGGGTTCAAAGGTTGGGGAAGAAGGAGAGAGAAACCGATCGAGAGGGGAGCGGAAGCGGTCGACCACGCCCAGTCCTGGTCAGGTTTGTCAGGGGCAGCGACAAGCGACGACTCATTTCCAGCAGAACGCTACGCAAAGAACTGTACAAGGAAAACGTCACCATGAACGACGACCTGACTGTCAAGCAGCGCGACACCTTGAAGCAGCTGAGGGACGACGGCTGGGTGGCGTACTACAGGGGCACCAGGCTCATCACCACACGCAGACAGCAGGCTGTCCGGGGTCCGGGGCGGTTCGCAGAGCCGACAGGCAGGTGTGACCACGAAGACCCGATGTCAACGATGCAGCCTTCGCAGGAGGACAGGCGCGACGACTGGCGGCGGGAGGACTGGCCGGGACTCTCGCCGTCCCGGCAGCAGCACACCGCCATTGCTGACGACAGCGGGGCAGGGCGGGGGCCGAGCGGCGATGCTGAGACCGGAGCAGCCCGCAGCACCCCCCGTACACCTGGCAGACGAGGAGCTCTCCGCGGCTTTGGCCGTGGCCGTGGTTCACCGGGCAGTCGGCGAGACGACACCGGAGCTGATGAGCAGCACGAGGGGGTGGCTGAATCCACGCCAGTCCCGCCTGGTGGACACCGCCCAAGAACCAGGCTGCAGACGCACAGCAGTAGCGACGACAGGCCGATGATGTCCGACGGACGGCAAACGCAGGGCCGCATCGACACAATGTTCCAGAGGCACCAGCACCAATGACGCGAGGTTTCCGGCCCCGTTAGAGGCAGCGAATGTAGCGATGGCCGAGCCAAACCAGACGACACAGCAGTTCACGCGGCCCGGTCAGCAGATCGTTGTACACAGCAGCGTAGCCAATGTGTGGCACAAAAAAGCGTACGTATTCTTAACTGGAATGTGGAGGGATTGCTATCAAAATTAGGAGAGGCAGAGTTTATTCAGTACGTGAGTTCGTTCGATATAATTTGCTTCACGGAAACTTTTTTAGCATATCGAAGCGCACTAGACTGCTTTCCCGATTTTGTTCAGTTTTCTCGACCAGCTGTTAAATTAAGCAACCAAGGAAGGAGGAGTGGTGGGGTATTGATTCTGGTGAGAAGAGCACTTGAGAATTTCGTAGAGGTTATTGACCTTACTCCTGATAACATAGTGGTCTTGAAATTTGACAAAACTGTGTTTTCATCAGATAAGCATGTTATTTTGTGTGGGGCATATGTATGCCCACCAGACTCGCCCTACTACAAACAGACCCATGGTGCAATTACATCAAGTATATCTGTGATAGAGCAGTGCCTCCTCGACTGTGCCGAAACAATTGAGCAATCACTTTTCTTGCTGTGTGGGGACTTTAATGCGAGGACAGGGAACCTTAATAATGCACTACAAGAATGTGAGGAGGACACATATGAATTTATCCAGTCAGATTTACGTGGGTACAGACAGTCACAGGATAAAATTGTCAGTGCATTTGGTAGGCTGCTTCTTGGGATGTGCGCTACCTGCGATCTGACTATACTGAATGGAGCGTGCCCAGGCGATGAGCTTGGAAACTTTACATATGTGTGCAGCACAGGCAGTAGCACGATTGACTATTTTATCAGTTCCATAGAGCTTGCTGAAAAGGTCGTTGAACTTAAAGTTGCTGAACGATTTGAATCAAAGCATTTGCCTATAGAAATACAGATAGGTAAATCAGAAGAGACTGTACCTAGTAGTTCTAGCCACATAGAAAAATTAATCTGGGATGTTAATAGGAGATCTGACTTTGAGGAAAATTTACGCAAAGAACAGTTTCTAGGTGACATTAACAGAGCAATGACAACTCTTCAACTGTCTGTAGATGAAGCAGTTAAGTGCCTGAGCCAGGGTTTGCTCACGGCAGCACAGTGCATGGTTAAAAATGTCTATACAGGACCCAGACAAAGTGTGTGGTTTGACTGTGAATGCAAAACACTGAAAAGAGAAATGCGAAAATGGTACAGAAAGTTTAGACGGGCGGGAAGTGGGGCAGAACGACAGAAGAATAGAATAGAATATATTACCCGCAGGAAAAGATACAGGACACTATTAAAAGACAAAAAGCAAACTTACAAAACTGAAAAAGTGAAAAACTTGTTGGACAAAAGAAATGATTCAAAACAGTTCTGGAAAGAGGTCAGGTCTGTGAACCGCGTGGCCCAACAGCGGCCTGATATAAGCGAAGTCGAATGGACCAATCATTTTAAGATGGCGCTCGGCACAGAGCCGACCAGTGCCCTGCCTGAGGTTATTGATGAGGAAGACCCACCTAGTTTGGATGTTCTGGATAGTCCTATTACTGAAGAAGAGATTATGAGAGCTGTCGAGCATCTCAAAACCAATAAGGCGCCGGGTACTGATGGTATACTGGCCGAGATGATAAAGACCTCACTTCCGCAGATTTTACCTTTTTTGGTGGCATTGTTCAATCGTATTTTTGATTCAGGGGAGTACCCGACTGCATGGACAGGTGCAATTATTATTCCGATACATAAAAGTGGCAACAAGAACGACCCTGATAATTATCGGGGGGTGTCATTATTAAGTATTCTTGGAAAGGTTTTTGCTCACATTTTGAATAAGCGACTGTCGTGGTGGCAAGAGGAAAACAACAAGATTGCTGAAGAGCAAAGTGGTTTTCGTACCGGATACTCAACCATGGATAATGTGTTTGTTTTGTGTGCAATTGTTCAGAGGTACCTGACGAAAAAATCTGGAAAAGTGTATGTATGCTTTGTTGACTTTAAAAAGGCATTTGATACCATCAACAGAAGTATGCTATGGAATGTCTTAAGAAAGGCTGGGGTAGGTGGAAAAATGTTGACAATTTTGCAAAGCATGTATAAAATAGTAAAATCATGTGTACGGTGTCCTGAAAGTCTTACTGATTTCTTCGATTGCCCTAGGGGAGTGAGGCAGGGGTGTGTCTTGTCTCCAACTTTGTTCTCGTTTTTCATCAACGAATTAGCGCTTGATGTCGCCCAAAATGGATTGTGTGGGGTACAACTTACTCCGGATATAATACAGATTTTAATAATGCTCTTTGCTGATGACGTCATTTTGACATCATACTGTGTTAAAGGTCTTCAGATTCAGATTAACCTATTGAAACAATATGCTGATAACTTTTCGATGACAGTCAACATGCACAAAACTAAAATAATTGTATTCAGGAAGGGAGGCTTCTTAGGAGCAAATGAAATATGGCGGTATGGAAACGACGTTATAGAAGTTGTAAACTGTTATAAGTACTTGGGACTACACTTTACTACTAAGTTGTCATTAACCCAAACAGTAAATGAGCTTGCAACAAAGGCAAAAGCAAGAACTGCACAAGTACTGAAATGTCTTTGGAGACTAGGCAGTGTACATAGCGAGGTGTTCTTTAAAATATATGATGCTCAGATTCTTCCCGTCCTTATGTATGGATCAGAGATATGGGGGTACCAACGATTTGATGCGATAGAAAAGGCTCATTTGTTTGCTTGTAAAAGACTCCTCAACGTGGGGTTACAAACTCCAAATGCTACGGTGCTCGGAGATCTAGCCAGATTCCCTATTTTCATTCTGACAGCTGTACGTTGTATTAAATTTTGGCTAAGAATCTTGCGTTTACCAGAAGAAAGACTGACAAAGAAAGCATACAATATGCTAATCCATTTGCAAGAGAATGGTAAAAAGACATGGACTTTTCATGTAATGCAACTGATTTGTACAAATGGATTTGGTGACGTGTGGTTTCAACAGGGAGTAGGCGATGCGGGTGCATTCCTCAGATGTTTCAGGCAGAGACTGGTTGATCAGTATATACAAGGTTGGGCTACAGATATCGAGACCAAAGAAAGATTTGAGTTTTATTCCAGCTTTAAACGTATTTTTCAGAGTGAAAAATACATAGACTACCAGCAGAAAAGGTGTTTTCGAGACTCTTATGTACAGTTTAGATTGGGGATATCACCTATACGTGTACACAGAATGCGTTACAGAAAGGATGTTTTCCCGAGTCAGTTACTTTGTCCTGTGTGTAAAAATGAAATTGAGGACGAATCACATGTGATATTCAGATGCAATGCATATGAGCGCTTTAGAAAAGAGGTGAACATTATAGCAAGTACAAGTACTACCCAGGACACTTTTAATGCTCTTTCCCGTGTTATGGCTGCAGACGACGAAGAGTCTGTTATTCAGCTTTCACGCTTTCTGTACAGAGTCTTCGACATGCGGAATCGAGCTGTATCAAGTGAATGAAAGAAATTCAGCGTGTGTTCGATAGAAATAAAGGTAATGGAGGTAAAGGATAAATGAATGATTGATTTAAAGCGAATGTGCGAGGTAAATTTGAATTTGAAATGCATGACTGTGTTTAACCGATTTTTGATGCTGCAATTTGTAATAGTTTTGTGTAATATAAATCTACGTTTTGCGTGAGTCCAATTCCCCCCTTGAAATGAACATGTACTGTTTCTTCAATAAAATGTCTTGCGTCTTGCGTCTTGCGTCTTGCTTCTCTGGTCTCTCTCTCTCTCCTCTCTCTATCTTCTTCTCTCTCCTCTCTCTCTCTCTCTCTCTCTCTCTCGCTCCTCTCCTCTCTCTCTCTCTCTCGCGGCGCGCGCTCTCATCCACACACACACACAACACACACACATCCACACACACACACACAACACACACACACACACACACACCACACACACACACACACACACACACACATGCACGAAAACGCACATGTACACAGAAGTGCGCCTGTTTTCTGTCGTCGGCCAGTCTGTCTGTTTCTGTCTGTGTCTGTCTCAAACAACGTCCTCTCGGCCTGTCCTGGTCTGTCTGTTTGGTCTCAACAATCCTCCTTCCGGAACGAATCCCGCAGAAGAGTGCTGAAGGACGCAGAAATCAAGTCCCCTATAACTGAGAACCCAAAGGTTCTCATTCGTTTGGAGACTGAAGTAGTTTAGAATCTAGCTATTTTTATTTGTTACGGTCTAGCCATGCATGCTTCGCTGTTGTGGTTATGGTTATTTGCTATTTTTGTCAGTATCTAGTCTTACATACCTCGCTGTTATGGCTATATATTCGTTGTTTTGACTCCGTTTTTATGGTTATATAAAATATTATTCGCTATTTTGACTTCGCTTTTAGGGTTATTGGCTGCTTTGACTACGCTTTTAGGGTTAATCGCTGTTTTGACTTCGGTTTTATAGTCAGTCGCTGTTTTGACTTCGGTTTTAGGGTTATTCACTATTTTGATTTGTCAGGGGTCATCAAACAATGTTGACTGCTAGCGTTTTTTTGTGAGTCATCGTTTGTTAGTGTTCATCGTTTGGTTATGTGTCATCGTTTGTTAGTATAATTATTATCTGCCTATTGCCTCAGAAAGGTGTTTCCACCGAAAATTTGTGCGTGTTTTGTGTTGTCTAATTAGAATCCACGTCCTTTAGAAACAACATTTGACCTGGTTAGAGTCTGGCGTGCCTCGCTGTTATTTTTATTGATTATTTTGTCTTGTTAGCATCTATATAACCATGCATGCTTCACTGTTATGCTTATTGACTATTTTGTCTTGTTAGCATCTATATAACTCTGCATGCTTCACTGTTATGCTTATTGACTATTTTGTCTTGTTAGCATCTGTATAACCCTGCATGCTTCACTGTTATGCTTATTGACTATTTTGACTTGTCAGAATCTAGTCTTGCATGCTTCGCTATTTTGCTTCTTTGTTGACTCGTTTGACTTAATGAGTGCAGTTCTGAACTGAGTACAGCTGGAGACAGGAGAAAGGTTTTGAAAGCGTGTGGACTGGCGACAGAGTTTGCTCGTCCTGAGATAACCTTTGCGGTTGACGGACATTAAAATCCAATTAGCAGCTCACTCAAGCGAAGGAAAGAGAAAGAAGGCAGCGAGGGAGGCCGCTGTGGGGTGATAGTTGGTCAGTGAACCGTGTAGCATGCTGCCGTGTGGCACTGGCTTCACCTCTTTTTGCAGTTTCATGTTCGTGTCATTTAAGTAAGTAAACATGGTGCTTAACGTTCACAGAAACCGTACGGCTTATTAGGGACGGGAAGAAGGGGGAGAAGGGGGTATGGAGGTAGGGGAGGGGGGGTGGAGAGATTATATACCTATCGCTACACTGTCACCACCAAAATGACTTCTGCATTAAGATGGGCAGCGATGAGAGGCATTTAATGTTTCAGTAGGAAGTGATGGACAAAGTCACAGGACAGTGTCCACAAACCCCAACCTTTTTGAAGAGAAAGGAAAGCCGAAGCGGTATCGAAGCGAGGTCCTTCCGCTTACCAACCTAACGCCTTACCGCTAGGCTCACATGTGACATTTAAGCCTGGTGTTGAAACGTTAAAAGGAATGGTGCATATATAGTAACGCCACCTGCTACCTGTATGTGCTATTGTATGCAACGGCAATGTCGAAGGGACCACCTTTTGGTCACACTCAGAGCATCGCTTTCCGGCACCTTCCTCCAAAGTTGAAGGAAGGATGCCGTGAATCAGTGCTTGGAGTTTGCCTTTAGGTATGTGTGTGAGCGTTTGGCAGAACTTTACAATACAATTACCATCCCACTAATGGATGGGATGCTGCAAGTCGTAAGGCAGAAGCGGACCTGGTAGCCAAGCAGAGGAGGGGGCGGCCATGGTGATGACACGAGTGGGCGCAGCCAGAGTGGGTGGGAAGGGTGCGGGAGGGACAGGGGTACTTGACAGTCTGATGATGTGTGAAGTCAGGGTGTACGTATCTACTTTAGCGTCTGAGCCATCTTCTCAGGAGCATACCAGATCTGCTTCGCTTGAAAAGTGGGTAAAGCTTTTGACCTGGTCATTGAAATGTATTGTCCACAGCCCCTCTCCCTAAACAAACAAACACCCCCCCCAAAAAACAACACAACACACACACACACACACACACACACACACCACACACACACACACACACACACACACACACCACACAACACACACACACACACACACACACACACACACACACACCACACACACACACACCACACACACACCACACACACACACACACCACACCACACATACACACCACACACAACACACACACACACACACAACACACACAACACACACAACACACACACACACACACACTATACGCAACACTACACGCACACACGCACGCACGCACACAATACGCACGCACGCACAGATGCACATACACACACTGTGACACACATACACATACCGTGGACTCATACAATCAAACAAATCGGATAATCAAAATTTGATAGAGAAACGTTGTTGCGTACGTGCGTGTCACAGTCTGGCGTATATATATTATATATATATTATATATATATATAT
>JABMCL010000754.1:1280000-1292500 GCA_018857735.1 Alviniconcha marisindica
CACTTGTATCACTTGTGCATGCATTGTAAATGTTGTAAAAGATTGTGAAATGTTAAAAGCTCTTCCGAGAAAGGGTTCCTTTCACCCCTTTTAGATGAATTGTCCATTTGTTCACAGATCAAACAGACTAAACACTTCAAGACATCGTAAAGATGCACGGTTGCAATTAATCTATCGGTAGTTACAGACATGTCTGTTTTGAAGGGAATAAAGCAGAAACAGCACGAGACAACCTAGGAAAATCCGGAAAGTCTTGCGAGAAGACTGTTGCAGACACCTGTTGTGGTAGGCAGCGAATTGGGACTGGAAAAACAAACAGTGCACGTGCCACCTCATGCTAGACGAGGCCCCTGCACATACTCTGGATTCAATGTCTTCTCAAAATGTTAGCAGTGGTCGTAGTGTGTGTATGCGTGTAGGAGTGGGTTGGGGAAGGGGTGATGGGTAGACGATGGTGCAACTGTATGCGGCACAATGAGAAATTGACCATGCAAAAAGAAATATATATATATATATATATATAAAATCGTTTCTGCTGTCCACACGGAAATAGGACACAAGTTTCACTAGCGTCAAACACAACACTTGAGAAAACTTTCTTCAACAGTGGTGTGGTGTTCACCTGCAAGACACTGCACAAAATGCACGAATTGCATGGCAGCTAGGACAGCTAGGAGCTCTTTACCATTAGACGAACCGATCTACGTACTGATGTTCCTGCGTACCACGTTGTCATTAGGCAAATGATCCACACCACGGATCTCTTGCGTATCCTGTTGCCACTGGGCAAACTGACATACATCCTGGAGCTCTTGAACACCCCTTTGTTGCTGGGTAATCTGATCTATAGCTCGGGGTTCTTACGTAGTCCTGTGTCATCAAGGAGGTTTGCTCTAGCCCGTAGCTCTATCATAGACAAGCAGCTCCGCAATCCACAGCTCTTACATTTACCATCATAGACAAGCAGCTCTACAATCCCCAGCTCTTGGATCTACCATCATAGACAAGCAGCTCTACGATCCGCAGCTCTTGCATTTACCATTACAGACAAACAGCTCTACAATCCGCAGCTCTTGCATTTACCATTATAGACAAGCAGCTCTACAATCCGCAGCTCTTGCATTTACCATTATAGACAAACAGCTCTACAATCCCCAGCTCTTGCGAGCCTATTTACCACCACTATAGGCAGATAGCTCTGCAATCTGTAGCTCTTGCATACCCTTGGTTTGCTATTTAAGCTGCTCTGTACTCCGTAGATCTTGCATGCCTATGTTTACCATTACAGTCAAACAGTTCTACAATCCGTAGCTCTCGGCTATTAATTTTAAACTGCTCTACAATCCGTATCTCTTGCCGACCCCTTTGCAATTTAAGCTGCTCTGCACTCTGAAGGTTTTGAGTGCCCATTTATACTCATAAACAAGCAACTGTACAATTCGTAACTCTTTACCATTACAGACAAGAATCTCTGCACCCAGTAGCTCTTGTGTACCCCTTTGCCTTTAGACAGTCTGCCCCATTACCTGCAGCTTTTGCGTACCCGTTTGCCACGTAATTATTACACAAGCTGATCTACTGTTCCGAGCCCTAGCTTGCACATACCTCTGCGGTTATATTAGCTGATCTACTGCCTTGAGCCCTTGCGTGAAAGCTTTGTCTTTATACTAGCTGTTCTATATCTAGGAATATCAATTCAATAAGCAAGCGAATGCGTGTTTGAATTTTTGAAGTGAGCATGGGTTGCTTTGTTTCACTCTTTTTTTAATTTTATTTTTATCAGCGCAATACTTTGATTAATGTGCTTGTTTGCTGTTGCTGATTTACCCAGAACTTTCAGACCTCCTAGTTCGTTTTATGTGCTAATTCCAGACTGCAGACGTTAAAAACATGTTTATAACTGGTTAATCTTTATAAACCTCTTTTCCTTGTCTTTCACAGCAAATGGTATAAGCGGTTCGTCAATATCTTGACCACTTTCAAAATGTTACTTTCCTGGTTTAAAACCATAGTATAGATCATACAAACACATCACCTGCTATTTGTGTAGTCACCTGTTTCCATCTGTGTCTCTCATATCACTACATACCTATACATTTATTTCAAGGAAATTACAAATGCGGCTAATTACGCTCTGATTTTTTTCCGTATAATGAATAAGGAAACAATCGAGCGGATGCCGGCTCGCTCGATATGGTAAGAGGTTCCTGAATCGTGATCGTAAAATGCATTTTTCTGAGAGAGAGAGAAAGAAAAAAGAAAAAGAAAAAAGAAATGCAAAAAACAGGCTCATAGTAGCATGACGTGCTTGTACTGACGAAAATCGTAAAGAATATTTTTTGCATCGCCCTTAACGTAACTGTTCATGCGTGTGTGTTTTTCGTTCTCTTCTCTCTCTCTCTCTCTCTCTCTCTCTCCTCTCTCTCTCTCTCTCTCTCTCTCTCTCTCTCTCTCTCTCTCTCTCTCTCTCTCATATCCTACCCCACCCCCAAACACACACGTTGCCAGCCAAATATTATTTGTCTGTCTCTGACTCACTCTGTCGCTCTGTCTTCACAAATTCCTACCTCTGTGTTCGCCCTCACATAATCAGCTAATACTTGTCTTTGATTCACGCACGTTTCCCCCAATGCTACATGCAGACCTCTTGTACAAGCAAAAACAACGGAGCTTTATGAACAAAACCGCCGACTGTGTTGTTTAGTTCCATCTGCCCCACTTTTGTCTGAATCCCTCGCCCTGATAGTATAGCCTAACCGTAATGGTTGACTGGGCGTAAAACACCAAGTTACTTACTTACGTGTCTGTATCTCTATACCTTGATCACTTTAGTGTTAAGGCGTCTCTTTGGGGTTTACAATGGCCGTTGGAGCCGCTCACCTCCAGAAACCGCCAGTCTGCCTCCTCTCACCTGTTTCCGCCACTTCTCTCATTATCTGTAGGGAGAAGAAACGGGCTGAAGACGCCCGCTGTTGCCCATGTCATCACCGCGCCAACCACCCCCGGATTCTGAAAGTTCCGGTACGAATTCTTTCGGGGCGTTTTTAACTCCAGCGGTTGGTTTCAGCGCTTATTTGCTTTTCTCTGATGCTGGATGGCTGCCAGTTACAAGTTTGGCAGCTCTGTGGGTTTAGAGGATGGAGTTATAATGATGATTGATTTGATTGATCGTGAACGTGGTTCACGCGTGCAGAGGTTGCCTTCCCGAGGCCAATGGTTTGGATGCTGTCATTCTGTGATAGACGTATGGTTTGTGTAGTTGCTCTTGGCGTTTGATAAGAAGAAAAAGAGAGAGTAAAAAATGAGCGGATTCAAACGAGAGTAGACAAAAAATCGACGTGTCGAATCCCTTGCACACGATGCTTTGCAATCGCAAGAAAAACTGTGATTTTCTCGGGTGTGCAAGTTTCGCAGAGTGTGCAAATGTAATCATAAGATTTTTCACTTCAGGGCCACAAGCGCCGCGCCGTCACGTCACACAGTTTACGGCGCGTTTTGTTTTGTTGGGAGGAGCGAACAGGCTTAACCAGTGAGAGCAGGGGCGAAAGAGGCAGACTCAAAGAATGTCAAACAAATATGGCGGACTCGTCGACTCCGCCACAGTTATTTTTACCAGACTGCAGTTTACGTTTCGTCGAGTTTCGAACTCACATACTAGGTGGTGAATACCAGTCCAGACAACAACAACAAATTTAAACAACAAAAACAAAAGAAAACAAAACAAACAACAACCAAAAACAAACAAAGAAGAATACGCGCCACACCCTGTCTTGATCACCTTTTTACTACTTCTGTAGTAAACTTCCGGCTGAACGCCAAGCGGGTTGAAAAACAAGCCTGCAATGATCACCTTTTAGCGACTTCTGGAGTTAACTTCAGGTTGAACGCCAAGCGGGTTAAAAAAACAAGCAAACAAAAAGAACAAAAAACCTGCAATGATCACCTTTTAACGACTTCTGGAGTTAACTTCCGGTTGAAAACCAAGCGGATTAAAAAAAATACAAAATACAATGATCACCTTTTAACGACTTCTGGAGTTAACTTCCGTTCGAACGCCAAGCCTGCCACGAGTCCAAAGTATGATCAATTGCAGCGTGTCGCAAACAGCGAGTGAAAAGCACAGTGAGACAGAAAGAAGCAAGTATGATAAAGCTGCAACTTGAAACATTGATAATTTCTGTCTCTCTCTGTCTGTGTTTCTGTCTCTGTCTCTGTCTCTGTTTCTCTCTGTCTCTGTCTCTCTCTGTCTCTGTCTCTCTGTCTGTCTTTGTCTTTGTCTCTGTCTGTCTGTCTGTCTGTCTGTGTCTCTGTCTGTGTCTCTGTCTCTGTCTCTCTCTCTCTGTCTCTCTCTCTCTCTCTCTCTCTCTCTCTGTCTCTCTCTCTCTCTCTCTCTCTCTCTCTCTCTCTCTCTCTCTCTCTCTCTCTCTCTCTCTCTCTCTCTCTCTCTCTCTCTCTCACACACCACACACACACAAATCGAATAGCTCTCCTTCATTCTTCCCCACCCCCCTCTTGTCTCTTCTCTCCAATTACAGTCGTTACGACAATACAGACATTACTATTACCTTCACTGCATAGCCCTTTTTCTTTTTGGAAAGAAGGACCCAAGCAATGAATGACTGACTGACTAAGCAGTTGACCGAGTAAATAAATGAAGAAAAAAGAAAGGCAAAGGGCTGTACTGACGGAGTATATGACTGAACGACTATTAGAATGAATGGATGAAGGAACTGTTCAGGAGACACAAAACACGTAGCTGCCTAAAAGCTATTTAATTTTGTAACGAAAAACCCACAGGGAAACATCTGCTACAAAGTTGACTTCACGCGTTCTGAAACAAGATCCAAAAGCACGTACGATGAACCCACATATACCCGGCCAGAGATTGTTTAACATTACATTGCCTGATGCGAAAAGCCTTCCCGTTCTCTTGCAAACGGTGGCCTCCTCCAAAAAGCAACAACGGGAAATACTCAACCACCTCTTCATTGAATAAAGGAAGTCCCTCTTCAGAGGTGCATGTCAGCAGGATGCCAAAATTCCACTCAGCAACAGCAGACTAACAAAACCAGTTATGCGTCCTGAAAATGGGACGGTGGGTATCAATGGGTTAAAGAGAACGCTGTATTTAATGTAACGACGCAAAACAAAACAAAAGTAAAATCTAGGCAAGCCCCTTTTTTAATGCACGAACTAACAGGAAAACGAAGAAAAATGAAAGTTCTCTACATATTCTGTTTCGGTTGTTGATGCTTGCCTGTCTGGAAGTGTTCAAATGATTTATTATTTTCATTTGTCATCGTTTACCTGTCAGTCCTCTGGTTTGAAAAGGCGGTTTATCACGAAAATATGCGGAAAGGTTTGTGTTGTCCCATTAAAACACGCCTTCTTTTTAAACTGTTGTGTGTTTGGACCTAAAATCCCACAGAGTCAGAATTAAGCGCAAGTATTTTGAATACCAACCGAGTGACTGCATCACCAACCCGACCTGCTAACAGTCACAATCACCGTCCTATTCAACAACGCTAAAGGGGAACGGTGGGTGGAGCTGCAGATGGAGACGGATGGGTGGGTGGAGTGGGGGGCGGAAGGGAGGGGGGGGGAGGGAGGTCAGACAGAAAACTGTCCCTGCTGCTTTGCTTAAACACACTGTCTCTCCCAAAATGAGAACCCAAAGTCTGTGTGGTGCAGAAAGTCCGATGCCCGACCTCACCAACACTGCCACCGGAGGCCTGCTCCTTACTGGAGTCTAAGGCGAGGGATTTGTCCTCGCAGTCAGTCCTG
Source organism: Alviniconcha marisindica (assembly GCA_018857735.1). Classification (NCBI taxonomy): domain Eukaryota; kingdom Metazoa; phylum Mollusca; class Gastropoda; family Provannidae; genus Alviniconcha; species Alviniconcha marisindica. The sequence continues at coordinate 1,285,785 of JABMCL010000754.1, forward strand.
GTAGTAGAGTCAGCAGAAGATAAGCCCCGTGCCTCGGGGCTCCTTCAGTACCGTCTGGCCTGCGCCGCCATCTAGAAGACGTTCGTAGACGAAAAGAATATCATACTTGGACAGGGCCATAGAAATTCCTCCAGTGAATCATTTGCACTAGTGGGTTACAAAGCAGAAAAGTCCAAAAGAGAGAGTGGGGTCCCATGGCTCAAGGGCATTCTTATGGTACATTAGCAGTAACGGTTAGCTTGATGGCAGGTTGTCTGCTTGGTCGGTTGATCTCTTTTTGACGTAGGAGTTTTGGGATTGCTGCTGATGGTATTTTTCAATCCTAGATTTAAAAAAAATAAAAATCAACAACAAAAATCAGTAACGTGTTTGACAATCAGCTGCTTGCTATCCAGCGTCGTGAGTTGCTTCTCCGTAAGGTCTGCTGTACATGCACCTTACTGTCTGTAAAACTGCTCCTGCTGTTTGTTCTTGACTGATCTTGAAAATACTGTATCACATTGACGTAAGGCAGGCTGTATTGTTTGTTCTTGACTGAGGATACGTAAACTGTATCAAATGCTTACGTATGGTTTGCCTTGCTGTTTGTGTTTGGCTGATCTTGAGGATACTGTACTAAATGCTGTTGTAAGGTATACCTTGCTGTTTGTTCTTTACCGAGTCTGAGGATACTGTACAAATGCTGGCGTAACGCATGCACAAACCTACATAGACACCATCAGTCATTCAAGCCCCAGAGATCGAACTTTCTGCCCGCCGAGGACTGATACACTGCATGACCAAATGGACACACACTCTTCCGCCACCCCGCTCAATACGCCTCGCTCCGCCAGGCGCTGCCAGCCGGATCAAAACCCTCCTCTCTCCACAGAAAAGGGAGTCAAGACGTCTGGAGCAGGGTAATCCTGAAGCGTGATGGAGTGGACATTCAATCACCGACTCCAGCGGGGTCTAGTCTCGGGCTGTGTCTTCCAAAGACATTTAACCGACCACAATTCTTTTTTTAATAGGTCACTGGGGAGGGAGTGGAATGGTCAGGTTTACCGCAGCTAGGACAATGGTGACACGAGCTGAAGTGGAAAAGAATGAGAGATACAAGAGGTTAGGATTTGTTCACTGACACCATAAAGAAGCCTACGGCCCTTCGGCGCATCTCCCAACATTTTGACCTGATCATCCATTTGCCTGCTTTTGTGGCAATGCCATATTGGCCATGTGTTCGTGGGCTTTAGCGACGCCTAGAACCGACTTGAATGACGAGTTGAGTAATGTATACATATTACTACCAGCTCTTTTATCTTCGTGCCCACATTAACAAAGGCACAATAAAGTTCAAAGAACGTTTGAACAGCATCTTTACAGTTGCACATGATTAAGGCTGACACCGCATCGTCATAGTGTGTTGTTGGAGCGCGGACTGTTCCTAAGCATTACCACTGAAACCTAACATGTCGGAGAAAAAGGAATCTGGCCGTTGTTTTCACATACCCTCATTTGGCTAGTGTGTTTCTTCAAGGAGCTGGGGTATGTATCACTTCCATTAATTGACAGATTCTTGGTATTTACCCACAATGAGTTCACACACACACACACACACACACACACACACACACACACACACACACACACACACACACACACACACACACAAACACATACACGCACGCACGCACGCACGCACGCGCACCACTCACGCACGCACGCAACACACAAACACACAAACACACCACACCACCACACCACCACGCACGACACGCACGCACGCACGCACTCACGCACCACGCACGCACGCACGCAGCACGCACGCACCACGCACGCACGCACGCACGCACGCACGCACGCACACACACACACACACACACACACACACACACACACACACTAAATGCAAGTGGGCATGATAATTAACAGCTACAGTGAAAGAAGCGTGTCATGAGAGCAGAGCGGAAAGAATGAATAGAGTCTGCCTCCCTGATGCTCCTGAGAAGGGCATGTTCTACTAGAAAGAGGTGCTGAAGCTAAAAAGGCTAGCTGGGCATACAGTTTTGCTTGAAACAAGAATTTATTCAAGTCAAAATAAAGATACAAGGAATAGCCATGGGCTCACCAAAAAACTTGCGGCTTATAGGGGGCATACAGAATACACAATCTTTATTGTCTATGAATAGCACAGAAATTTGCCTTACGACTGCATAAAAGATACCAGTAAAATAACACACAGTACAAGACAGCTTTGAAGACAGGCCAGCATCCAAGTTTACTATGCTTGCAGTGAGTGATAGGGGAGATCATCGACCGGTTACAACGGCATACCAAAATAAATTCGTCATACTTTATCAAAAGTACAAAGAATGTTTCTAGGTCGATGGGTCTTTTTGATTAAACCTCGTAGTCACTTTGATCTACCATTTTGAGCATCCAAGCTGACCAGTGAGTTATGGGGAAGATAGTCATTACTTTCAGTATGCTGACGACTTTCTTTGTATTAGTTTCACAGCAAGCATCAGTCGAAGAGAGCTAGTGCCAAGGCAGCTTATTCTATTTTTGTCTTAGAGTTCCAGTTGTGATAAACATGTTGTTATTGTTGTTGTTGTTGTTATCCAGCTGTGAACGTCCAACCTTTTAACAGAAATAGTCATTTCAGTCTATTTGTGAACATTAATATGCGCGATAGTAAAATCGACGATAGTAATAAGCATACTTGTAATTATTACTGTTGTCGTCGTGCTTTTTCAGTGCTGTCTTTGTCTGTCTCTTTTTGTTTTAGTTTTTTGTTTGGCTGGTTTTTGTTGTTGCTTTTTTGTTGTGAGTTTTGTTTTGATGTTTTTTGTTGTTGCTTTTTACATTCAAGTATAACTCATGTCGGATGTCGCTATCTGACTTAGCGAAAGCTGGTTAGGGGGCAGGAGTGATTTAGCTGTTATTATGAAATTATGTGGTTATGCGTATGCCCGACTGGCACTAATACACAGGTCCTTTAATCAGCCAACGATCCAAGGTGCTTACGTGCAATGCTTTCCATCTCTATTATGTGCGTTCTGACGGAAACTGGCCAAGAACTGTGGATTTGATTCTGGAAGACATCCTTTTTCTTCTCTTTCCTCCACCACCTCCTCCTCCTCCTACTCCTTCACTTCCTCCTTTCCCATTCTTATTTTCATTTCCCCCGATCGACGTTTTCTTCTTTTAACCCTTTCCTTGCGAACGAATTAATATGTCTGATCCAACGCCTTCAAAGAGTGTAATGACAAGCTCGAGTAGAGATTCGGCTGACCAAAAACATTCATTAGTTTCCACGCTGTTTCCCCAGAGCATGAATGAAATGTCAGGATGCCCCATGCTGGTTTGCAAACAGACAGAAAGCGCTTCGTCACGAACGTCATAATCATGATGCCATAAGGGCAAGAAAAAGGGTTAAACCGATGAACTCTGTTGCACTGAGAAGTGCCCACCTCTCGGGCAAGAGATCATCAGCAGAATTCCGGAGGCTGCGTTATTAACACTCGGAAGTACACCGGAGACTGCATGCATGATTACTGGCATCACGGCCAATCTTGGAGGACGAAAGACAATGCCGCGAGGGCAGAGCCTGTAAGTACACGTTACATAGTGTGTGCATTGCGGTATGAGTTTACAGACTGAAAACTGACCACAGTAAACTGACACCACCGTGGGCTACAGTGGACACGGAAATTAAAGTCCAGTCTCGTAACCCAGATGCTACCACGGACTCTCTTATTCAGAATCTGGAAGGCCATACAGTTTATATTATTATAGGGCAAAACTACAACGTAATTGTACGTGCGGTGGTGTTTAGAAAAAAATATCATATCACCCCCTCACCCACCCACCCCTTCCCTCCGCGCCATCACCCCCCCCACACACACACACACACACACAACACACGCACACACCACCACACACACACACACACACACACACACACACACACACACACACACACACACACACACACACACACACACACACACACACACCACACACAACGCACACACCACACACACACACACACACACACACACACCACACACACACACACACACACACCACACACACACACACACACACACACACACACACACGAAACAACACGCACGCGCGCGCACAGCAAACAACGGGAAGAGACACACACACACACACAGCACCACCACACGCACGCACGCACCACACACAACACAACACACACACACACACACACACACACACACACACACAACAAGAAACAACACACACACACCACACACACACACAACAACACACACACACACACACACACCACACACACACACACCACCACCACCACCACCACACACACACACACACACACACACACACACACACACACGGTCGCTCTAACCTAACTGGAATGCGAATAAATACATTGTGCGTCATCGATTTCACCCTAAAGCCAACGTTCTTAGAAGCACTGTCATCACTGATGAACGGTGTGGCATCATATGCTGGAAGTGCGACAGAAACTAGTTGATTTTAGTCAGCCGTTTTTTAGTTTGTTTTCCTGTACATTGTTACTTTTAACGTACGTTGCCTTCTGGTGTATTGTTAGCGTTCTTGTGCCCCAATTTCTGGTATCTTGTCACTTTTCCTTTGCAATGCCTTAATGTTGATTTTCTGATGGCGGGGATTTTGTTTTGCAGGGGCTGACGGTTGTAAAACACTGTGAATTTATGTGGGTCAGATAGTAAATCTGAATAAAGGCTATTTAGTTATTATTATTGTTATTATTAGTATTAGTAGTGTTAGTAGTAATATCGTTCTACTTCGACACTTCGATACGACTGCGTGCGTTCGTGCGTGCGTGCGTGCGTGCGTGCGTGTGTGTGTGTGTGTGTGAGTGTGTGAGTGTGTGTGTGTGTGTGTGTGTGTGTGTGTGTGTGTGTGTGTGTGTGGTGTGTGAGTGTGTGTGTGTGTGTGTGTGTGTGTGTTGTGTGTGTGTGTGTGTGTGTGTGTGTGTGTGTGTGGTGGTGTGTGTGTGTGTGTGTGTTGTGTGTGTGTGTGTGTGTGTGTGTGTTGTTGTGTGTGTGTGGTGTGTGTGTGTGTTGTGTTGAATGTTTGAATTTCTTTTTTTTTAATGTACATTCAGAATGTATAACTTGACTTTCGTTATCCTTGAAATCCGTTCGTTTCATTATTATTATCACTACTACTACTATCCGGTTGTTGTTCCTTGTCAACATCCTCTTCCGAGTCCGTCCTCCGGGTCCTTCCTTCACCATCCTCATCAGCTGGACATCAGCGTCCTCCGGGTCCTTCCTTCACCATCCTCATCAGCTGGACATCAGCGTCCTCCGGGTCCTTCCTTCACCATCCTCATCAGCATGGACATCAGCGTCCTCCGGGTCCTTCCTTCACAATCCTCATCAGCTGGACATCAGCGTCCTCCGGGTCCTTCCTTCACAATCCTCATCAGCTGGACATCAGCGTCCTCCGGGTCCTTCCTTCACCATCCTCATCAGCTGGACATCAGCGTCCTCCGGGTCCTTCCTTCACGATCCTCATCAGCTGGACATCAGCGTCTTCCGGGTTCTTCCTTTACCATCCTCATCAGCTGGACATCAGCGTCCTCCGGGTCGTTCCTTCCTCTCCCTCATTAGGTATACTAATATTAGCATTATTACAAACAACTGGAAATATCTAGTGGCGCTGGTGTTCCATTCTTTACCCCTCATACCAATGACACATGGCTGAGGTGAGCCAAAGCACGCAGCTTTGAAGACCAACAAGACTGAATCTCTTTTCCCGTCGCTTCTTCTTTCATTTGCTCTTCGAATACGACTGGAGAGACTGTATCGCATCAGAAAGATGCTATATACCATAGGATGGAAATGACAGATATGTAAAAGCAGGCTACAATCACACATTTCAGTCTAACTCAACCTTGCCTTTGCTAGGTTCAGCGAGTAATAGATAGTTTGTAGTATTCCTTAAACAGTTAATGCTTTTTTCCCTTCAACCTTGTGCCAACGCGTTTATGAAAGTATTACCAAAGAGTCTGCTGCCTTCTCTCGCATTGCAGGGAATGCCTGTGCAAATAAATACAGCAGGCTTGCCAGCGGGGTGGATTTGAAGAGTGATCGGACACAAGTCCCTGTTTATCAAAAGCTGGGAGAGAAGCGCTACGTCTGTGGAAGCAATCAGCAGCTATGTCTGCGCAAGTCCGGATCGTTATTTGAAATGATCAGTCCCAGGGGGGGGCGAGCTTCTGTGGTTAGGTATGAAGGACCTATGCCATGATCTGCGTTTCCGTTATCTTTTCAGTCAGTAATTTGGCAAGGTGATATTCTCCTCTGATCTCTCTCTCCTCGTCTCATCTCTCTTCAGTCACTAATCTCTCTCTTCTCACTGATCTCTCTCTCTCTCTCTCTCTCTCTCTCTTCCTCTCTCTCTTCTCTCTCTCTCGTCAATCATATGGCAAGCTCGGTCACAGCCCAACTCCGAGGTCGGAGTAATTGAAATGTTTCTGACGCATCCTGAGCAACCTCTGTCGTCCTAGGCATTCGCTTCTAGCCCCAGTCATTATAACCATACCCTGACGCTACACGAATGAGTGACAATCCATTAATTCCTTGAAATCTGTGAGAATCTACATCAACTGTATGTGTTTTGAACACTGTGCGGCCTGTACCAGTCCCCATTCCAACGTATCTCTTTTTTCTTTTCTTTTTTCTTTTTCTTAT
>JABMCL010000754.1:1300000-1310000 GCA_018857735.1 Alviniconcha marisindica
TAGCTTTGGCTTTCGAGAGTGAGTGCTAGCTCAGAGCCACCGTCTCTACTGAGTTCTCCTGAATCAGAGACAACAACGGGGATCCAAGCTCAGTAAAAAGCGGACGGAGGCAGGGCACTGCACTTTTCCCCTTTCTCTCGAATAAAGGACGTCATCAGTACAACATCTACATAACACTTTGTAAGATTTGAGTAAGATGGTGATGCAGGTGGCTCGTGGTAAACGTACAATCCGCCACTGCAAAACAGTCGACCTTTTTTTCGGAAGGCTGCATTCGACGTACGATTATTTTTGTGGTGGGGTGTGTGTGTGTAACTGTGCGTGTGGGTGTGAATGTGTATGTGGGTGTTTGTGTGGGTTGGGGGGGAGGGGGGGTTGATGTATACCTCTGACGATTACACGGGCTAATAATATAAAATGTCGTGAAACATAATAGTTCCCTCTGAGAAACAAAAAACAAACAAAAAAGATGCTCTTTAGGATCAAGTTCACCAGCTAGTAGGAGGAGTAATGGAACTGAATGGGTTACCAAATTTTAGAACACACGATGTTAAATATAGTATGGCTCTAAATCTAAATCTAAATGGCTCTCGTAATTTCACCTGGTACTGGGATTAGGGAAGAGGTGGGAAGGAGTGACAATCCCTACAGAAAAGAATAAACACAAATACTGGGGAAATCGATGCAAACTTCAAGACTGCCCAATGCTATCCGAAATTCGCGTAGGAAAGAGACGGAAAACAATTACTGTAAAGTGCAAGGGTAACTGTCATGAATAGTGTCCTACATTCAGGAATTCTTCCAGCATTTTTTGTTGCAGTGCTTCATAGCACCATCTCTGTTTAGGTCATGCCAGTACGTTTAATTATGGTCGTTAAATATGCTCCGAGATCCGACATATAACATTTATTGGAAAAGATGGAGATCATGCCCCCCTCCCCCGCTCCGCAAATTTACTGCCTGTTTGTTCACGCAGTGATCTACGCTTCGATGTGGCAACCAAGGAATCAGTTTAATTAACTTGTTTGCGACGATTAGTTCTTCTCAGGGCGTAGATCGTTGTTAATTAGATCGCAGTTTAATTAACTTCTTTTGCGGCGAAGTTGTCGTCTCTCAGGTCGTAGATCGTTGTAGAAATGCGAGATCTTTTGCGATCATTTCCGGTTCATGCCGCTTATGAAATGCTGAATGCATCAATGTGGGGTATCCTCAAATGCCCTGTGTAGGTATCTTTGGAAAAATAAAACAGTTTTTTGTTGCGTTTTTTATCGCGCAGCACTCAGTAAATCGACACCTTGGCGCGTGCTCGCAAAGAGGCCGTTATATTATATGAGGCCATGACCGGGGAACTATATCACACTTGACGGTGTTTTGTACATCCAGACCTACTAATGGTCACTCACGAAGCTATTTCTAGAATCCATAAAACTAAATCAAGATAAGCCCTGAAGCAATATCTTCATATTTAAGCTTTTATTTACGTCTCATTGACATTTTAGACTAAATCTCTTTCGAGAAAGATGGTTACCTGTTGCCCTAAGTTTCCCAGTGTGCCTGTAAAAGGGAAGAAAATCTGAATCACGGTTGACCGTTTAACCGTTTGTGTGTTCGGATCCTGTAGGTCCTGCTGACCGTTTGACCGTTTGTGTCTTTGGATCCTTTAGCTCCTGTTGACTGTTTAACCGTTTGTGAGCTTCGATCCTGCAGATCTTGTTGACCGTTTAACCGTTTGTGTGTTGGATCCCCTCGATCCTGTTGACCGTTTAGCCGTTTGTGTGTTCAGATCCTGTAGATCCTGTTGACGGTTTAACCGTTTGTGTCTCTGGACCCTGTAGATCCTATTGACCGTTTACCCGTTTGTGAGCTTCGATCCTGCGGATCTTGTTGACTGTTTAACCGTTTGTGTGTTCAGATCCTGTTGACGGTTTAACAGTCTGTGTATTTGGATCGTGTGGATCCTGTTGACGGTTAAACCGTTTGTGAGTTTCTATCCTGCAGTTCCTGTTGATGGTTTAACTATCTGTGTATTCGGATCCCGTAGGATCCTTTCAAAGAAACGCCTGACATAATCTGAGTTGTCTGTGACAAACGTATTGCACCATGGAAAAACTCCGTTAGCTGACAGTTTTCCGAGACCTATGGTGTAATCAATTATGGTAGTGGTTGTAGGAAGGATGTCGTAAACCAGTGCTAGTGCTTGGTGTTTGCCACGAAGGCATACATGAGAAAGACGGAAATCATGACAACGGGCAAAGCATGCAAAGCTCTAATCCGCCCCCACATCATGCTCTAAACAGAGAGCAATTTTTCACAACTTTGCAAAGGATTCTAATTTCTGCGTCCTTGGTAGCCCATCGCGGATAGGAGAAGATGAAGGAGCACTTGAGCCAAAGTTGTGCAACTAGGAGATGTCGGCTGCGTGTGTGTATCTAGGACGCAACACAATATCCCATCCAACGCTTGCACTTCACTCAAAATCGCACTTCGGTCGACTCTACCCTCAAGAGGCATTTCCACAGAAGCACGATTGAAACCGACAGGAAGAAAAGAGAGTTCAGGATCGTTTGCCAAGTCTGAACAGCAAGGGTGTCCCTTCCTCAGACCTTTCGAAGGAGGGAAATATGATTATGGCTCATGATGCCCAGCTAAAGTCCGCGCGCCTGTATATTTGCCGGGGCGTATAGGACGTCGGCGGCACGAGACTTCCCATTGCCATACAGGCAGGCAAGAAGAGAGAAAGACATCCAGGCAAGCAGAGAGACAGACAGGCAGGCAAACGGACAGACAGATAGACAAGCAGACGGGCAGGCAGGCAAACAGACAGGCAGGCAGGCGTACAGGCAGGCAAACAGACAGACAGGGAGGCAAACAGACAGACAGGCAGGCAGGTAGGCAAACAGACAGACAGGCAGTCAAACAAGTAGACAGGCAAGCATGGAAGGAGAGATAGAGCAGACATATAGATTGGTATGGGGGCGACTGGGGGCGTGTAAATGAGAAAAAGAGACAGATTTATGGGTGTGCGTGCGTCTTAAGAGCTGTCTTTTTAATCCGTGTCTAAACTGACTTTCACATTTTAGCGTAGGAGGCAGGTGTGTGTGTGTGTGTGTGTGTGTGTGTGTGTGTGTGTGTGTGTGTGTGTGTGTGTGTGTGTGTGTGTGTGTGATTGAGAGACAGACAAACAGGGAGACAGAGACAGAGCCAGAGACAGAGAGACAGAAACAGAGAGACAGAGACAGATTGATAGTCAATGCAGTAGGCCGAGACTATTGATTGTTTATCTGTTTGTTTGTTTTGCTTCGCGACCGTAAATCAAATTGCCTGTGTTTACAGAAGACGGTTGAATATTCTTGATTCTTGGTATAGGCAGTTAGGCAGGCAGGCAGACACAGAGGCAGACAAATAGCCGACAAATTTCCGTGTATCCAGCTTCGCGAAGACAGCCAAGAGACAACTGTTGAAACTAAGTATTTGAGCAACGGTCACTCGCTATGAAGCATTCAATCTGAATCACGCGTTTCAAATAATTATGCCGATCATGGTTTTTTGAGTTTAAAATGAAGGACGATACGCATGGCTTGAGCGCTTTGTCAACTCTTCTGGTGTACTGGATGTGTGCAGCTCCAAAGATCGAGTCATGCCCCCTTCAGCTGACCTGTAGTATTCTGCACAAGTGGTTCAAATCGAAACGTTATCGCCGATGGTTTGTTTGAAGTGGTTTGCTTTCAAGTGGATTTCTGCCACTCAGACTAATGGCTCGTAACATAAGCACATGAAAACACAATTTCTCGGGAAATAAAATGGGAATGAGTTGGGATGGTGGTATACTCGTTAGCCAACTGGTTGGTTAACGTGCTCGTTAATCGGTGTTTGTTTTAGTGTCACTACTGTCGGACTGTTCTGCTGATTTGCGTGTGTTGTTGTTGTTGTTGTTGTTGTTGTTGTCGTCGTTGTTTTCTACAGTAAATAAGTAACTTGGTGTTTTATTACTCCCAGTCAGCCATTACAGAAATATCAGCGCGATGTTTTCTACAGACAGTAATAATAATGATGATAATAATAACAATCATAATCATCATCATCATCATCATAATATTAATAAATCAATAAAAGGGAATTTATAGAGCATTTCACAAACTCGATGTCCTTCGCAACTTCATTAAAGAAAGGACAAAAAGCAAATCAACACAAATCAATGGCATGAAAATACATTTTATACATACTTATTCATACACAGCATAGAAAATTGCGCGCGCGCGCGCACGCACGCACGCACGCACGCACGCACGCACGCACGCACAAACACACACACACACACACACACACACACACACACACACACACGCACACACACACACACACACTGAGGACATCGAAAACGAGGCTGTGCAATGCATGGAATTGCCCAAATTGGTATACTGGTTTGACAGATAGCTGGTAAGTGGACAAAGACGTGATGTAAACCGCACAGGATCACCTTTCCTCAGTACGAACAAACACCGTTATAAGTCAGCAATCATTCACAACGCTCAATTCTCACTGCACAACACTGCTTAATTCTCTCTTCACAACGCCGCTTAATTCTCTTCTCACACCGCTTCTCACTTCGCAACGCTTAATTGATTCTCACTTCACGACGATTAATTGTCACGTCTTAACCAGACAAGCAGGCAGACCGACCGACAGAGATACATAAATAGACAGGCATACAGAGACAACGAGAGAGAGAGAGATGGATAGACGTGTTTTCAGTAGTGTCTGAAGGAAGACGGACGTTTGCTAGTTGTCTATATGTGGCTGGTCTGGGGTATTGAGGAGTTTTTGTTGTCAGAGTTCGTTCAAAAACCATCCTCTCTCTGTGTGTGTCTCTGTCTGTCTGTCTGTCTGTCTGTCTCTCTGTCTCTCTCTCTCTCTCTCTCTCTCTCTCTCTCTCTCTCTCTCTCCTCTCTCTCTCTGGTCGAGGAGGGAGTGCAAGTCGGTGTGTGCAGGGCGTATTTTCCTAACCTACATATGAAATGTTGCCATTTCGACGGCGCAACGTATTGTTGACAAAGACGTTAAGAGCTGGCGGAATTACGAGTGTTAGCAGTTACTCTGTCACTGCACCAAAGAGACCAAAGTTATTATGAGAAAAGATGCTGAGCTGCTTAAGACAGGTAATTACTGACCTACAACTTTGACTGCTCGCCTGTCCACCTGCGGTATGGCACGAGGCACGCGTGACGCATCTCTCCCTAAAAAAAAAACATCCATTGGCTCCATCATCGTTGCTAGCGAGAGCCAATAACAATAATATTTGATATGCAGGTATCGGTTACCGACGGGTAAACACAGCGGCGAACGCCGAAAGTGGGCCAATTGATCGCTGATTGCTTTGCACGCAACCCGAACCTTCGTCTCAAACCCACGACCACAAGCCGACAGAGCCACTTATTGTGCGGTTTGTCTGATCTCCCCAAACCAGCTTCACAAGGACGTGCGTGATAACGCGGGAAGGTAGCGGTTGACACGCAGACTACTCATGCACGGCATAACAAAACTGCAACTGTCCGACTTTCTCTTTCACCCCTACCTTCCCCCCCCCCCCACTCCCCTACCTTCTATCATAGCGGCCACACCCTCCATTGCATTGATGCAGGCTTTACGCCAGCTTACAGACTGACTAACTGACGCTGCAGCAAAGAGAACGAGTGGTGTACGTGCGACTTAAAGGGACTGTGCTGTGAGAAATATCTTCGTCACGCCTGCAGACAGTTGGGACCCTCAGTGACTGTTGAAGGAGGTAGGTATATAGTATTCGTATTTTGCCACCCAGTCAACCGCGAAGGTCGCATCAGTTCGAACAGCGGAAATGGAGTCTTGTTGATTATATCCGCAGTTAATTAACTGATCAGTGTTTTTGTGCTTTGAGCCTCACGCGTCACAGAGGGATTCGGCGCATTAGAAATGCATTTACTATTATTTTTATTATTTTAAACAGTGTTTTTTCCCTCTTTTTTCTCCCTTTTCTCCCAAACAAATCAGGCTTTAACAACGTGCACACCCAAACAACTCAAACCTTTACAACGTGTAAACCCAAACAACTCAGACCTTTACAACGCGTAAACCCAAACAAGTCAGGGCTTTACAACGTGTACACCCAAACAAGACAGGCTTTTACAACGTGTAAACCCAAACAAGTCAGGCCTTTACAACGTGTACACCCAAACAAGACAAGCCTTTACAACGTGTAAACCCAAGCAAGCCAGTTCTTCACAACATGTCACCGAAACGAGTCAGGCCTTTACAACGTGTACACCCAAACAAGTCAGGCCTTTAAAACGTGTAAACCCGAACAAGTCAGGTCTTCACAACGTGTCACCGAAACAAGTCAGGCCTTTACAACGTGTACACCCAAACAAGTCAGGCCTTTAAAACTTGTAAACCCGAACAGGTCAGGTCTTCACAACGTGTCACCGAAACAAGTCAGGCCTTTACAACGTGTACACCCAAACAAGTCAGGCCTTTAAAACTTGTAAACCCGAACAGGTCAGGTCTTCACAACGTGTCACCGAAACAAGTCAGGCCTTTACAACGTGTACACCCAAACAAGTCAGGCCTTCAAAACGTGTAAACCCGAACAGGTCAGGTCTTCACAACGTGTCACCGAAACAAGTCAGGCCTTTACAACGTGTACACCCAAACAAGTCAGGCCTTTAAAACGTGTAAACCCGAACAGGTCAGGTCTTCACAACGTGTCACCGAAACAAGTCAGGCCTTTACAACGTGTACACCCAAACAAGTCAGGCCTTCAAAACGTGTAAATCCGAACAGGTCAGGTCTTCACAACGTGTCACCGAAACAAGTCAGGCCTTTACAACGTGTACACCCAAACAAGTCAGGCCTTTAAAACGTTTTAAACCCGAACAGGTCAGGTCTTCACAACGTGTCACCGAAACAAGTCAGGCCTTTACAACGTGTACACCCAAACAAGTCAGGCCTTTAAAACGTGTAAACCCGAACAGGTCAGGTCTTCACAACGTGTCACCGAAACAAGTCAGGCCTTTACAACGTGTACACCCAAACAAGTCAGGCCTTTAAAACGTGTAAACCCGAACAGGTCAGGGGGGGGTTTTTTTTTTCAACGTGTACACCCAAACAAGTCAGGCCTTTAAAACGTGTAAACCCGAACAGGTCAGGTCTTCACAACGTGTCACCGAAACAAGTCAGGCCTTTACAACGTGTACACCCAAACAAGTCAGGCCTTTTAACAACGTGTAAACCCGAAACAAGTCAGGCCTTTACAACGTGTACACCCAAACAAGTCAGGCCTTTACAACGTGTAAACCCAACAAGCAGTTCTTCACAACGTGTCACCGAAACAAGTCAGGCCTTTACAACGTGTACACCCAAACAAGTCAGGCCTTTAAAACGTGTAAACCCGAACAGGTCAGGTCTTCACAACGTGTCACCGAAACAAGTCAGGCCTTTACAACGTGTACACCCAAACAAGTCAGGCCTTTAAAACGTGTAAACCCGAACAGGTCAGGTCTTCACAACGTGTCACCGAAACAAGTCAGGCCTTTACAACGTGTACACCCAAACAAGTCAGGCCTTTAAAACTTGTAAACCCGAACAGGTCAGGTCTTCACAACGTGTCACCGAAACAAGTCAGGCCTTTACAACGTGTACACCCAAACAAGTCAGGCCTTTAAAACGTGTAAACCCGAACAGGTCAGGTCTTCACAACGTGTCACCGAAACAAGTCAGGCCTTTACAACGTGTACACCCAAACAAGTCAGGCCTTTAAAACGTGTAAACCCGAACAGGTCAGGTCTTCACAACGTGTCACCGAAACAAGTCAGGCCTTTACAACGTGTACACCCAAACAAGTCAGGCCTTCAAAACGTGTAAATCCGAACAGGTCAGGTCTTCACAACGTGTCACCGAAACAAGTCAGGCCTTTACAACGTGTACACCCAAACAAGTCAGGCCTTTAAAACGTGTAAACCCGAACAGGTCAGGTCTTCACAACGTGTCACCGAAACAAGTCAGGCCTTTACAACGTGTACACCCAAACAAGTCAGGCCTTTAAAACGTGTAAACCCCAACAGGTCAGGTCTTCACAACGTGTCACCGAAACAAGTCAGGCCTTTACAACGTGTACACCCAAACAAGTCAGGCCTTTAAAACTTGTAAACCCGAACAGGTCAGCTCTTCACAACGTGTCACCGAAACAAGTCAGGCCTTTACAACGTGTACACCCAAACAAGTCAGGCCTTTAAAACGTGTAAACCCGAACAGGTCAGGTCTTCACAACGTGTCACCGAAACAATTGTCTCGCTAAGGGTGCACGCTGCATGACCAGTCTTTCGCAAAGTGCTCGTTCACACCAAGATGTCAACCGCAACGAGCACGAACACCAACCCAGGTCCTGTGAAAAGGGTCACCACAAACACGCCTTTCCAGTCTTTCGCAGAGCGTGCATGGTACTTTCACAACATCGATGCTAGGTTTCCCTGCTTTGGGAAGGAAAGGGATGAGGGGGGGGGGGGGGGTACTTGATTTTGTACTTTGAATAATTATTACTATTGTTCCTTTATTTTTTGGCGCAGTTTCCGGAAATTGGGGGGGGGGGGGGATAGAGACAGAGACAGACAGAGACAGAGATAGACACAGACAGACACAAGAGACAGAGGCAGAGGCAGTGACAGAGAGAGACAGAGACAGAACAGAGAGACAGAGAGAAACAGAGACAGAGACACACAGACACAAGAGACGGAGGCAGAGGCAGTGACAGAGAGACAGAGACAGAGATCGTAGTAATCAGATTTTCACGTCCTGTCAAACGCACGGAGTCACCTCAAGACGATCGAACAGTCTGGAATGTTCCGACAGAAAACAGTCTGAGACCAAAAAGTCTCATCCCGAAGGTGTGGTTGCATTTTATAAAGCATTTTTACACTTACTGCGAGGACATTGTGTGCTTGGGTGTATATCAATGTTTGCTGAGGTTTGCAATGAGTTGACATCGATCTCACTGTGAATCACGACCGTATCCTACTGACCCGCATAACGTTCTTCCTTGTCTTGCGACGAAGAAGCAATAAGACGTTATGCCATATCGTTTGACATATCAGACTACGGTCGGCAAAACTGGGTGACTGAGCAGAATCCGTGATTTCATAGTTTTAAGGGGACATGCCCAGTTCTGGTAAAGATTCGCGGCTGCACCTGTGTGTCAGGAGAGACTAATAAAAGCTAAGTATTGCATGTGAAGGACGCGGACGAAATCAACGAAATCTGAACGACAGACGCCCAGTAGTTATCCAATGTATTGTACACGTACATGTGTATCGGATGCATGAGGCTGTTTAACAATATCGTTTTAATCAAAGGCACACTAAAACAGCTTCACTGGTGAGTGTGTGTGTGTGTGTGTGTGTGTGTGTGTGTGTGTGTGTGTGTGTACGTTTGTGTGTGTGTTCTTCTTGTTGTTGTTGTTACTGTCAGTACTACTACTGCTGCTACTATCACTGCTGCTGCTACTACTACTATTGCTGCTTCTGCTGCTGCTGCTGCTGCTGCTGCTGCTGCTGCTGCTACTACTGCTGTTGCTGCTGCTGCTGCTGCTGCTGTTGCAGCTATTGTTTCCATAGCTTATATACTATCCTTGGAAGTGATCATCAGTGTAAAGCTAACCCTTCCGCCATATATTTCCTATTTTGAATGTACATTCGCTTTAAAATCCATGCATAACGACAATGAAATCAGTACTATCCTCGTGTATATTGCACGTGCCTTATGTTCTTGGCGTGTAGTGAAAGAGGGGAGAGAGAGAGACAGACAGAGGGAGAGAGATATATGTACATACAGAGAGAAACAGAGATGGGGGAATGGAGAGAGACGGGGAGAGAGGGCGAGGAAGGGAGAGAGAGGGAGACAGACACACACACGCAGATGGGGAGAGAGGGAGAGCAAGGGAGAGAGAGGAGCACCCACCCACACACCACACACACAC
>JABMCL010000754.1:1320000-1322500 GCA_018857735.1 Alviniconcha marisindica
GTGTGTGTGTGTGTGTGTTGTGTGTGTGTGTGTGTGTGTGTGTGTGTGTGTGTGTGTGAGGAAGTTAATGTTCCTCACCTGCTGTTGTCAGCATGCAAACTTAAAACACATACCGTTTCAATTTTCCCATAGCAATTTGAGGCGTGTGCCTTGTGCGTGAAAGAAAACAAGAGACAACAAATGAAAAACACGATTACTTAAAAACGAGCACGTGCAATGGCTGCTGAAAAGCACATTTCCCTTGTCTTTCTATTGCCCTTTCGTTCAGAGGTGCGCCTAGGGGGCTGGACAGATAAAATTTCAAACAAGATGGAGGCACGGACACGTTCCTCTCAAGCAACAGCAGATCACGCTGCATGAAATTGACAAGGTTGGATCCGTTGGGCGAGTGATTCCCCCCTGGCGTTCTAACAGTGCTCTCCCTTGTTCGCCATTAACAGACGAAACGCTGAGAAGAAGGAGGGGGGGAGGGGGGGGGGGAGGGGCTAAATGGGCCTTTTCAGAACAATCTGTATTAGACTCTCATTCCAAGTGTTTGATGTTTCGTTACTTTAGTTCGTTCAGAGTTCCTCATAGCATAGAGTGGTATAATTTATATTTGATGTTTTCGCTTACTTAATTCTGTTTTTGTTTTTTCTTTGCTTTCTTTGCTATAGTATTGTAAGTGGTCTGAAACCAGGGAGACTGAGAGGGGTAGGTTAACACGGATGTAAGAGAAGGCTTCGTTGGAGTGTGCAGTTTAGCTCGCTGCTTTGCAGCTTTCGCTTTTCATCAGGCGGGAAAGAAAACCAAACTCGATGGTTTCTATTTATCAAATTCGATATGCTGTTCTCTTTGTGTCGCGCATTTTATGGCGCCTGCAGAAGGGAATAAATCAATTATCCACCCCGCAGATTACAGCATTGTCTCCTACACGAACTGTGTCTGCGGTTTGTTTTGTTTTTGAGGTGTCATTTTAGTTGAACTGAAAGAGGCACCTGCGACTCTGCAGGAAACCGTGGCACATAATTTGCTTGAAGAAAGGGCAAGTTAGGCCTTGGATCGTTACGTCCCGTCAACAGCACAAGGTCACCTCAGGATGAATCACACATTCACAGTTACTCCATACCAGGACGAATCACACATTCACAGTTACTCCATCCCAAGACGAATCACACATTCACAGTTACTCCATTCCAGGACGAAACGCAAACCACCAAAATACAAATAAAACAGTGGCTCATACAGCCGGTAAGAGGTGTGCCTATACCTAAAGCAAGTTTATCGGCAGAGTTTAGTGTTTTCGGTGCAACCCACATTCTGGGCGCAACCCACATTAAACACAAAGCATTTTCACGGCTGGTATAAAATACCGATTTGTGGGGTCTTGTTGTCGGGTTTGTTCTCTGGGCAGTAGGGCTTCGCCCCTATAATTTAAGCAAGATCTTTTCAGATGTACTTTGAGCGTTATGAACTACCATTCACAAAGTTACAAGATAAACGTGATTTGCTACATTTCAGATTCAGATTCTTTATTCAGATTGCCAATAACAGAAATTGTGAAGTGGTAGTTTACTCATTGAATAGTTCCCATTCGTACAGCCTGCTTAAAAGCGTATGCCTTACAGCGACTGCCCCTCATTAGCTTGAGACGAGGGGTTTTGAATATTCATAAATGTTGTGATTATTCAAGTTCGTTGCAGGCTATTCTGCCCTTCCCAGAAACCCAACCAATGTTTCGCAAAGGAACAGTATGATGGTGGATAGGAACATTTCGTCCTCATTCTGTCTTTCTTTTTGCAACAATCTCTTGTCCACGAGCACATCTTTTTCTATTTTGCTTCTCGTAGAAGATTAACCACTTCACTGCCCCAGCCTATAAAATTTCCGGGCCGCTGCACGGATGCGCCTGCAAACGGTATATTTTCCGGTCCTATAACAATTCACATTCAATACTATGCGTTGTGATGAAAATCCTTTCACATGCCAGTGAGAAAAAGAAGACAAAAATTCTCAAGGGTTTCAGATTTCCCGCTTTTATTGGCCGTTTTTAAGTGATATCGTGGCAGCGAAAGGGTTAAATGCGAGAATTCTCTAAGAAATCCTGGAACGTTTAAATTCACAAAAAGCATGATCCACAAATGGCAGCAATCAGCCCGCCGTTTCCTAGGGCAGCCAGTGGGGCATGTGAGCTCTAGCACGAAGCGTGACAGCTGACGGACAACAACAGCGCACCGCACACGGCAGGCGGAGAAGCAATTGCAGCCCATCTCTTGTCCTCGAGTGCAAAAAATTGAGCAACGCGGCGTCTAGGATGTTCGCTGTAGATACAGTGACAGAAGGCATCTGCGACATTTGGCACACATGCGTTGACGAAGGCCTACGCCGAGGCAACAAAAGGGCAATCTCGTGACAGGAGATTCCATCCCATGCCGCCAAGAGGTCATCGCAGGAAACCAGAAATTGGTTAGAAATGTGCAAGTGCAGTCCGCATTCAATGCTCAGTTAAATCAACGTGGGG
>JABMCL010000754.1:1330000-1337500 GCA_018857735.1 Alviniconcha marisindica
CCCACTCACACACACTGGGGGGGGGGGGGGGGGGGGGGGGAAGGAGAGAGAGAAAAAAGTACTCCGGCCCAGATACTGATTCACTTGGCATACCTTTGGACTCACCTGACAGATAGCGTCTGTGTACACCTCTCTCTTTATACATGTACACCTCTCTGTCTCTGTCTGTCTGTCTGTCTCTGTCTGTCTCTCTCTCTCTGTCTCTCTCTGTCTCTCTCTGTCTCTCTGTCTCTGTCTCTGTTTCTCTGTCTCTCTGTCTCTGTCTCTGTCTCTCTGTCTCTGTCTCTGTCTCTCTCTGTCTCTCTGTCTCTGTCTCTTCTCTCTGCTCTCTCTCTCTCTCTTCTCTCTCTCTCTCTCTCTCTCCTTCTCTTCTCTCTCTCTCTCTCCTCTCTCTCTCTCTCTCTCTTCCCCTCTCTCTCTCTCTCTCTCTCTCTCTCTCTCTCTCTCTCTCTCTCTCTCTCTCTGTCCCGCCCCCCCCTCTCTCTCTCTTTCTCTCTCTGTCTCACCCTCTCTCTCTTTCCGTCTGTGTCGTCAGAGTGCAACATGATTTAAAGTATCTAGGTTTTGTTTGTTGTCTGTTTTGGTCTGCTGTAGCCTTACATGTTATACTCCTTGTGATGTGCAGCTATTTTGACCTGTCCTTACTGAGATTATCTACTCACATACCTGTAAGTCTGTTTGATATGCATATATATATATATATATATATATATATATATATATATATATATTTTATATATATATATATATATATATATATATATATATATATATATATATATATATATATATATATTGTGTGTGTTGTGTGTGTGTGTGTGTGTTGCCGTTGTATGTCTAGTGGGCGGAAATGACTTGAAGAAGAAAAAAAGAAGAAAACAAACTTGTCTCCAGAGACACCCATTGCCCCTTTGGGGCAGCTAACCTCAGACTGGAGGTCGCCTATCTCATCTGTCTTATTAACCCCTTCACTGCCCCAGCCTGTGAAATGTTCATCCTGAAAAGTGCACATATACGCCCTCAAACAGTGCATTTGATATTCCTATAACAAATCTACTTTCAATACTGTGCATTTTGATACAAATCCTTTTGTGAAGTGGCAAAAAAGCCCTAATGATTTCAGATTTGGCACTCCTATTGGTCGTTTTCCTAGTGACGGCGCCGCAAGCATGGCAGTGAAAAGGTTAAGTCCGAGTCACCAACTGGGAGCTGAGGATGGCAGCGGAGAAGGAGTCTAGATACGAAGGCAGGATCGATCACTGCAAGACTTCTGCATAGAGGCAATCTGCAATATATACGTATGTCACTGGTTTGCCGCTTTGGCCTATCCCTAATGTATTACCTAGGCTACAAGGATTCTGCATAGAGACAGTCAGCAATAAGCTATATACGTATGTCACTGGTGTGTCGCTTTGGCCTAGCACTAAGATATTAACTAGGTTGTAAATTCCTCTCGCTCAGTCATTCTTGTAATGACGGATGAATGTTTCTGAACTAACGCCCCACAGTGGTGTGCTTGGCAACATCGGAGGAGAAAAAAAGCTAGGCTGGAAAGCGGACGACGTCGGTTCAATTCCACGTCCGGCTCTCCTTTCTCTTCAAAAGATGTGATTTGTGGACACTGTCTTATAAATGTTACTATCACAATAAATCCAGCATTGAAATGGCTCTCCTCGCTGCCCATCTTATGAATGTTCCTCTCACAATTAACCCAGCGCTGAAATGGCTCTCATCGCTGCCCGTCTTATAAACGTTCCTCTCAGAATTAATCCTGTATTGAAGTGGCTCGCATCTCTGCCTATCTTAATGCAGAAATCATTCTGATGATGATGATGATGATGATGATGACAGAGTGGCATTATAGGTATACCCCCCCCCCCCCCCCCCCCCCCACACACACACACACACACCCCACCAAACTCCTGGGATCTCCGTCCCCGCCAGTACCTCTCCAGACACAACACTGTGTTAAAGGAATGTAACAAATGAACGTATGTCACGTCATGCTTTGTATGCTGCTTCACAAGATCAAAGCGCACGAAAGGTGGATGGAAGAGAACGCTTATTTTAATCAGACCGTATAAAACAGGTGCAGATTTTCAGGGCAAACTCAGGTGTGATAACTGTGATTTACTGTGACTTGGAAGTGCAGGTTGCTGGCGCCCCCACCTGTGCGGAACTGCGAAAATGCATTGCATGTCAGCGTGTGTGTGTGTGGGGGGGGGGGGGGGGGGTGGGGCGTGCGTGTGTGCGTACGTGCGTGAGTGCGTGCGTACGTGCATGAGTGCGTGCTTGCAGGCGTGTGTGGGTGCGTGCGATAGTTTACATTGCAAGAATGAGATTATAACATTAACTTTTATACATGGCTAATTGTGTCAGTTTGTCTATTTGTAAGCGCACTGTAAAGAATGGAACGTCACCAAGACAAATTCCTGTGCACTTTCGAATGTCACTGGCAAATAAATATTTTTGTAATCCTGTAATCCCCTTTTTCCAAGCAGCGAACAGGCAGACAACAAACAAAACAAACGATGGGAGGACTAACAAAATGCGTTTGGATGAAAGGACTGGAATTCGATCTAGGCCAATTATCAAAAATCAGAAACAAGAATGACTGCTAGCGTTCTAAATCAAGATCCAAACACATAAAAGGTTCAAAAGAACGCTATTGATCAGGACACGATAAAACCAGCAAAATTTCGGGGTAATCCGTTTGTCAAGCTACAAAACGACACTTTAAACTACAGCTTTAGAACTCAGAAACGATGAAAAATGAAGTGAAAAGCTAAACCACTTATCTGTTTTTGGTTGAGCTATGTTGTTTTCCTGTCCATAAACAGATAAGTGGTTTAGTTTTTCACTTCATTTTTCATCGTTTTTGACCATTTAGCTGTTGTTTAAGTAATAGATAAGTGGTTTAGTTTTTCACTTTATTTTTCATCGTTTTTGACCGTTCAGTTGTTGTTTAATTAAAAAATAAGTGGTTTAGTTTTTCACTTTATTTTTCATCGTTTTTGACCGTTTAGCTGTTGTTTGAGTGTCGTTTTGTTCTTCTCCCCAGTTTTGTCTGTTTTCGTTTTTTGTTTGTTTGTTTTTGTTTGTTTGTTTTTTGTTTCCTTCTCATATCAGTCAGCTTTGTTTCAGAATCGTCAGGCACAGTTGCTGCCCTACCTTATTCACCTGTGAATTACCAGGCTTAGTTGCTGCCCTACCTTATTCGCCTGTGAATTGCCGGGCACAGTTGCTGCCCTACCTTATTCGCCTGTGAATTACCGGGCACAGTTTTCTGCCCTACCTTATTCGCCTGTGAATTACCGGGCACAGTTGCTGCCCTACCTTATTCGCCTGTGAATTACCGGGCACAGTTGCTGCCCTACCTTATTCGCCTGTGAATTACCGGGCACAGTTGCTGCCCTACCTTATTCGCCTGTGAATTACCGGGCACAGTTGCTGCCCTACCTTATTCGCCTGTGAATTACCGGGCACAGTTGCTGCCCTACCTTATTCGCCTGTGAATTACCGGGCACAGTTGCTGCCCTACCTCATTCGCCTGTGAATTACCGGGCACAGTTGCTGCCCTACCTCATTCGCCTGTGAATAACCGGGCACATTTGCTGCCCTACCTTATTCGCCTGTGAATTACCGGGCACAGTTGCTGCCCTACCTTATTCGCCTGTGAATTACCGGGCACAGTTGCTGCCCTACCTTATTCGCCTGTGAATTACCGGGCACAGTTGCTGCCCTACCTTATTCGCCTGTGAATTACCGGGCACAATTGCTGCCCTACCTCATTCGCCTGTGAATTACCGGGCACAGTTGCTGCCCTACCTCATTCGCCTGTGAATAACCAGGCACAGTTGCTGCCCTACCTTATTCGCCTGTGAATAACCTCTTCTTTTTTTTGCAAGCTATGCAAGGCATGCAGGGCTGCCTGATAGCCCTGGCGGACTGGGCATGAATTAAGAAATCAGCCAAAGACAAATTAGTTTTAAAATAATCGACAACCGAAAACACCAAATTATACAAAGAAACCTGACCAAGCAGTCTTTATATACAGACGGCATTGATCAATACGTGCAGCGTAGACCGATTTGTCTAAGGTGGCTGTTCTCGGGGTGGGGGAGGGGGGGGGGGGGCGGGGCGATGAGTAGGGGCGGGGGGGGGGGGAGGGGGGTTGAGTAGGGGCGGGGGCGATACGTGGGAAGTGGGAAGCGACGCCCGAGTTTGCCGCTAATTGATTACCCCCTAACAGAGACAAAGTGTACAACAACAAATAAAAGGGAGAGAGAGAGAGCCTGAGAGAGAGGCAGGCAGACAGACAGAGACAGACAGAGACAGAGACAGACACAGACAGAGATAGAGAGAAAGAGAGACAGAGAGAGAAACAGAAAGAGAGAGACAGAGACAGACATACAGAGAGACAGAGAGAGACAGAGAGAGTGGACAGACAGACAGACAGAGACAGATAGACAGACAGAGACAGAGACAGACACACAGAGAGAAGCATAGTTGTAGCGGACACGTGGTAAGAAGGGGCAGAAACCGATGGGATCGAGACAAAGGCAGACGGACACTTCATCAGGACCATCCCTGCCTGGAGAGAGGGAACAATGGCAAATAACGACTGAGTGAGGGCGCAGAGAGAGACAGAGAGGGAGAGACAGACAGACAGACAGAGACTAGACAGAAACACAGAGAGAGACAGGAAGGAGAGAAAGACAGACAGACAGAGACACACAGAGAGAGACAGAAACAGAAACACAGAGAGAGAGAGAGAGAGAGAGAGAGAGAGAGAGAGAGAGAGAGAGAGAGAGAGAGAGAGAGAGAGAGAGAGAGGCAGAGAAACAGAGAGGCAGAGAAACAGAGAGAGGGAAGCGACAGAGTGAGAGACAGAAACAGAGAGACAGAGAGAGACAGAGAGAACTCGAACTCAAACTCGAAAACTTTACTTTACAAGGATTGTAATTTAGGTTTAGTCAAAAACCTGTCTAACAACTAGTCCTTGCTAAGCTACTGATGAGTAAATATAAACTTACAGGCATCATTTATATACATTTTGAGAGATGCTGAGAGGCAGAGTGTGGGAGAGACAGAGACAGACAGACAGACAGACAGACAGACAGACAGACAGACAGAGACAGGGAGAGACGGACAGGGAGAGACAGAGAGATGTGTGTATGAGGTGTATGTGTGTGCGTGGGGAGAGAGAGAGAGAGAGAGAGAGAGAGACAGACAGACAGACAGACAGACAGACAGAGACACAGACACAGACAGACAGACAGACAGACAGATATACAGACAGACAGACAGAGACAGAGAGAGGGAGGGATGGAGAGAGAGGGAGAGAGAGAGAGAGAGACAGAGACAGAGAGAAAGGATGTGGTTGGGGGGGGGGGGGGGGAGAGTCAGTTGTACAGCTAACGCACCTCTGTATTCGTGTTCGCTGGTTCCATTCCATGGCGGGCAGTGGCATGTTACTGGACATGTGTCGAACCCGCCTGGCACTGTTGCTCTCTCCAAGACACGCATTCTTCCAGAGTTGGCCAAACACGCTCCTTCTTCCACACCTGCCGCCCGTGAGGGAGCTGCTGTTGGGGTATTCTTTTGATTCTTTTGATGAAGACAGTCTTCGTCATCCTCGACGTGCATGTGGCCCTTCTCTCTCATGCAACCACAATATAATCTGTCATGTTGGCTCGAATGTACATTATATTGTGTGGGTGTAAAAACCCCCCAACACCAAAAAAAAAACCCCCCCCCAACACCCCCAACCCCACACCACAAACACACACACACAACCACACCACAAAAAAAACCCCCCCACACACACACAAAAACACACACACAAAACCCCACCCCCAAAACCACACACACACACACACAAACACACACACACACCACCAAAAAAAAAACACCCCCCCCCCAACACACAAAACACACACACACACAACCCCCACCCCCACAAACACCCCAAAAAAGGGACGACGCCCCAAAGCACGCACACACACACACACACACAAACACACACAAAAACAAAAAAAGCCCGTGGTGTGTGGGGGGGGGGGGGGGTGCATGTCATTTCTGTGTGGGTATGTGTGTTGTTGTGTGTGTGTGTGTGTGTGTTGTGTGTGTGTGTGTGTGTGGGGGGGTGTGTGTGTGTGTGTGTGTGTGGGTTTTGTGTGTGTTGTGTTGTGTGGTGTGTTTTTGTGGGGTGTGTGTGTGTGGGGGAAGATAAAGGGGGTGTGGGATGGTGCGTTTGTGGAGGGGGTAGGGGGTATAGATGTGTGATCCCTGTGAAGGGATGGGATGAATCAGAAAAAAAAAAAAAAGGGGGTATTAATGTATGTATGACAATCGTGTGTGCGATACTTTTTGTTTTCAACGATTTACTTTTTTGTGGCATTTGTAGTTATTGCGTGGTTTGGGCTGTGAATCTCTCATAATGTAAATATTATTCCTTCGTTTTTTATTATGTGTGGCACCGACGTTTTCCCTGAATAAATAAAGAGTATTGCGACTTTACACTTCGGCACAAGACCGGATTTTTTTTTTTAAAAGCCACTTGGTTTTACTCGGATAGAACGGATACCGAAAGAAGGTCAGCCGGAAAGGACCCTGGAGAAGAAAACTGCCCCGCCGCTCGTGCCGGGACTGAACCCCAAACTTTTAAAAAGATTTTTTTTATCCGAGTTCGGCGTTCTACCCATGCCAAAAAGGGGGGAAAGGGAAAAGAGAGAAGAAGAGAGAGAGGAGAGAGAGAGAGAGATGTGGGGGGGGGGTGGGGGGGGGGGGGGGGGGGGGGGGGCAGAGACAGAGAGACTGACAGAGAGAGAAACAGAGACAGACAAAACAACTGCAAACTAGATACAAAGTTGCATACAAAAGCATTATGAATGCGTATAATGGAGGCAGAAGGCCAAAATCAGACACATGATGATGAGAAGAAGAAAAAGGCGAACGATTCAAATAACAATGGACAGAGATATAGAGACAGACATACAGACAGACAAACACTAACTGAAGACACGGAGCATGGGTCGTGACCCTGGCTTCGAAGCAAACCCAGAGTTGTTTCCCCTAGCTCGGTATTTTTCGGCGACAACCGTTTTGTCACTTGGCTTGTTTGGTGGACAGTGAAGGAGTGTATGCCTAATTGGTTTCCGTGCGCGAGTTGAGAGGTAGTAGACACTAACAGATATATGTGCAGGTGCATGTGCCCACTCGTTCTATTCTCGTGTTTGACTCCCAGTCTCTATAGACACGTAAATCAGGCAAGAGCTAATTCGGGCCTCTCAGCTGTTTTTATTCAATCTTAATCCGGCAGCATTTACAAACCTGATTTATAGGCGACTTGCACTCATCATTCTGAACTGGGGAACTGGGGGGAAAAATGGAGGACAAAAGCAATTAGCCAGCAGGACAGAGAGAGGAGGGAAAAGAGAGAGAGAGTGTGTTTGTGTGTATGTGTGTGTGCTGTGTGTGGTGTGTGTGTTGGTGTGT
>JABMCL010000754.1:1345000-1347500 GCA_018857735.1 Alviniconcha marisindica
TTTCGATGTAGGTCGGAATGTCGCAATGCCTGCTTCTCCGTATAGATTCTCAGTTGCTGCCCGTCTAATTTCCACCCTTTTTCTTGATGCGGTTGCTAATGCTGCTGCTAATGCTAATGCTGTTGCTAATGCTGCTGCTAATGCTAATGCTGTTGCTAATGCTGCTGCTGCTGATGACGATGATGAAGATGAGGAGGTGGAAGAGGATAATCTGTGGAGCAATTCTTGTCCACACTATTTGTGATGGAAGCTGAGGATCACAATAATCCTATCACAAAAACCGTGACCATGACTTGAGCATCTGTGTGGTTGTATAGCGGGGATAGGTTCAGTGGTAGAACGCCAGAGTTGTGATCGGAGAGTCGCGGGTTCGATCCCCGGCAGTAGGATTTTCTCCTCCAGAGCTAACTTTCTGTGCTGACTCTTCCTTTGGTATCCGTTCCACTCCCGTATTACCGCGGTAGCATGCAAACGACCCCGGCCATTCTGCCAGAAATGCAGGTGGCAGGTTACAGCTAAACCTGTAACCGACGATCCAACAATGTCGAACTGGGCTGACTATGTAATATTATATGCTGCCCACGCGTAGTGTGGGGACCCATCAGGGAAACGCACTCACACGCAACTCGACAGGGAACGCTCGCCCACAGTCATCTCAGCTCGCTCAGCTACTGTGGACTGATCGATGGCCGAAGGAATGCAGTCGGTAGGCGCAAGATGAGCGTCCCGAGAAAAAGAAGAAGAAAAAAGAGAAGAAGAATTCAAAACAACAATTCTTGTTACTATTATTGGTGCAACTTTCTGGCACACCTTGTTAGCAAGATAATTGTAAGATTTGGTTTATGTGACTTAAATGAAGTCTTCAAATTAAAGAAGAAGAAGAAAGAAAGAAAGAAAGAAAGAAAGAAAGAAACAAACAAACAAACAAACAAAGAATGAATGAATGAATGAAAAGAAAGAAAGAAAGAAAGAAAGAAGATAGGTGTAGGCGAGGACTGTTTCGTGGAACGATCCCCAATATTCCTCGTAGGTATAGGAGGAAAACTCTGATCACCACCACCACCACCACCACCACCAAAATATACACAGCACTGCATTGACATCTTGTGGCGTGATTAAGCAGCATTACAGTCATTTGATACGCAAATCTTCTGAGAATTCACTGGCTTTCCTGTGTGAATGTATTGCTCCTAAACAATCGCCTAAATGTAGTACTGTCTATTTACGATCAAAACTTTCCCTCTGTATTTGCCCACAGTCGGTCGTTTGACAGACAGTGCGGGCACGGAGCGTTCTCTGATGGCTTTTCAAGCAAAGAACTAGTTGCAAGAAGAGACCGATTGCCATTCACCAGGCCCCCATGAACAGCGTGTGTCTGGTGGTGATGTCAGCGATTTTTGTTTTCAGTCCGGGCAAGGGGAAATGGGTGAGGAAGGGTGAGGGGGGTTGAGGGGGGAGGGTGGGGGGGGGGGAGGGGCAGTAATTTGTGAGGCATTCATCGAATCAGCTACCCTTCCTCCGACTCACCCACCTACCCATCTATTGACCCATTTATACTCACTCGCTCCCAACCTCTGCTCGGGCTGTGTTACAACACGTCGGTGCC
Source organism: Alviniconcha marisindica (assembly GCA_018857735.1). Lineage (NCBI taxonomy): Eukaryota > Metazoa > Mollusca > Gastropoda > Provannidae > Alviniconcha > Alviniconcha marisindica. Next base: position 1,346,607 of record JABMCL010000754.1, read on the forward strand.
ACCAGTAATACCCAGGATGCATTAAGCTGTGGCTATCCGCTGCATAATTATGAGGGGATTATCATCAGCCATTATCAGCTCAGCGCACAAAATTTAATACGCCAACATCCATAAATGGAGATAAAATCTCCCAATACGCGTGCCAGTGCTCATGAAGTAGTGTAATAAAGAATTTAGTGTTAAAAGATCGCCTACGCAATCCTCTCAACCTAGGTAATACATTTGTCAAAATATATTTGCTATATTTACGGGATGGCCTTAAGAGCGTTAAGTTGGGGAACACCACTACCACCCCACAACTGTTACAAAACCCATTAACACACTCACGGATGCGGATGTGAGCCGGTTTGGCCTAGCGGTAAGGCGTTAGGCTGGTAAACAGAGGGACCTCGGTTCGAATCTGCTTCGGCTCTCCTTTCTCTTCAAAAGTTGTGGTCTGTGGACACTGTCTTGTGAATTTGTCCCCCACAATTAATAAAACATTAAAATGGCTCTCATCGCTGCCCATCTTAATGCAGGGGTCATTCTGGTGGTGACAGTGTAGCGATAGGAATATAATCTCCCTCTTCCTCCATCTCCATACACCTTCTCTCCGTCCCTAATAAGCCTTATGGTTTGTGTGGACGTTAAGCACCATGTTTACTTACTTACGGATGCGGACATTACCATTCAGTTTCATTTCACTTCCCAGTTGTCTTCCAGCATTAATGTGACGTACGTACGTGTGCAATGAACAGTAAGCAAGAACTGAAATGTTCATAGTCTTCATCTTTCGCTGCCCTGAAGCCGTGTCTCCTAGCACAACAACCGTCTTCAGCACCCACGAACAAGAACAGTCAACATTATGCTCCGGCAAAACAAAACCGTTAGAAACATAGAAGATGATTTACGTCA
>JABMCL010000754.1:1355000-1357500 GCA_018857735.1 Alviniconcha marisindica
AAATCATACAAAGACGTGTGAATGCGTGAGCGAGAGGAATATTGTAACGATGGATGAATGTTTCTGAATAAACGCCCCACAATGATGTGCTTGGCAAAAAACAAAAAAAAAAAAACAAAAAACAATTGAATTCCATTTCTGAAGGAAAATGTCATACCTACTTGACAATATAAGGTCTAAATAACGTAATATCTGCAAAACCATGACCATCACTCAAATAGACTCCCAGTGTAAATTTCTGTCCCGAGGGTTGTTAGACAACTGCTACATAATACTGGTTTCATGGAAGTGTCACATAAATATTGCCGTTTCCTGTGAAGTATCGTGAATGTCTACGCTTATGGAAGTCTCGCAAGAATCATCATACAGTAAATCAAAGAATGGATGCATACGCGCGTACATTTTCTGTCCGTACTCTGTGTGTGTGTGTGTGTGTGTGTGTGTGTGTGTGTGTGTGTGTGTGTGTGTGTGTGTGTGTGTGTGTGTGTGTGTGTGTGTGTGTGTGTGTGTGTGTGTGTGTGTGTGTGTGTGTGTGTGTGTGTGTGTGTGTGTGTGTGTGAGAGAGAGAGAGACAGAGACAGACAGACAGACAGACACAGACAGACAGACACAGACAGACAGACACAGACAGACAGACAGACAGACAGACACAGACAGACAGACAGAGAGAAAGAGTGAGAGACAGACCAACAGACAGAGACAGAGACACACAGAGACACAGAATCAGAGACAGAGAGAGACAGACAGAGACAGCGAGAGTGTTTGCGAGCGCCCGCGCGAGTTTATGCTGTATTTGCGAGCACACGTACGCTCGTGTGCGTGTGAGAGAAACAACGAGGCGTCGTTTCTGTTTAAATGTTTTAGAACAAAGACGAACACACACACACACACACACACACACACACACACACACACACACACACACACACACACACACACACACACACACACACACACACACACACACACACACACACACACACACACACACACACACACACACACACATAGAATACATACACGCACGCGCGTGGGCGTGCACATATTGATACCCTAGCACACATGACGTTGTACGGCGTGTAAAATGCGCCAACCGTGTTATCACCACCGCATGCACAAATCACATTTGATCGGACAAAAATGGATCATTTTCAGACCGCCCTGTCCTCTGGGCAGCTGAAACCGCAGGGTTTCAATCCCCTTGCGCGTTGGGCCGACACGAAGGAACAGGCAATACAATCCTGAAGCTGCAGCCCCAGCGCAGATAATCTCACGGGGAAACCCGCGCCGGGGTCGAATGGTTGGAGCATACGTCAGCCACCCAAAGGTCCAAACACATAACAGGTTGGAAAGAACGCTTATTTATTGGGACATAAACACACAATCTGCACATTTTTGAGGTAATCCCCTTCGTCAACCTTCAAAACGACACTTAAACAACAGTTAAATGGTGAAAAATGATCAAACTGAGATGAGAAGAGAAATATCTGTTTTGGTTGAGCTATGCTGTTTTCCTGTCCAGTGCCTGGAAGAGTCAGCCACACAAAGGCGTGAGGAAACTGAGTCGTTCAAATGGATCCAGGCTCTCAGTCGCCCGAGCATGATAATATCTGAGGAGGCGGTCGGAAATTCCGGGGACATTTTAAATGCCATTTTGGGTCACAAATATCATACAGATGAATCAAACAGCTTCATATCTGATGAATGCTGCCAAAATCTGCAACAAAAGTGAGTTTCATTACAGTCACGATCGGAAATTCCTCGGACATTTTAAATGCCATTTTGCGTCACAGATCTCATACAAATCAATCGAACATCTTCATATCTGATGAAGGCTACCAAAATCTGTAACAAATTGAATTTGATAACAGTCACGGTTGGAAATTCCTGGGACATTTTAAATGTCATTCTGGGTCACAACTATCATATAAATCAATCGAACAGCTTCATATCTAATGAATGCAGCCACAATTTGCAACAAAAGTGAGTTTGATTATACAGTCTGTTAAAGGTGAGTTGTCAGTACATGAACGACTGTTTTGCCGACATCAGCACTGAGGAACCGTGCACGGTGTTACTCGGAAACTAAAACTCACTTTCCGGTTGCAAATATTGGCTTTATTCGCTTGATATAACTCGGTTTAGATGAAAATGATAATATTTGTGACCCAAAAACGGCGTAGTAAGAAGCGGACGCAGAAACGGTGCTTAAAGCGTCTAACCCGCAAAGCCAAGTCTTTAAAGTACAAACAACACACACGTCAACAACACACAAACACCACAACACACAACACAGACCACACACACAACCACACACACACACACACACACACGGACAACGCACACCCGCACAGGCCCAAGCCACAAACAACACACCACACACACACACAACACCACACACACACACCACACACACACACACACACACACACACACACACACACACACACGTACACGCACACGCGCGCGCGCGCGCGCGTCCACAGAAACCGTAAGGCTC
>JABMCL010000754.1:1367500-1370000 GCA_018857735.1 Alviniconcha marisindica
GTCTTGTTTTGGGGCCTGCCACACGGACAACACGCACACTGACACACACACACACACTGACACACACGCACACGCACACACAAGTGTCACGGGTCCGAGCCACTGACCGACTCGGAAAGCTGTGTGTATGTGGTAAGGGGTGGGGATGGGGATGGGGTGCTTTTTATTCTGCCGGCCAACGTTTGTTTGATTGTGAATACTTGGCATAGTTTGTTTTATTTGTCAGTGAGACGGGACAGCGTGTGCGTGTGACATACTGGTTTTTCAACTGCGTCACACAGTCACTGAGCGGTAGCGGCGGCCGGGGCTATCTCAGTCGAAGCACGGGTCATATGCGTGTCACACATGTATACACGCACACGACACAGTCTACCCGGATAGGCTGGCCGAGTCGACTCAAGGTAGAAGCGAGTACATTGTACCCGCACAGGTGAAACCAACAGCGCCAGTTCCGAACGTGACACTCGAGCTGAAGTGTGTTGAGCGTTGTTGGGGAAGTGGTTTCTTGACTCGACGTCGATAGTTATAAATCCCGTTCTTCTTGTCCAACGAAGAAAGCTCAGTCAGTTTCAGTTACGTGTGCACGGGTTTTTTTATGGTTGGCCGCTCTTCTCCTTGACTTTCAGCAGCTAGCTCTCTCTAGATATATATATATATATATATATATATATATATATATAAAATTGTATTTGCTCTCTCTCTCCCTCTCTGTCTGTCTCAGTGTCTGCCTGTGTGTGTCTGTCTCCCTCCCCCCCTCTCTCTCTCCTGTCTGTCTGTGTCTGTCTCCCTCCCTCCCCCCCCCTCTCTCTCTCTCTCTCTCTCTCTAATTTCATATATACTTTTGGAAAATCTCTGCATTCACTTTCAGCCTTTCTTCCGGTCGTGTGATCAGCGGTCGCCAACGCCTGTTTCGCAATTAGCAATATAATGACAGATCTTGTTGGCGCCAGTTTCACGACAGTGATACTGACTGACGTTGGTTTTGACTGTTCGGGATCGTCGCGATAGACAATAGCACAATGCCGCCTTGCTGATCCTTCTCCACTGGGAAATTACTCTGCCTGTTGGCCTGTTGGCGATTTCACACTGCACACAGTAGTGATCAAACATGTGTTGACGCATTGCGTTGAGTGATGTTTATAAATCAGTCGTACCCCTTGTCAATGCTTGGAGAAGAAATATTTTAAAAGTTGGAATTTATCAGTTTTATAACCGGGCAGCACAAACAAACACACACACACACACACACACACACACACACACACACACACACACACACACACACACACACACACACTGTGACACAACACACACACACACACACACACACACACACACACACACACACACACACACACACACTCAGTCACACACACACACACACACACACACACACACACACACACACACACACACACACACACACACACACACACACACTCACACACACACACACACACACACACACACACACACACACACACACACACACACACACACACACACACACACACACACACACACACACACACACACACACACACACACACACACACACACACACGTGTGTGCATTGGAAATACAACTCTCTTTTTTTAACGTCATTAATGAATGACCACTACCAGCCCACAAGCTGTCAAAATCAATACAATGCCGACCCCGAAATGTTTCGTCCTGGTGACCGCTTCGCTCACAGCGCGATTTAGTGACGGGCGCTGAAGACGGTAAACGGATAATTGTAAACTATGTTGTACACTGTACACTGCTCCGACTCATAGCGCGTTTCCCGTCTGTGCTTCTTATACTGTCTGTATGATATGCACTACCGTGCTCATAGTCCTAATTCATATCAGCGTAGCATATTCATGGTCGCATCATGATCACGTTAGTCAGGGTTCGCGTTAATCGGTAATTTCCGTTGTTCTACCGATGAGGTCAACGTACATCTGGGGGGACAAAACTGATCAGCAGTCGGTCAGGCTTTTATCTTGTTTGACCGGTTCTCAACAACAGCTTGACAGCAACAAAAAACAAACACGCAGCATAGCGGGGAGAAAGAGAGAGAGAGAGAGAGAGAGAGAGAGAGAGAGAGAGAGAGAGAGAGAGAGAGAGAGGCAGGCAGAGAGAGAGAGTGTGTGTGTGTGTGTGTGTGTGTGTGTGTGTGTGTGTGTGTGTGTGTGTGTGTGTGTGTGTGTGTGTGTGTGTGTGTGTGTGAGAGAGAGAGAGAGAGGGAGAGAGAGAGAGAGAGAGGTATGTTCTAGACAGGGAAGGGAGCTGTACGTGTCTTCGCTAGCTAGTAGACCTCTAGTAGTAAGTAGTACGGACGGCCGTGTACCTGTCCGGTTACGGTGATCATCTGACCTAGTTACACCTCACGCACCTGGTTTAAAAAAAGTCGGGCTTGAACGCAGAATTAGCATTGGCAGCGTGGAGTTGCTGAGTATGACACTGTACCAAGCAGAACAAGTTGGCGGTGCTGTCCAAGTGTGGTTAGCACGGT
>JABMCL010000754.1:1375000-1380000 GCA_018857735.1 Alviniconcha marisindica
GGGTGGAGGGGGGGGGTGGGGGCGAACAGGAGAGAGACTAGAGAGAGAGAGTGAGAGAGAGAGAGAGAGAGAGAGAGAGAGATTGTGAGTGAGTGTGTGTGTGTGTGTGTGTGTGTATGTGTGTGTGTGTGTGTGTGTGTGTGTGCGTGTGTGTGTGTGAGCGCGCGTGTGATTTGAGAGCAAGGAGGGTGGGGGGAGAGAGAGAGAGAGAGAGAGGAGAGAGAGAGGACGAGAGGAGAGAGAGAGAGAGGTGGGTTGAGTGTGTGTGAAATAGAGAGACAGACAGACACAGAGAGAGAGCGAGAGAGAGAGGGGTGTGCAACACATGACGACCTGTTTGTTTGACTAAATCATTATCATCAGCTGGTGGACAGGGAAAGTTCACCCCACGACAGGATCAGCCTGTGTGAATTCTTCCTTCATCGCCACCGCTGTTTCCCGGGAAACTAGTAGGGAAGTGGGTCGAGCATCAGCGTCACTGAGCTTCTAGTTCTTGAATCTCACCGAGTCTTACAACATCTTTTCTCATTGTGCCGTTTGGATAAACAGCCAGGTGTATTGCGTTGCTAGGCAGGGTGGGAGGAACTCAGACGAAGAGGAGCTGGAAGGAGGAAACAGAGGAGCTAATGACGCGACTCTGCCCTCAGGGTTGGGGACCGCGGAGAACGGTATGGTGGGCGAGGCCGCCGTGCCCGAGGGGGGGTGGGGGTGGGTCGGGGGTTAGGATGGACGTAAGGAGTTCAGCCAAGCGGCGAACAGTGCCGCTCAAGGTGTGGGCAAGGCTAGACACAATTGTGACGAATATAGATAAGTTATTACTAATATGGCACTCAGGAGGCAAAAATCCTGAAATACATTTAGGGTCCTTGCTGCGGCATACCGTGAAGATCGTGTCGCTCTGACTCAACATTAAAGGGTGGGGGGAGGGGGGGGGGGGGGGGGGGAGAGAGAGAGAGAGAGAGAGTTCAGGAGCTGTGTGAAAGTCAGTCGAGGTGGCCGTCCTGGGCTCCCCGTCCTAATGAGCCTTATGGTTTCTGTGTACGTAAAGCAACATTTGAACCATGCACACCCATTGGTCACAGTTTGTCCCTAATATGTCGACCCGACACTCCGAAGACATTAAGCTCCTCATCAACACACCATCAGAGAGAGAGAGAGAGAGAGAGAGAGGCAGACAGACAGAGAGAGATTGATTCGTAGAGCGCGAATACATCCATGTTGCAATAGCATGCTCATAGCCCGCCCGCCCACGCCCGCCCCGCCCTCCCCCAGGGAAAAACAATGGCGTTTTTGACTGAAGGGTAAAAAAGTCAAAAGCGCCATTGCCCCATTTTGAACAAATTTAATCAGAATGAGACGGAGAGAGAGAGACACTGACACTGACACTATTGATATAAGGCCATAGCCCTTTTCAATGGGGGGAGGTCCATTTTCAAGGCATTCATATCGAATATTTCACAGAGAGAGACAGACAGAGAGACTGACACTCAGACAGACAGACAGACAAAACGGGGGCGGGGGGGGGGGCGGTAGGGGGGGGGGGGGGGGGGGGGGGGGGGAGAGAGAGAGAGAGAGAGAGAGAGAGAGAGAGAGAGAGAGAGAATAATTTTGCCATAATTCTGCTGCAACTAACGCAGGTATTTCCACCTTGATTTATTAACGTGCCACTGAAGGCAAAAAAACAAAAAAACAAAAAACGTGGCTGTACTTCTTCTACGAGTGCAAATGTCTCAGATGTTTCAGCTATGATTTATCAAGGTCCGTGTCACTGAAGGCAGAATGTTCAACTGCCAACAGTTGAAGCCTGCTTCATGAATGCTCCGTATAGATCGAGTCAACAGAGCGGCCGTCACACCCATAGTCTTCGAACCACCAACCTCTCTGATCTGCCTGTCAGCGACACTGACGTAGTAAGACTGAGTTTGCACATGTTCGCCGCAGCAACTACGACGCAGAACCCAAGGCCACGATAGCCGTATGGAGTGGAAACAAGAGATTCCGGCGTACTGACGCTCGGTGGGTGGGTGGGTGGATATGTGAGTCAGGAAGAAAAACATGGCCAACGAAGGACGGGACCCATCCCTGCCGGCTCTGCCTGTATGTGTGTGTAGGCATCCGTACTGCCGATTGTGGCGGAGCAGCATTAAGGTAGCAAAGGGAATGATGCGATACCAGGTCCTGAAAGCCACACCACGTTGTGAGCGTTGTATGGGGAAGCTGGCGGGACTCGAGGAGTTTAAAGGGTTTCCATGGGTCTTAACTCTTATTGGGGTTGGGGTGCTGAATCGACTGTCAAAAGCCGGCTGGCGGGGAGCCAGAGTGGAGGTGGGGGAGAGGGAGCCGGGGTGATTCAGTATCGAAAGGGTAATTCTCACGACTGAGGAAGATGAGGACTGAACTGGGGTGGGGATGCTAGGGGGTGGGGGGTGGGGGTTAAAAACTTTGATGTCGGTGGAAGATGTCAGGATATGACGGGGATGAGACACTGGTACAAAACTTCTTAAACGGAAGGCATTAACGTTGTTGAATTTTGCAGTTTAAGCCAGTGCTCAGTGACTCATTATTTGAGAGGGTTACCTTGCTTACTTTTCTGATGGTCATACCTTTGTTTCCCGGTTCGTCATTTTATTTAGGCCGGCGTAGTGTCACACTATTATATTTCTGTTGTTGCCGGGTTTTCTTTGTCTTCCTGATTTGTCCCTCTGTCGGAGAGGATGGGGCCAGGGTCTACTGATTGATTATCCGATCTGATACTTAATTTTAAACATTAATCCAACAGTCGGGGGTGGCTGTGGCTGTTGCTGGTGCACGGATTTAAATTTGTGTTTCCCCATGATAGCACTTTAGTGGCGAGTGGCTTCAGCTGAGTCACGATTCTGTATATATACATGACGAGGGTTAAGCAGCCGTGTTGTTCTTACGCCGAGGTTTAGTTTACGTAAAGTGTGTAAGACATAGTAACCAAAGCCTGTCTGTTTTAAAATAGACGGGCTCTGGTTACAACAGTACTCGGATACCGAGCCAGAGTTATTTAAGTTCATCACAACAGAAGGCAGTAATGGTGGAGTCTTAGTCTCTTCGAACTCAGTTGGCTGTTAACTGAGAAGATAATCTCAGTTCTCAATAAAAAACACGAATCGTGAGACGGTAACAACACGAATCGTAAGACAAATTTCTTTGAGGAAAGGCTTAGCTTTGTGTCGTCTTAAAAATTGTAAGAAAGAGGACAGATAAAATAGGTAGGTGGTTGGAGGAGTGGCAGCGAGGGTGAAAGCACGAGGAAAGAGCAGCGAAGGGACGGTGTGTGCATAACGTATGCGGGGAATTTGCCATGTGACACTGACAAACATAGTCGGCGGAACGATCACCTTTCAGTGTCGTCCCGGTACCACCATACTGCTAGTGGGTCACGCGTCATGTACCCCTTCCCCCCTTTCTCTCCCCCCCCCCCCCCTTCCTCCTTCCTCGCTTTGCACCAACCCCCACCCACTCTGACACCCGCTCACTCCCCGAGTGTCAGGTGCCCGTACTCCACACTTTCCGAGTTGTTAGATGTAATCTGTATTGATCATGTGGAGCGGTGTACGTCGTTCTAGGACTTGTGCAGGATGCTTCTGACTGAGTTGGGTGTGCCCCCATCCCCCCCCCCCCCCCCACACACACACACCCCCTTCCCCTCCCCAACCGCTTACACTGGTGTTCAGTTATCACTGAGGGTTCAAGTGTTGACGTCGCCCAAGACTGAATAACAGAAGTATGCTGAAATGTCTTTCAGCGTCCGATTCAGTAGTAGCAAGCAGGTTGAAGTAAATTTGTAAACGAACAACCAAGGAAAGACACACCCGCACGCCACACACACATCTCTCTCGGTCTCTCTCTCACACACACACACACACACACACACACACACACCACACACACACACACACACACACACACACACACACACTCACACGGCACACACATTACAAAAGGAAGACTGGCCAACACTAAGTGAAACTGGTGTTTGCCAATATTTCAGCCCCTCCCATGATCCTCTTTTGATGGCTTCAGCTTAACCGGCACATATAATTCCATGGACCTATGATACCCATAGGTCCATGTATAATTCCGACAAAGCGATAAAGACTGAGATGAAACAAAACACAAGCTACGCCAATACAACTTGAGCTATGCCAAAGACAGATAATTATAACATTCAGCTCCTGAATTCCTGAATACGATCGAGGAAGAGCGAATTGTCACAGTTGACTGAGTACTGAGTTTCGGCATCTGCCAAAGTCATTTCCATAATTCGTCTGGGACGGCGGTGGTACGAACTGAAGAACTTTCTATGTTCACGCATTCCATTCCCATGACTGATGCGAGCGAAGACAAGGACAGGTGATGGATAGTTTGTCTACATAGGTCTGTTTCTCCTTTGTCTCAGTGACGTACAGGTTTGGCCATACGACCTGTGAGTCAATGGAGCGAGTCCGGTTTTCCGGGACGGGTTTAGCACGGAGGGAGACGACAGCTGAGTATCACTCAGCTCTTGGGCTTTTACTGTCAAGTGCCATGGTCACTGTAACTTGCCTTATACCGTAGGAAGGAGCAGAAACTGTGATGACGACAAGGACTGAATAGATACGCTGATTTATGCGCAATTTTTGGTAACATAAAAAGGAATAAATGTAGTAAGCATTTAATAATTATTAATATTTGTGTAAGTTGTGGATCAGGAATTGTGTGAACACCGCAGCACATTGTGTCAGAACTCTGATCTCTGTCTGTTTTACTCTGTCTCACAGTCACTGTCTCTGTCTCTCACTCTGTCTCTGTCTGTCTGTTTGTCTGTCTATCTGTCTGTCTGTCTGTCTCTCTCTCTCTGTCTCTCTGTCTCTGTCTCCGTCTGTCTGTCTGTCTGTCTGTGTCTGTCTGTCTGTCTGTCTGTCTGTCTGTCTGTCTCTCTGTCTCTCTCCTCTCTCTCTCTCTCTCTCTCTCTCACACACACACACACA
>JABMCL010000754.1:1385000-1387500 GCA_018857735.1 Alviniconcha marisindica
GAGAGAGAGAGAGAGAGAGAGAGAGAGAGAGAGAGAGAGAGAGAGAGAGAGAGAGAATTAGTGTGCGTGCGCGCATGCTGGTGTTTGCGAAAGGGGTGAGGGGTTCACAGGAACACTATTATTTATAGTTTATACCTCGGCTTTAGTTTAGTTTACGTCAAGCTGATGTAAAGTGATCAACTGTCAGTGTTGACTCGCTCTCCACCAGGATATGACGGTGACGTGTGTCGTTCATTGTCCATGACACTAGAGTGCACCACTCCTTCGCTGGGCTGCATTAAAGCGTCAGTTTGAATAGCGCTCGGTTCAAGACTGAACCGGCCAACCACAACGCCGCTCTGCCTAGACGCCTTGTCATTTAAACCCGAAGCACTAAAAATGCATACATGTCGCACGGGCCCCTACGCTGCGGTCGAACGACACAAGAAGAGCTACCATGAAAGGAGCATAGATCTCATAGTTCAAGAGCTGTGTGAGAGTCGAGGTGGCCGTCCTAACGAGCCTTCTGATTTCCATGGACGTAAAGCTACATTGAACCATGCTTCGGCATTGGTCTCAGCTTGTCCCTAATATGTCAACCGACATCCGAGGACATTAAGCAACTCAACCGAGGAGCATGGACCAGTCACCTACATATAAACAGGAAGAAGAGCTACCATGAAAGGCGGATGGACCTACATAATGGACCTACATATAAATAGGGAGATGAAAGGAGCATGGACCTACATATAAATAGGAAGATGAAAGGAACATGGACTTACATGTAAATAAGAAGAAGAGTTACCACGAAAGGAGCATGGACCTATACTTAAACAGGAAGAAGAGCTACCATGAAAGGAGCATGGACTAACATGTAAACAGGAAGAAGAGCTACCATGAAAGGAGCATGGACTAACACGTAAACAGGAAGAAGGGCTACTATGAAATGAGCAGGGACCTGCATGTAAATAGGAAGAGCTACCATGAAAGGAGAATGGACCTACATATAAATAGGAAGAAGAGCTACCATGAAAGGCGGATGGACCTACATAATGGACCTACATATAAATAGGGAAAGGAGCATGGACCTACATATAAATAGGAAGATGAAAGGAACATGGACTTACATGTAAATAAGAAGAAGAGTTACCACGAAAGGAGCATGGACCTATACTTAAACAGGAAGAAGAGCTACCATGAAAGGAGCATGGACTAACATGTAAACAGGAAGAAGAGCTACCATGAAAGGAGCATGGACTAACACGTAAACAGGAAGAAGAGCTACTATGAAATGAGCAGGGACCTGCATGTAAATAGGAAGAGCTACCATGAAAGGAGCATGGACCTACATATAAATAGGAAGAAGAGCTACCATGAAAGGAGCAAGGTCTACTTGTAAATAGGAAGAAGAGCTACCATGAAATGAACATGGTCTGATTGTAAATAGTACATAATATAAATAGGAAGAAGAGGTACCATCAAAAGGAGCATGGACACACACATATAATAACTAGGTCCATCAAAAGGAGTCCGACCAATTTTAAGAGTCCGCGGTCATTGCTACTCCTCTAAGGTTTCTTTTCAAAGCGTGTCTAGTTTTTGCTTTTGCGAATGGGAAGTTGCGTGGCGTCTTGGCCTAATTATGGCGACGTTTTAGGGCCAGGTGCAGCCTCCGGTCGTGCGCTTCATCATCATGCAGGCTGGTTGGCAGTTTCGGGGCCGCCGCCGCCGCCGCCGCCGGATCGGAAAGCTGGCTGGCTTTACTTCAACCTCCAGGTAGCCCGGCTCTTTACACGATGTCCTACTGAGGTCCTGTTGACACTGCCTCCGTGCACAGGTAGTGCAAGGACCGAGGCGAGTGAAAACGTGGGGAAGGGAGGAAGGGGAAGAGGAAGAGGGGGTTAAGGAGAGGGAGGAGGGGGTGGTGTGGCGGGGGGGAGGGGGGGGGGGGGGGGGGGGAGGGGTCTCTGGCGGTCGAGGAAGAGAAAGGGGAAAAGGGGTACTTGAGGGTCCCCGGGTCTTCCTGTTGTTGGTCTTCCTTTGCGATCCAAATGTCACCCGGCGCTGCGACGTTTGGGACTGCCTAGGTGAACAGTCTTGGCAGGCCGCCGCTGGCTGTGGGCATTGCTGAGGATTAGGCTCCTAAACACTACAGGAGTGGGTGGGGGTGGAGGGGGGGGGGGGGGGATGGCCATAGAAATTGTTGTCGTGCCACCGCTACTAATGATATGGTACTGGGCTCAACACGGAATGAGGCAGTGCCACACAGTGTAATGTTAGTTAGTTACTGGATATTTAACGCTTAGTCGACCGCGACGAATTTCAACCCTCGTATCACGGCGACACAAAATAAAATTCGTCGAGTCTAGAGTCACCTGTAACTACTGTCCGATTCATTCACTCTTCGTGGCATTGGCTGAGCAGTGTTTTTAATGTAGACCTAACCAGCTCTTAAATGAATCAAACTGTCTTTTAACTGCTTGACGATCGGGCGTAGTATAGGCACTACATTATTGTGTTG
>JABMCL010000754.1:1397500-1400000 GCA_018857735.1 Alviniconcha marisindica
ACACCTTACTCTGTCCGTCCTGCCTCTCTCATCCTCTCTGACATCTCTGTCAGTCTTTGCTCCCCCTCCCTCCCCCACCCCCGTACTCTCTTTCTTGTTTTTCTTCCTGCCTCCTATGAGGTGACCTGACTGGATGACGTGTCGTTAAACATGCAAGGACTAACTGTCTGTCTGTCTATCTCGCCTTCTCGGCCGACTCAAGTTAGTCTCACCCCCTTCTCTCCCTTTGTGCAACTCTCTGCCCGTCTGTCTGTCTACTTATCTCACTTTCAGTCTCGGCCGACTCAAGTAGTTCCCCCCCCCCCTCCCCCCCCCCACCCCCCCCCCCCTCTCCCTTTGTGCAGCTCTGCCCGTCTGTCTGTCTGTCTCGTTTTCAGTCTCGCGGCTTCACTTGTTGTTCTTGTTCTTTTTGTTTTTCTTTTTGTGTGTGTCCTTTTGTTCTAGTTTTTTGTTGTTCTTTTGTGTCCATTTTCCCCCCTGGTTTTGTTGTTGTTGTTCTTCTTCTTTTTCTTCTTCTTTTTCTTCTTCTTCTTTTGTATCCTTTTTTTCCTAGTCTTTTGTTGTTCTTTTGTGTCCACTTTCTTCTTGTTTTGTTGTTGCTGTTGTTTGTAGTTGTCTTTGTGTCCGTTTTTTCTTCTGTTTTGTTGTTGTTGTTGTTGTATTGTGTCAATTTTGTCTGGCTTTGTTGTTGTTGTTGTTTTGGTGGGTGCGGAGGCCTCATACATGTAGCCCAAGATTGCAGCGTGCCACGGAGACTGAGGGAGACTGACGGAGTGTTAGTCTTGTGCTGCTCCTTCAACAGCCGTTGCGGTCCAGACTGAGGCAGCAATTCCCGCTCCTCTCCTGGCAACGGCTAGCCCTGCAGCCACCTGTTGCCGAAGTGATGCAATAAAGCACGACGGGGAGGTATTCCGAGTGCTTCCTTCCGACTTCCAGACCCGGCCAAATGGAAACAGTCCCAGCTCGCCAGTTATTGTTGTTTTCCAAGGACTGTTTTGTTTAGTAACGGTGTACACACTCAGGTGCTTGCGATGCTTGTACAAGGGAGGAAGGGAGTGTGCGCAACATTAGGACCACAACGGTCTCGCCCTCTTGTTTGCTTTTTCTCTTCCGATTTTAGCCGCCGAGTCTGGGGCTCAGTTACATGTGTGCGAAAGACTATTTGCCGGCTGCCGCCTGCATGTGAAACAAGTAATCTCTGGGAAAATGGTGTGTGTGTGTGTGTGGGGTGGGGGAGGAACGCGAGGGAGAGGGGGAGAATGTGTGTTTGTGTGTTAGTGCATGTGTGCGTGTGCTTGCTTGCTTGTGTGTTTGTTTGAGAGACACAGAGATTTGCAATGAGAGAGAGATAGACAGAGACAGAGAGAGTTGATATGACTGAGAGGGAGAAATAGAGAGAATGTGCTTTGAAAAGAGAGAGAGAGAGAGAGAGAGAGAGAGAGAGAGAGAGAGAGAGAGAGAGAGAGAGAGAGAGGAATGTGGTGTGTGTGTGGGGGGGGGGGGGGGGGGGGGGGGGGGGAGGGGGGAAGTGTAGGGGGGGGGTGGTAATGTGGTAGCGGGGCACAAGGCTGAATATTCCTGATGCCCTAACTGACTACCGCCGGGGGACTAAATATACATAGCAAAAGAATAAGGCGCTCATATTTTTTGATGATCCCCAGACCAAACAAAACCCTGCTTTAAGACCTTTCCTTTCCAAAACTGTTCTCGTCATCATTATTTCGATGTAAACAAATGCCACGACCGAAGATAGCCTACCCGAGTTTTCAGCTTTACTCCATGGGGGTTCTATATTTATTCTCTGTTATTCTCGCTATTTCCCGTAACGTTGACAGAGAACTTATTGCATATATCTCTATGTGGCTTTATTCGTCAGAGCTGCCCAGAAATCCCCTGTCGTCTAGTTTTTGTCGAACAGGAAGAACGGTACAGCGTTGTTTATCCAAAAAAATGACATATTTCTTGGAATGCCACAGAGCCAAGATGATACAGATATTTTTTCCCCTTTCAGACACGCACATTTTAAAGACTTCGGAAGCAGGATAGAACAACGACAAAGAGATCATTTGAAATTGTATTGGTGACTTCCTTGTTGAGTTCTAGGCTTGTGTCAGAGGTTTTGTCAGCGGTTGACATCTCGGGGAGGGGTGTTTGTGTGTGTGTGGGAGGGGGGGGGGGAGGGGAGCGATGGAAGGCTGGGGGGGAATGGGGTGGTGAGTGGGGAGAAACGTCTCAAGCAGCAGAATATCAGTGTTTTCAAGGTATCGTCGATGGGGAAGTCTTGTGACGATGCCAATGTCTTCGGTGCGGTCTGGCATTTGCAGGCCGAGTCTCCACTTGACGGCGGAACGGCAGCGTTGTAGGGTATATAGATAGGCACGTTGTCTGCCGTGTGTGACGGGGCGGCGTAGGCAGGTCGATTAGCAGACGTGATGCGGGACTTGGCATTTCGCGACCCTGCCCATCGCTCCGGGGAAAGGTTGCTACTTACACCATCCAC
>JABMCL010000754.1:1402500-1409803 GCA_018857735.1 Alviniconcha marisindica
GAGATGACTTGTTGGGCTGGGAAGCCGAGTGCGGAGTATTTCTGTTAGGACATTCTGAGGTTCAGCCGCAGTTAAGCTTTATTTCTTCTTTTTCGCTCTCTTTCTTTTCTTTGTTTCCTCTGAAAGGTTGCGCGCGCTGGCCGTACGGTAGCTTGGAAAGTGACTGTGGCTCGACGATCGATTTGCCCTGTGCAGGGATTTAATAGGATGACAGGAAGGTGAATCAGGTTTACCGTTACGTCAGGTGATGCTGCTGCCGGAGTGGAGTTGCAGAAGAGGCCGGGAATATGGGCACTGAGAGAGAGAGAGAGAGAGAGAGAGAGAGAGAGAGAGAGAGAGAGAGAGAGAGAGAGAGAGTGTGTGACACAGAGAGAGTGTGTGTGTGACAGAGAGAGAGAGAGAGAGAGAGAGAGAGAGAGAGAGAGAGAGAGAGAATATGTGTGTGTCACTGTCTTTGTATGAGACTCCCCCCCCCCACCCCACCCCACCCCCCCGCACCTCCTCGCTCAGGCTCGCTCTGGCCACCTGTACAGTTGAAATTCCTTTATTTGTCATCCAGTTGTTTCGACGGAAAACGTGTAATTTTTAAATGCGATTGAGTATTTGGACTTAATGAAATACGAACTCTGTCATAGGCCGGATTCAGATGAATACAATTAACCACTATACATAGATAATCCATCTTTGTATTGTTTATAATACAGCTGACCATTAACAATAGAGCACAAGCCGCTTGGAACGGAAATTCATTATCGAAAAAATTCCAGCGTACTCCGGCCACGTACACGAGGTAAACGTGGCTTAGTATGGAAACGTAAACGAAAGTACTGTTAGTGTTAGTGACTGGGCTGCAGCTTCACGAAAACAAACAGTCTCTGCTACGGTTACACGGGAACGGTGGGGAGGGGGGGACCAAACCCTAAAGGTGGTCTCTGGAACTTCTGCAAGGTCCGAGTCGGTTCATCTCCGGTGTGGTCCAACAACACCATTGCTTTACCTTCCCTATCGCCCCCGGCCTTTCTTTGACACGTGCCACTCGCCTAGATTCGCAGTGCTGATAAAAACTCAGAAGAAATCCACGCGCTCTACACAACTAATCGCCTTTCAGGCGAGGCAATCGGCCATTGAAGTTTGGCGGGATATTAGTGGGTTTAGAGGCATTCAATAATGGGCTAGCTGACCGCCGGCTCAGTGTATGGAATTAGCGGGTTAGAGACTGACGCGAGTTGGAGCTGGTCTGTGCTCCAGTGTTGTTTGGCTTGGTGCATGGTCTTGGGGGTTTGTGACAGACACTGACGTAAACAAGTCCGGTTCAGTCACGGCTTTGGGGCGTGCGTGTCTCGGCTCGATGGACATGCTCATCCTGTATTGACCTCTCTGATGCTAATTAGGAACGTGAATGTTGCCACTGACGAAGCGAGGTGGAGGAGTGACTCTGTCAGTTTTTGCTACTTTCATTAACCCTTTGCACGCCTCACGTTCAGTGCTGCTGATGCAGTTCCTTTCCCCAAAACTGAGAGTCTCGCAGACATGCCAAGCCACCCAGAAACGTTTATTTCCTGGAACTATGCCTCACCTGAACACACACGAACAACCTGAACTGATTCAACCACGACCTCCTATGATGTCTTTCTGTCTTATGGGTAGCACTTCGCTATGGACGTCATAATCATGATGATGTCACAAAGAAAGGAGACGTTTCCGTCTATATACTGTTAGAAGGAAAGGTTAGAACGATTTCTATCGATCCAGTCGCAGCCGCTGCGAAATAATGTAAGTGTCTGGAACTGTGCTACACTAAACAAACGCAACCCGTTCCCAACGCTGGAAGTCCCCAACGCAATTAATTTTCCCCCATCAGACTCTGTGGCTGCGGATGGAAATTGCAGCCAGCAAGAGCCGCGCTGCCGCTGTATGATGCGGGCAGCGGCACAAGCAAAGCGTGACGACGTGTCGGAATTGATCATCCATTATGGATCAGACGACACAGGCGAGCCGTACATCACTTGTTTAGGGACAGACGCAGAATTTATATATATATATATGTATATCTATACTATACGTGTACACTTCAAGACCGCGGCGCGAGATTCACAGTCACTTCCCGCTTGGATCGGTGTTCTCACAAGCACACGAGTCAATATTATTTATTTGTGTATGAGCTGTGAACATTCATATCTTATGCTCTGTGAACGTGCATGCTTTTTGCGTGGAAGGTATTTTATACACATGGCATATTTTCATTCTTTCACACACACACGCACGCACGCACGCACGCACGCACGCACGCACGCACGCACGCACGCACGCACGCACGCACGCACGCACGCACGCACGCACGCACACACACACACACACACACACACACACACACACACACACACTCACACGCACGCACGCATGCACGCGCGCGCGCGGCCTCGATGTTAAGTGCGGCGAACGGATCAAACAAAATTTCAGCAAACTGGTCCTTATTTATTATCGTTTTTGTTTGTTTTTTGTTTGGGGTGTGTGTGTGTGTGTGTGTGTGTGTGTGTGTGTGTGTGTGTGTGTGTGTGTGTGCTACGAGTAGCTTTGGTACACACAATGTGCTACATTATGAGACCTAGTATAATAGGATTCAGTGACCGAGCTAAAGGTTTAAATTATTCTTTAATTGCTAAAGGAGCTAAGATACAGTGTTGTGAACGTTACTCATTTGACTGTAACATCGTTGTTTTCAAAGTCCTGTTGGCGCTGTTTGTGCAATGGATTTTCAATCTAACTGTCGCTGATAGTTGATTTATTAATGCTCTGTAGTCTATTGTTAAGGAGACTGATCGATTCTTGGTACTTAAACTCGTTAATGCGACGTCCAGTCAATCACGAAGGTGCTATCTGGGGGAAACAATGGTCTTCAGATCGAAAGTGAATCTGATTCACTGTTCGCGCCACACGTTACATTATGTTTGAAGAGGATTGGGGTTGGAGAGGAGGGCGGGGGGGGGGGGGGGGGGGGGGGCGGTGTTCAGTTAAATAAACCAGGAAGGCAGTAAGTTGATGGCAGTAGGTGAGGCACGCTCCAGGCTTTGTCAACATTTATTTTTATTTTTATTTTTACCTAACATCTCTATTCCTCTTCAGAGAGATCCAGCCATATCGAACAATATAAACTCGTTCACATTTAAAGCTGTCCAAGATTTCATTGCCCAATGAATAATACCTTCTCTCTCTCTCGCTCTCTCTCTGTCTCTCCCCGTCTCTGTCTCTGTCTCTCTCTGTCTCTGTCTCTTTCTCTCTCTTCACCGTTAACCTTAGTTTTTGTTTGCTCCTGTCTTGTTTTCACGTTGTTCGGTATAAAAACGCACGTTGTTGTAAAATAAGTTTTGTTGATTGAGTTTATTTTATGAGCCTTTGCAATAAGCTTAACGTGTTTAATGTTCAGGCACTGATTACATGTATCCATACGTACATGAAAGTGAATAAATATACCTTTGTTTAACCATTTCGCTGCCAGCAACTGAATTCTGGGTGCAGTTTCCTTCTAAAAACAGTCTGAAGGAAAAGTTAAGCTGATCAAAAGTTTTGCACGCAAGGATTAGCTAGAAGCTGCAGTTCAAGCAGGAAGTTGTACAGCATCCGATAAGTAAATGGAAAACATGTTGCCAGTGACATCATATAACGTCCTAAGGGCAAGGGCAGGGTTAATATCTTAAACTAACAGCTCGAGAATGGGCTTCAGTTGCTCGGGGAAAAGGGTTAAAAATCTTAAACTAACAGCTCGAGAACGGATCTTCAGTTGCTCTGGGAAAAGGGTTAATATCTTAAACTAACAGCTGGAGAACGGATCTTAATTCGTTCGTCCGCGGTGCTCTACCACAGTCTGTTCATTGGCATCTATGTTATACTTGCATCTCGTATAATACCAGAGTTGTGTGCACACCATAGCAACAGTTTGTGAACCTCTTTCAGCGTTTTCCAGCGAACGTCTTCGTGTCATCAACGAGCTGCTCTCTTAAGGGATCAAGTTGCTCGCGTATTGACGTCCTTGCTTTTTCTCTTCTCCCTCTCCCGGTCCTTGTTCGCGTTTTTATATATATATATATCTTTTATTCCTGTGTCGCGTGCGCCTCTCGTCTCAGTACAAGGGTTCCCAGGTACTTACTCCTCGGGCAGTCGGCTCGTGTCGGTAGCTGGACAACTAGCGTGGGAAGTGACGAGGACAGGCAGCAATCAGTCGTAATGGTGCATTCCACACCATTCCCTCGTCGGCCCCAATCCCATCAGCAAGTGGATGAATTATTGACGAGCACTGGCTCCCCGTCTCGTGCGGTATGGCGGGCAATCTACCTTCGCCCTCTGTCGCCGACAGATCCTCCTGAAGTCGGCAAGGCTTCCTTCGACAAGAGCTGGGGGCTGAACTCGGGAACGTTAATGGTAATAATACGGAGGACACTGTTGGCGCGAGGTCTGTTTCTCTCTCTGTGACAGCTAGTCCTTGCTATATAAATACAGACAGCAAAGCAAGGCTCTCTAAGGTTGTGGTCTGTGGACTCTGTCTTGTGACTTTGTCCCCCACAATTAGGAAACATTAAAATGGCTCACATCGTTGCCCACCTTAATGCAGAAGTCATTCTGGTGGTGACAGTGTAGCGATAGGTATACAATCTCTCTCCCTGTGTGTGTGTGTGTGTGTGTGTGTGTGTGTGTGTGTGTGTGTGTGTGTGTGTGTGTGTGTGTGTGTGTGTGTGTGTATGTGCTTGTGTGTGTGTGTGTGTGGGGGGCGTGTGTGTGTGTGGGGCATGCTTGTGGGGGTGCTTGTGTGTGTGTGTGTGTGTGTGTGTGTGTGTGTGTGTGTGTGTGTTGGGGCTTTTTGTTTTTGTGTGTGTGTGTGTGTGTGTGTGTGTGTGTGTGTGTGTGGGGCATGCTTGTGGGGGGTGCTTTTGTGTGTGTGTGTGTGTGTGTGTGTGTGTGTGTGTGTGTGTGTGTGTGTCTGTCTGTCTGTCTATGTGTGTGTGTGTGTGTGTGTGTGTGTGTGTGTGTGTGTGTGTGTGTGTGTGTGTGTGTGTGTGTGCGACACTGGGGGTCAGGGCTGTGTCGTTCGGAGTGCTGGCAGCCAGCGTTCACTTGGGTGATGAATTCCACGCGGAGCCCTCCCAGCTGTCGTTCAGCCCTCCTGCTCCGGACAGCTCATTTCCACCCCGTTTTTAACCGTCCGAGCGGAGTGATGGCGACGGAAGAGCGGATTGTGTGAGCCTCCCCCCACCTCTCCCCTCTCCCCCCTCCCTCCCTCCCCAACCCCCCTCTCCCTTCCCCCCCCCGCTCCCCCTTTCCTCCTCCTCCTCCTCCTTCTCCTTTTTATTGTCCGTCTGTAACGGATAGTTTCCGGTGCAGATCAGAGACACGAGTAATTTTACTGAGGGCGGTTAGAACGTTTTCCGCCCGCACGCCGCCCTTTTGCTTTTAGAGCCTGTGATCGATTGTTGACGAGGGAGATAATGTTCCGGTCCCGCCATGCGTGACTGAAACTCAGTGTCGGTGTTGATGGTGCCCCTCCGCGTGTAGAATCGCTGACCGCAGGTGCAGGTATTTCGCTGATACTGATACAGCGAGAGCATGGGGACGAGCAACTTTGTTGCCAAAGGTGGTTTGGCCGTTGCGTGACGTTGAACTTGAAGCCATCGATGTATTATCGAATACGAGAATGCGAGAGACCGACGCGAAACTATTGCGACGATTGGGTCTCGCCGGGTCGCCGACGTACCTCGCGCACTCACTGATGGAATTACCTAGCTGATAGAAGGGCCGCGTACGCGATCAATCAGTCAGTCAAACGAGTCTCGATACATGTCAGTGTGTTCTTGACAGGTCCGACAGTCGGTTCTATCGTAAGGTCTGCTGTCCTTTCGCCTTTCTCTGCTTCCGATTGCTCGGGCTTCAGTCGGCTTGTGGAGTTCCTTCGTTCGGAACGGTGGCTGCATCGCGCTGGATGCATTTTCACTGTCTACGAGTTTGCATAGACACGGCCGGCGGATGCGGCTATTTTTAAAGGGGACAAAAAGTGATTCCGTCCCTAGCTTTCTGTTTATGACAGAGCTGAACAGAACTGCACGCAGCCTCGTCATTTGAACCGTAAATGTAATTGTAACTCTTTGTTTCTAGTAGGTGCCTCTCACCCAAGATCAATAATTCATTATCTTGTCCTCAGATAATTATTACCGGAAACTTCCATCTCCCCCCGTTCTGTTTTCCACAACCCCTTCACACACACACACACACACCCCCTTTCCCCCCCTTTCCAGCCGTATCCCCTTTCTCGCTGGCACGCACGCTTGCTTTCCCTTTTTTTTTTGTTGTTGGGGGGGAGGGGGGATGCTTGGAAAATTAGGTGTAATTAAATTTCCATTAATGTGATTAACCACTCTAGTTTTTCAGCGTGGGAATGAATTGGACGCAAACAAACAAAAAACAAAAAACAAACAAAATGAAGAAAAAAGAAGAAGAAGAAAAGGAAGAAGAAGAAAAGAAGAAGAAAAAAAGGAAAGAAAAAAAAAAAACGGGGGGAAAGGGATTTGGTTTCAATATGTTAAAAAAAAAAAAAAAAATTGATCGATTCCTCTTTGATTGACTTTGCAGCGTCCACGACTGATGGCGCTAAAACGATTGGGACCGATTACTCCTCAGGCAAAACATGCAAGTGCAAAACTCTTTCCTTGCGTGAGAGAATTTAAGAATGGAAAGTTTGCATGTTTGTCTTTCAGCCATGTACGATTTATTTTTTTCCGGCCGATTTTCCAACATGTTTGGTGGCAATGGAATAGAAAATGGCATGGGTGTGCTATGTTTAAGTGCAAGGTAAATGCTGATTAAAGTTGTATTGATTCAATCAGTGCGTGAGTGTACCTACTGACGTGCACTGGACCGAGAAAGGGGATTGATGACGGAATCGTTCTGGCCAGCAGAAATGTATTTACTGATTTTCCTTTCCCATGCCTTCGTCTTGTGCTTTTGTTTGTTTGTTGTTGTTTCGTCTTCTTCCTCTTCTGCTTTTTGAGATACTAGAGTCAAAACGAGGGAATGTACACTGACTGAAAGTATTCAGAATCAGCATTATTTGAATGATGAGTAATCACTAAGTAAATAGACATTTTCCTCTTTTTTTCTCTTTTTTTATATTATTGTTTTACTTGTTTGGTTGCTATGGTCACCTGATCATTTTACTTGTTAAATCTGGGACATTATATTCAAGATTGTATTGCAGCATACATGTGCAGTACCTGATTCAGTCGCCATCAACCATTTTTGTCTGTAAGTCTGTTTTTTC
>JABMCL010003014.1:0-12500 GCA_018857735.1 Alviniconcha marisindica
TTCATCTTCTACATCACCACTGTTACAAACAGTACTTATTTTTTCGTCCCTTGGGATACCTAACGATCTTCTTTGCTAAATAAGCAGTTTATGGTTACTAAGTCTGATCTGCAATACATTTTGCCTGACGGTAGATGGGAGATAGATGAAAAGCACCTCAAAGCAAAATCTCGTTAAATATACAATAACTACACAGGGCCCTATTGTCTGCTATTCTACTGCTACTATTCAGGCTCTTGCAAAAACTGATCGCTTAATCTTTACTTCACTATGCACTTAAAACTTTTCATGGAGTGAACTTGGTTGGACTAGGACAAAGGTAGACAAAAACGAAGCACTACTTTGAATATAATCTGCCTAACAAGAACGTAGCGGTGTGTGAATACAACTGTCTTAACAGGAACGTAGCGGTGTTTGCATACACCTGTCTTAACAGGAACGTAGCGGTGTTTGAATACAACTGTCTTAACAGGAACGTAGCGGTGTTTGAATACAACTGTCTTAACAGGAACGTAGCGGTGTTTGAATACAACTGTCTTATCAGGAACGTAGCGGTGTTTGAATACAACTGTCTTAACAGGAACGTAGCGGTGTTTGAATACAACTGTCTTAACAGGAACGTAGCGGGGTTTGAAATGAACATAGCCTAGCTGTCTTAATAATAACAAAATTGTTACATCTATTCCATCTTGCGCTTATAATAATAATTATTAGCATCTCCGTTGCTTCCAGTTGAAGGAAACCCCCGTTGCTGTAAGATTATGCTCAGAATCGACAGGCGCCTCCCTTTTATTTTACATGAAATAGCTAGACAATATGTCGTTAAGGCACATGTTGCAGACCTGTGTCAGCACACGCACACATACGTCAAACGTCAGGATGGTTAGGTCGAGGCAGTACCTAGCAGAGCACGGTTGGCAGTCGATCAGTGACGTGTCTGAGAATAGCACACCCACCCACACACACACACACACACACACACAAAAGCACAGGTTGCCTCTGGCTATTTACTCATTTACCCTCTTCAAGCCTCCACCCTCAACACTGTAGACTATAATCATTATGTGTCAGGTACCACGACAAAATTCCATAACGAGAGTTACTGAGTTCAGTCGATCGTCATCGCGATTTCAGGCTGTTTCGGCGGCAGGGGTTGTTGTGCAGGGGGTGTTGTGTATTGTGCTACGCTATTCAGTCTGCAAGATCTAAACACTTAATGATCATTATGATGATGATGATGGTAATTCGTTTATAGCACTCCAGCCATTGATCTGGTGAGTTCAGCCTCTGTCTAGGCTGCACAGGATTCAAGATACATTGAACTAAGATGGCTGCCTAAGCTGCACAGTGAGCGTGAGCTCGTGAGTTCAGACTCTTTGCCTAGGCTGCACAGCAAGCAGGATCTGCTGAGTTCCAATGTCTGCCTAGGCTGCGCAATAAACATGATCTGGTGAGTTCATACCCTCTGCCTAGGCTACACAACCAGCAGGATCTGGTGAGTTCACATGGCTGCTCAGCAAGCATGATCTAGTGAGTTCAGACTCTGCCACGGATGCACAGCAAGCAGGATTCTGGTGAGTTAAAATGGCCGCCTATGCTGCACAGCAAGCAGGATTCTGGTGAGTTAAAATGGCCGCCTAGGCTGCACAGCAAGCAGGATTCTGGTGAGTTAAAATGGCCGCCTATGCTGCACAGTAAACACAACCTGTTTAGTTTAGATGGCTGCACAGCAAGCAGGATCTGGTGAGTTCAGACTCTACCTATACAGGCTGCATAGCAAGCAGGATCTGGTGAGTTCAGATGGCTGCACAGCAAGCATAATCTGGTGAGTTCAGACTCTACCTATACATGCTGCACAGCAAGCAGGATCAGGTGAGTTCAGATGGCTCCACAGCAAGCAGGATCTGGCGAGTTCAGACTCTACCTATACAAGCTCCACAGCAAGCAGGATCTGGTGAGTTCAGACTCTACACAGGCTCCACAACAAGCAGGATCTGGCGAGTTCAGACTCTACCTATACAGGCTCCACATCAAACAGGATCTGGTGAGTTCAGACTCTACCTATACAGGCTCCACAGCAAGCAGGATCTGGTGAGTTCAGACTCTACACAGGCTGCACAACAAGCAGGATCTGGCGAGTTCAGACTCTACCTATACAGGCTCCACAGCAAGCAGGATCTGGTGAGTTCAGACTCTACACAGGCTGCACAACAAGCAGGATCTAGCGAGTTCATACTCTACCTATACAGGCTCCACAGCAAGCAGGATCTGGTGAGTTCAGACTCTACACAGGTTGCACAACAAGCAGGATCTGGCGAGTTCAGACTCTACCTATACAGGCTCCACAGCAAGCAGGAACTGGTGAGTTCAGACTCTACCTATACAGGCTGCACAACAAATAAGCGGGTTAAGCAGGTTCCCGTGGTTGGTGCCTACGTAATATAAATAGGTACCAAAACACGTTTTACTGTGTGAGCCGGTTTGGCCTGGCTGGTTAGCAGCTCGAGGACCTCAGTTCGAATCTGCTTCGCTCTCCTTTCTCTTCAAAAGTTGTGGTCTGTGGACACTGTCTTGTGACTTTGTCCCTCACTATTATGAAACATTAAAATGCCCCCCACCATACCCCCTCCCCCCCCCCCCACCCCCCTCCCGCCCCCTTCTCCCCGTCCCTAATAAGCCTCATGTTTCAGTGGACGTTAAACACCATGTTTACTTACGTGTTACTCTGCATTGATAGATAGGTTGATGTTTGGGTTTTAACGAACCAAAACACGTGCTACTCTGCAGTGATAGATAGACTGATGTTTGGTTTTTAACGTACCAAAACACGTGCTACTGTGCATTAATAGATAGGTTGATTGGTTCTTAACGCTGGAACAGTGAAGTTGACAAACTTGGGATTTAATGACCTAGTTGTGTTTTGAACTGATGCAATTAATTCTGAATGTGTAATTCGTGCTATGCGGTTGACAAGGACCATACACATCCAGGAACTAAGTCGACCCAAACATTTGCATTGCACACACACCCTGAGTGTCAACAGATTTCACGTTGGGTGTTTTTCCGCCTGGTTTACGTGCTACCGGAGGGTTTCCCTTGCAAAGAGATGTGCTTAAGACAGCTTACAACGAAACATTTTATCTCGGAAATTAAACAGTTGAAAATATAGGTTTGGACCGACCACTTAGGCGAAACGAAAAGTAAAGAATCGTGTGGAATAATCAACTTTTAAAACCTCTAACGGGAGTTAAGGGGAGGGACTGCGGGGAATGGGGGGGGGGGGGGGGGGGGGGGGGGGGGGGGGGGGGGGGCGGGAGGAGGCGGGGGCGGGGGATGGGGATGGGGGGAGGGGCACTGAAACGTGAAGGAAATCACTTGCCCATGGACCTCGTGACGTGCAGTATCTCCAAGCCTGGCCTCTCTGTTTCCGGTACAGCCACAAAGCTGAGGTTCAGGTAGTAGGGGCTGCGTGGCTGGGTTATACCCACCACAAACTTCACCACGTTCGTGAAGCTGTACAGCTCTGGGGCGAAGGTTGAATACATACATGTAGACGCCAGTTCTCGCATCGGAAACGCCGTGTCCGTTATAGCCAATTGCAGGTAGGGGCAGAAGTAGATTTCGCAGAAAGTCTCCCGTTCCGTGTCCACCCACGGTCCCTTCACTTTGTTCACCTTGCTAGGCTTGATTTGAGTGAACATTAATTTCAAAATCCTAAGCAGACATTGAAAATAGAACAGTTTGGACGCACAGCAAGCGAAAGGGCTAATATGAGTACGGTCCTAACATTAAATAAATAAAGATTGGGTGGCCAACAAGGTGAATGGTGATGCGAACATGAAATGAAAC
This sequence comes from Alviniconcha marisindica, assembly GCA_018857735.1. Lineage (NCBI taxonomy): Eukaryota > Metazoa > Mollusca > Gastropoda > Provannidae > Alviniconcha > Alviniconcha marisindica. The sequence goes on from JABMCL010003014.1 coordinate 3,850, forward strand.
TGTAATAAAGATCAGACAGACAGATAGATAGAGACAGAGAGACGCAGACAGTTGGATAAATTGTCATAAAATTGAGAGAGAGAGAGAGAGAGAGAGAGAGAGAGAGAGAGAGAGAGAGAGAGAGAGAGAGAGAGAGAGAGATTGAGAGAGATTGATTGATTGATTGATGGAACTTTATTACACAAGGATAAAGGTTTAAGCATAAATGCCTGTCGTTCAACCTGTCCTTGGAACAGTTACAAAAAAAATTATATATATATATCTAATATGACCATAGTGGGAAAATCAATGCCAATCGATAATTATGAACAATACAAAAGAGTAATAAATCAAATCATTGGGAGATTATACATGCATATATATATTAGAAACCAAGAAATTGTTTGATTTTTATTTTTTTATTTTTTTGGTGTGTGTGTGGTTATTTATAACAATCTGCTTTTGATCCATTGATAAAGTTGTGTTTTGAAGCTGGTAAGTGAATTGCCTGATTTTATTTGATTGGGGATGGTATTCCACAAGGATGCGCCTGGAAATGAGAAACTAGTTTTAAAAAGGTCTATTCTTGGATTTGGGCAGAATTATGTATCTTGATGTGGCGCGAATGTTGGAACAGATAAAAAGCTGTTTAAGGTACGGAGGTGCAAGATTTCTGTATGCTTTGAATACTAACACTGCCTTATTGAACATAACCTTTTCTTTGAGTGGAAGTATTCCCAAATACCGTAGCTTTGTATCGGTTGATAAAGAGGAATCAGATATCATCTATTTTGCAGCTCTTCTGTGAAAAGAATTAAGTTTGTTAATGTAAGATATCACTACAGCCGTCCCAGACGGTTGATGCATAAGTTAGGTGAGAGGAAATATGAGCATGGTAAAACGGCTTGCGCTTAGGAGTGTCCACAAAGTGTCTGAGCTGAGACAACAGATAGAGAATTTTTGAAACTGTTTTACATGTGCCAATAATGTATGGTCGCCAGCTAAATTCATCATCAATAATAATGCCAAGGAGCCGGTGCTCATGAACTTGTTCAATATGACTTGTTGAACTTGTTCAAGCTGATGTTTTTGCCTAGTAGTAAGTAGCATACTTTTTGTTTTTGCAGGATGTAAAATTATGGCATTATTGTCGCACCAGTCGCAAACATGTCACAATTAGCTTTATTGCTAGTAATATGCAGGGGAAGATCACTGATAACAGAAGCGGTCCTAAAATAGATCCTTGAGGAATTCCACAACGAACAATGCCTTCATTAGAGTATTCACCGTTAACATAAACACTTTGTGATCTTAGCTACAGATACGATTTAAATAACGAGACAAATGGGGAGTTTCCTGTATATAAGGATACTTTCTTAAGTAGAATATTATGATTAACAAGATCAAACGCTTTTTTTAGGTCAAGAAAAACAGCACCAACAACCTCAGAGTTGTTGATGGCAGAAAGCCAGTTACCACACAGTTTGGCTAATGCTGTGTGGCATGAGTGTTGAGGACGAAAACCTGACTGTGACTTGCATAATAGATTGTGTTCAGTAAGGAAATTCAGTAAGTGTTTGTGTATGTCTTTCTATCGGTTTTGAAAGCAGGGGAAGTATGGAGATGGGACGAAAGTTGTTTGGTTCACTTAAATCATTGGTTTTGGGCAGAGGAATCACTTTTGCTTTTTTTTAGGATAGTTAGGAAGACGTTGTTAAGAATAGATAAATTATATATATAGGTGAGAGGCTCAACTCTATATGGGAGAGCTAGTTTTAATAGAAATGGATTAATATTATCATGTCCCATGGATTTATTGTTATCCATCATAGTAGTATATTTACCAACATCAAGGACAAAGACAGAGGCAGAGAGAGATAGAATCGCTTTCAAGCCCCAGTCCTCAAGAGAGGGTTGTGGCAGCAGCAGTAATTATGGGCATAGATACACTGAGGTAATATCCCAACTTTAGTGTAGAGTTCTGGGGAACGACGTTATTCTAAGTTGGTTAATTGCATCAAGGTTGTTGTTTGTGGTTTTTGTTTGTTTGCTTGTTTTCTTTTGTGTTTCGTTGTAGTTTTCTGTTTGTTTGTTTGTTGCATTTTTGTGTGTGTGCTTGCGCGTGCGGGCGCGTTTGTGTGTGTGTGTGTGTGTGTGTGTGTGTGTGTGTGTGTGTGTGTGTGTGTGTGTGTGTGTGTTTTATTGTAGGTCAGACTCTGCACTCTCACCTTGTCCTGGTCACAGTCGGGCTTCAACGGTTCAAACCTCATCCTCAGCACCCGCCCTTCCGGTACGACAACGGTGAAGCTGCAGAATTTGCCAAAGGATGGGTCGTTCCTGAAATAGTCCCCGCCGTAAACATCATACTCTTTCTCCTCGCTGTCCGTTCCGTTGCGACCGTCATGGTACAACTGGTCTCCGTCCCCGCTATCCGTTGTGTTGTGACCGTCATTGAAGAAATGGATGACGCCCTCGGTCGCGAGGAAGGTGAGGTTGAGCTTGGCGCTGTGAGAAATGCATGCCAAGAAAGATTCGGTGGTGAAGTTAAGGAACTGCGGCTGGAGGTCTGAATCACTGTCAGCTTGCTTGTTAGGGCTGTCCTGCTGCGGTGGCGGGCTACTGTCAATACCATTAGCGATCATGTCGTCAGTGCTTGGTGGCATAGCCCTGCTGACGTCAGGAAGGAGACCAGAAGCGAGAAATAGGTACAAGCACGTGCGTTTCGTAATGGTACAAGTCCCAGGGCTTTTCATTTCTCGTCGTGGTTTCTGTGTCTTTCCCAGGGGACGCGGTGAAAGGTCGCTCCAAAAGGCGATACTTACAGACCTATAGGAATATTGTGTTCAGAGATGTGGGCAATAAGGGGGATCTGCACGTACTCAGTGTCTCGTGAAGATCAGATTAAGTCAGATCATGCAAGAACTCAGAGACTCACACCACTTCGATATTCTACCATCGGACCCAACTGAGTCAGTGATCAATAGAGTTAAGGCATGGAGCAAGAAATGGACTGAGAAGGGGGAAATTGATGTAGACACCCGAGTATACATTGAGGACATCGAAGACTCACACCCCGGAAAATGTAAACCAGATGTAAAAACACATAAACAGAAGCCATTTCCGATCAGGCTGCTTCTTTCTGGTTGTGGAACACCCATTCAACCATTATCCAAATTTGTTCAGCTCAACATCGGGCATTTAACAGAATACTTAACATTCCAAATCCTGGACACTAAGGAATTTCTGCAAAAAAAATCAGCGAGATCAACAACACATTTGCGCCGTTGCCTGATAGTGCGTGTTTTGCAGCCTGCGACGTAGTTGCGCTGTACCCCAATGTCAACAACAACATGGGACTACCAGCTGTGACCAGCCTCCTAAAGGAACATCCCAGCCGTCTAGGCATTCGCACAGACTACGTAATGGAAGCTTTTGACATATACTTGACGAACAACACATGTGTCTACACCGACGATACAACCTCTGCCTATGCTCGACCTAACAGAGGCACCGCCATGAGACCCAACCACGCCTGCGACTATGTTGATGTGTTCATGTCTGAATTGGACAGGAAACTAGTGTCCACGTGTCCAGTTCCTCTACTGTCATCACTGTTACCATGCCACCTGCAGGAACAGTACAGATACCTGGACTGGTCGCGGTTCCGTGATGATGGATTTGCCATTCTTCTAGACAGCGAACACCTCTAACCATTCACAGACTGCCTCCAGTCGCTCCACCCGCCTAACATCAAGTGGACTGTTTCTCATGGGAAAACGGCAACCTACCTGGATGTCTCTCTTTCCTTGAAAGATGGAAAGATCATCACCGATGTGTTCAGCAATCACAACCATTCCTATTTACCACCATCCTGTTGCCACTCGTCATCCGTGTTTAAAGGTTTTGTACAAGGAACAGGCACCAGGCTGCGTATGATCTGCAGCGAAGATGACGACTTAGACCGGAGACTGGAGGAATACGGAAGACATCTGACCGTCTCCGGATGGAAGTACAAAACACCTAAAGAGAGAATAAATAAATACGGGAGGGGAGAAGAAAGACAGAGAAAAACTCCTAAACCAGCCCAGGAAAAGGAAGGACACGAAAACCGCGTGGGTGAGCACTTACGACCCCAGAGTGGCTTTCAAAACAACTATAATCAAGAAAAATCTCCATCTTTTTCATGTCAACGTAGTTAATAAAGAGATCTTCCCCCCAAGAACCATCATCTCGGCTGACAGAAAAAGAAAAAATCTCGCACAAATGTACAAGCCTATTGTTCCACAGAGATACGTCCAGCATGGGCCCAAGAACAGACCAGGTTTTTTTCCTTGTAAAGAAAGGTGCGACACGTGTCGCCATTCAAAAGAAACCACTGTTCTTGTATCTCCGTGGGACGGTAGACATTGGACCATAAAGCAGCACATTATCTGTTCTAGCCCAAACACTGTTTACGTCGTTATGTGCGAAGTACACAACGAATGGTATGTAGGATCTACAACCGACCTGAAAGCTCGCTGGAGAAACCATAAATCACACGCAAAACTGAAAACAGCGACAAAATGTGGGGTGGCTGACCATGTAACAACATTTAAGCACCCTGAAGACCCCCAACTTGGATTTCTCACTATCGTGGCAGATGAAGCAGTAAAATAAGATAAAGACTTGATTGTCCGGGACAATTATTGGATGTGCAACCTGGGCACCACCTTCAAGCGTATGAACACAAGGAAAGACTTGAACACAGTACTCAAAGACAGCTCTTCAAAGAGAGAGAGAGAGAGAGAGAGAGAGAGAGCGGAGAGAGGAGAGAGAGGAGAGAGAGAGAGAGAGAGAGAGAGAGAGGAGAAGGTAGTTTATTAAAAAAGACCATGGGGCCATGTCAATTGTGGTGATGAACATAGTCAAGCAACTTTCGATCAACGTAAAGTTACAGGTACAACATCTGTCCAGACCAGATAGTACTGAGTACTGTAAAAGCCTTTTGTAGGAAAGTAGTGAGTCGGAGTTGGAGACACTTGTTTTTCAGAAGCAAACAACATTGACAGTTAAATAAGTGATAGACATCTGACATATTTGCGTGGTATATATTTATCTTTTAGGTCATAGTACATAGGACATGATAATATGAAGCGAATTTGGTTTCAGATTAGTTGCTAAAGAAAATGGACATTCTAGGTCTGCCTTAACAGCACAGAGAGAGAGAGAGAGAGAGGGGAATGTTTTAAATATCTGTGTGTGTATGTGTGTGTGTATTTGAGAGAGAGAGAGAGAGAGAGAGAGAGAGAGAGAGAGAGAGAGAGAGAGAGAGAGAGAGAGAGAGAGAGAGAGAGAGAGAAGTGATTGTGTGTGTGTGTGTGTGTGTGTGTGTGTGTGTGTGTGTGTGTGTGTGTGTGTGTGTGTGTGTGTGTGTGTGTGTGTTTAGAATGTATGTCGTGTGCAAGAGAGCGTGACGTATAAAAATATGACGTACTGTATAATCTAATTACGTTTTAAAGGAATCAGTCAAGCCAACTGGGCCTTGACAAAGCCCTCAAGGGCGAAAATTCGGAGTAAAATGTTTCCACTATCAAACATGCTTGGACTTTGTTATACCTTTTTAATCTGATTTCAGTGATACCAATTTTATGTTGATCAGTTGAGTAGTTCCGAAGTTACGATTTTTTTAATATTTAATGTTTTTGCCCCATTTTGCCCACAAAATGCAAATTAGAGAAATCCGGAGATTTAAGGTCCCACCTGGAAGCTATTTTGCATATAACCTGTCTAATATTTAGGGATCTCATTCTCCACAGTACAGATAATAGGCCCAATTTTGTGTAGACCTTCATTATGATTATTCTTCCAGATATTTCACATCAAACTTGCTAAATTCATTAAAAATGCCATCTGTCAATCTTAAGAATGGTAAAAAAAAAGCATAACTCCTCTTCTACTTGTCCTATCACCTTACTTTTTGTACCAAAATAACCACAGTTAAGAACTCTACATGATGCCATACGTTTCGAATTGATCACAGAGAAAATGTAAAAGTCCTCTCTTTTTTCAGGGTGACCTTGCATCACCTTACAGGCCCCGTTTCAAGGGCATATATGCGGAAACGATGTCCCCAAAATGCTCTGTCTCCAGCATCCTGGAATTGTTGCTAACTGGATTGACTTCAAACCCCCATTTGAAAACAAAGTGCACAGTAGTCTCGGCTATGTCTTCTTTTTGCAGCCATTTACCTAATATATACGAAACGAATAAACCCAAAATTTGCAACAGAAGGTGTGTGTAACCATATATATGTGTCCTTCAGTATGCGTATGCTCCTTTCAGACATTTGATCTAGATCTAATTTCTGAGTAACCGTGCACGCTTCCTGAGTGCTGATGTCAGTAAAACAATTGATCCACTCACCCATTTACAGACTGAATCAGTCACTTTTGTTGCAAATGTTGGCGTCATTCGCTAGATCTGTTTCAATGATTCTGATGATATTTGTGGCCCAAAATGGCACTTGAAATGTCCCAGGAATTTCCGACTGTCTCCTTGGATATTACCAATAAAGCCTCTCCTAGACTGTCATTAGTAGAAAAGTTTTCTAAAATTGCTGTTTATAAATAAATTTCGATCATCCCATTGACACCCAAACCAGCTCTCGCTTGTGTTTGCGATCGTTCACTGACCGCTTCATTTTTCATTTTTACTGACAGAAGCATTCGTTTGACAGCTTAATCTGGCTTTCAAGAAAAAGATTAATACTTTCACTCATCAACAAGATCGTTTACACGCAATGTAGAACACTCTGATAGTGGAGAATCCACCAACTTGGCACGCACGATCGCTTGTGCGGTCGCCTCAGCGGCCATGGCTGACCGTACGGCTGTGGTAACAAAATCTCTTTATCACGTTTCGGCGGCTGAGTGTTGGACGTACGAATAGTTTTGAATTCTTATTTTAGTATAACTTTGAAGAAGAAAGATTGATCTTTCTACTGATATTTTTTATGAGAGTGTCCGTGGTCTAAAAATAGTACAAAATCCGTTAAACACATTTCAAACAACTTTATCCAGGACTTCTGCTTGTCGAAGGCAGCCATCATGGATATGGAAAGAAAGTTTAGCAACAGCACTTTTGATTGATATAGATTTCATCATGGCTGGACTAGCGTACGTCCACCACTCCGCGTCTGAAAACTGCTTACAGCGAGCGGTATTCGCAGCCTATGCGCATCGCTGACAGAAGGCAGTGCTTAGGGGTACCGAGATCGGGGTGAATTTTCACATTCTTTTTCAAAGCGTAATAAACATAACAACACTGCTAGGAAGACGAGACATGAAGCTTTTTCTCAACAGTAATTTTGATTGAAATTGGATCAAAAACATACAAGAAATCCGTCAATGAAAATCGCTAAGACTACACCAACTTAGTTACGCGGAACGCAGCCGAGAGCACTTTGGACGACCTAGTATAAGAGGGAGCGAGAGAGAAAGCGAGAGGCAATTCCGACGGCCTCTCGCATGTACCATGAAAAAGAAAACAGAAAAGAAAATCAGGAACCTCTGGCTGTGGCTCGTTTGTTGTTCCTTACTTTCAAACACTATTGCACGCACTCAAGTACGCTTCCACGGAAGCACTCACGCGCGCGCGCACACACACACACACACACACACACACACACACACACACACACACACACACACACACACACTCACACGCGCGCGCGCACACACACACACACATACACACACACACCCGCACACGCACACACACACACACACACACACACACACACACACACACACCACATACGCGCACGCGAGTCGGACGGGGGATAAGTATGGCTGTGAAAGAGTTTAGAAATAGCTATTGAGCAAAGCTCTAAAACAACAAAGGCTGCTCTCTCTCTCTCTCTCTCTCTCTCTCTCTCTCTCTCTCTCTCTCTCTCTCTCTCTCTCTCTCTCTCTCTCTCTTTCCGTCACCTTTTTCTCTCTGTCATATAACATCACACCTATTACATGTCATTGTCATATCAACACTCTTCCAAGCACACTGGGCATAGCTCACCGGAAAAAAAGATAAGTGAATTAGCTCTCCATCTCATTTTTCAGCGTTTAATTGTTAAGTGTCATTTTGTAACTTGATAAAGGGGATTACCCCCAAAATTCGCATGTTGTGTTTTATTCTAATAAATAGTGTTATTTCAAAGCTTTTATGTATTTGTAGGACTAGGACTGGGACTGGCTGTTATATAGGTCCATATGCACACAACGCTACTATCCTTGAGTATTCATTTCTTCGAGTTGTTCTCTCTCGTCCAGACATATTCAGCATCATGAGCACATACCGCTCTGATGTAATAAGAAGAGATGATGTCTGTTAGGTCTATGTGCTGTGCAATTTCAACCCTAAGTTTGAGATAATGCTCTGATTACCTTACAGGTGTGTATATATATAAAGCCCAATGAAGTAGCATCAAGAAAGTAGTAAATAAAGGATACCACTGCGAACCTTGTTCCAACAGTTTTGCTTTAAGTTATCTTTTATATATTAAAGATCTCTGCAACCCTAACCCCCCCCCCCCCCCCCCCCACCTTCCCCATCTCCGACACCTCCCTCCCCCCCCCCCCCCCCCCCCCCCCTCCCCCTTCACAACACCCCTCTCCACACACACACACAGTCCGTTT
>JABMCL010003014.1:15000-17500 GCA_018857735.1 Alviniconcha marisindica
TACCCCTTCGACTCCTAGACCCAAAGATTATACAGTGCGGTGGACAGTGCCATGTGCCAGAGCCTAGCTAGATGTCACGGTGAAAGACTGGCTGGCACACAGCTAGCACGTGCATCGGGCTTGTCAGGAACATTCAGTACACAACAAGACTGACCGTCTACTACGAGCTGAGCAGAGCTGACCAGGTCACCCTGCTGAAAAGAGCTGACCAGGTCACCCTGTTGAACAGGGCTGACCAGGTCACCATGCTGAAAAGAGCTGACCAGGTCACCCTGTTGAACAGGGCTGACCAGGTCACCATGCTGAAAAGAGCTGACCCCGTCACCCTGTTCAACACAGTTGACCAAATCACACTGCTGAATAGAAGTGACCCAGGTCATCGTGATGCGCAGAGCTGACCATGCCACCCTACTGAAAAGCACTGACCAGGTCATCCTGTTGAACAGGGGTGATCAGGTCACCGTGCTGAAAAGAGCCGACTGTCACCCTGTGGGACACAGCTGACCAAGTCACCCTGTTGAACAGAACTGACCCAGTCACCCTGCACAAAGGTGACAATGTCATGCTGCTGCACAGAGTTGACCCAGTCACCTTGCTGCACAGAGCTGACCCAGTCACCTTGTTGAACAGAGCTGACCCAGTCACCCTGCTGCACCGAGCTGACCCAGTCACCCTGCTGCACAGAGCTGATCCAGTCACCCTGCTGCGCAGAGGTGACAAGGTCACCGTGCTGCACCGAGCTGACCCCGTCACCTTGCTGCATAGAGCTGTCACCCTGCTGCACAGAGTTGATTCAGTCACCCTGCTGCACAGAGCTGACAAGGTCATGCACAGAGCTGACCCGGTCACCCTTCTGCACAGAGCTGACCCAGTCACCCTTCTGCACAGAGCTGACCCAGTCACCCTGCTGCACAGAGCTGACCAGGTCACCCTGCTTAGGGTGAGAACTGGAGACTACAGACTGAACGCGAGCTTTCATTGTGTGACAGAAGCCGCTGTGTCCGTCTCGTTGCTGTGATCGAGGAGACGAGAATGAAGCAGAAACTGCAGGCAGCCGAGAAGGTAATTAACTGTCTTCCTTTCCATTTGTAATGTCGACTTTCATCGGCAGTCACTTGAAGGAACTATACTTCTCCGTTTCAGCAGAAAGAAAAATATATTTCTGTACGACTAAAAACTGATGTTTGTTTTATTTTAATGTAGTAGTAGTAGTAGTAGTAGTAGTAGTAGTAGTAGTAGTAGTAGTAGTAGTAGTAGTAGCAGTTGTAGTCGTAATAGCAGCAGCAGCAACAGCAGCAGCAGTAGCAGTAGTAGCAGCAGCAGCGGTAGCAGCAGCAGTAGTAGTAGTAGTAGCAGTGTATGATTTTAGTCATCATTTTCACCTAATGGTTTTTAGTTTGTTTGTTTGTTTGTTTGTTTTTGTTGGTGTGTGTGTGTGTGTGTGTGTGTGTGTTGTGTGTGTGTGTGTGTGTGTGTGTGTGTGTGTGTGTGTGTTTGTTTGTTTGTTTTCCCCCTCTCTGTCTTCTTCTTTTAAATGACAGAGTATACTATAGTGAGCTGAACATAGCTTGTGCTTAACCAGATAGCTCATCCCTTTTCTAGAACGCTGCAATACGTCATCGAAAATTCACTTCACAGAGGTAACCGCTACTGTATTGTTTAGAGAGAGAGAGAGAGAGAGAGAGAGAGAGAGAGAGAGAGAGAGAGAGAGGAGAGAGAGAGAGAGAGAGAGAGAGAGAGAGAGAGAGAGAGAGCGAGAGAGAGAGAGAGAGATCCCTGACAAAAATGACAACAATAATTATGTATTTCTTCTTTGACCTGTACCCCAAACAGAACTTAATCAAGGTGTTCTTTTCGTGACGTCAAAGGCACTTTGCTGATGTCAAAGTGAAAGGCGAGAAAGAACGCAATAAAAAGACTCAGAGACGCAGACGACTTAAACTCAATCGATATTAAATCCACGGTTTCATCTACGGCCGACATTCAGTCGCACGAGTTTCACTACGGATCATATTCTTTTTACCTGTTCCAAGCACTCGAGGAGTTATTTTCGATTCCAACCGGAAGAGATTAGTTACATGAAATAGTTCTTAAAAAAACTCTCCTTCAGAGGCTAAACTCGTGTGCTTAGAGGAGGTTAAACGAACATGATTTTGTGATTTAAAGTGCCGTTGATTTTATAACGATTGTTGAAGAGGACGTTCCCAGACACTGTCACTAACACTGTTTTCACGAGCTCTTTCCCGCATTTTAGTATGACATCATTGATAGGATACCGGAACTTCTCAGTTTTGTGTACATGTCACGTATAAATTATTTTTGTTAATGTTTATGTTCTAAATCTGGACAAAAATTATTTCATTTTCCTAACCTTTTTCGTGGGGAACAGCGTAACGTACACGGAAATGAACTGATATTGTCTGAAATTGCCAAGACGAACAATGAAATTATGGCAAAATAATTTTGACGTCATTACGATACTAATAATTTGACGCCAAGA
>JABMCL010003014.1:22500-30000 GCA_018857735.1 Alviniconcha marisindica
ATGCAATTTCACTACTGTAGGCCTACTGTTAGCAACCCGGGAACCGGAGCAGACGACGCTTTTTGTTTTGAAGCACTGCGTGTAGCGTAACGCCACATGACCCACACTCCGAGCATCGCTTTCCGGCACCTTCCTCCAGGATGTCGCAAACTAGTGCTTGGAGTTTGCACATGGCCTTCACTGACGCAGCCGACCGGCGATAGCCGCCGGTACGCGCCAGATTCAAACCTAGTTTTCCCCCTTCACATTTTGATCGCTTGTTGTTTGTTTACCTACTTCCTTTTTATGCACCAAGCCATGTGTAATATAATTTGGCATCTTAGAATGTTTATCCAAATTTTATTTCGACGCAGGATCGAGCTTAATCAGTAACTGATGCCTCGCTAGGTCTGTTCTTTTTATAGCCTACGTCAAGTGCAAGGCGCGGCCCAAACTCCAAGCACTGGTTTACGACATCCTTCTTTGGAGGAAGGTGCCGGAAAGCGATGCTCGGAGTGTGGGCGCGGCCTTCTGTGTTTAGTAGTGAATCGTTGTTTTGACTCGATTAAAGTAATGAGCGACTTAGCTGGCTTGAGCATTGCACTGCCCAAATAAGCCCAGCGCCACCTGGCTAGTGTAGGGGAGATCATTTTCAGCTGACCTGAGCTTTGTCAAAGCCCCAAATATGCCCAGCGCCACCTAGCGGGGCGATCCGCAGCTAAATCGCCCATTAGGTGTTGATCAGTGCTTTGTCGTATAGTATTTTGCTTAACTGACTTCATGTTTAGTGTTTATTTTGGGTTGAAATTAATTTATTAAGTATTGTGTAATGTAGAAGCAAAGTTGTATTCATAGACTACTTGATATCACTTTATCAGCGATGCTGCGAATAAATAACGCGCCCCAGGCGAAGGTTCGCACCGACTTGTTTAGTGCTAGTCTTTGAGTGTGTCCTGCTTCTCACACAGAACGTTGTATTGTAATTGTTATGGACCATTTTAACCATGGATGCGTACACTTTAATCTGATGTAAGTTTCATTAACAATGATATTTTGTACATTGTGTTAGCTGTGATTTAGTTGTACGAATCTGTTTATAGACAGGCGCAAACCACGCTTCCCACGCTTGTTGTAAATAAAAGAAGTCATGTTTGTACCTTTTGTTTATACGGTTTAAAAGATTGTAACTTTAGCTTTTATTCGATGTTTTTCATGATTTAATTAGTGTAGTTATTGTTGAGAAAATGATACTAGTGTGGACCGAGGAAAGACAAATGTTAGTTATTTTGTGGTCCAGAGGGTCGATTTGATTGTAGCGATAGCGTGTTTTCCTTGCGGCCCGCGCCGCTCTCTTATCTATGCGTGCGAGTGAGGATTTTGGGTGTGCTGAAAATTGGTGCTGTGAGAATAAAACCTGATTGCCGCCTCCGCCTGCTGTGGTCTCCCTTTTTGACTGACGCCGCTGCCTAGTCTACCACGCCACTCCATTACAATAAAAAAAAATGTCTGTCGACTCGAACGTGGTACCGGCGACTTTACTTTTTACCGGTACAAGGGGACATTTTACAGAGGCTCTGGTTATGTGTCCGATAGCGTATCAATATGTGCCCTATAGCGTATTTATATGTCTCCGATAGCGTATCTATATGTTTCTGATAGTGTATCTATATGTGCCCAATATGGCATCTATATGTGTCTGAAACTGTATTTATGTGTCCGATAGTGTATCTCTACGTGTGTGATAGTGTTTCTATATGTGTCCGATAGCGTATCTATATATGTCCAATAGAGTATCTATATGTATCTGATAGTGTATCTATATGTGTCCGATAGTGTATCTGCATGTGTCCGATAGCGTATCTGTATGTGTCCGATAGTGTATCTATATGTGTCTGATAGTGTATCTATATGTGTCCGATAGTGTGTGTGTGTGTGTGTGTGTGTGTGTGTGTGTGTGTGTGTGTGTGTGTGTGTGTGTGTGTGTGTGTGTGTGTGTGTGTGTGTGTGTGTGTGTGTGTGTGTGTGTGTGTGTGTGTGTGTGTGTGTGTGTGTATTATGCCCGATAGTGTATCTATACGTGTCTGATAGTGTATGTGTCCGATAGCGTATCTATGTGTCCAGTAGTGTATCTATATGTGTCTAATAGTGTATCTACATGTGTCCGATAGTGTATCTGTATGTGTCCGATCGTGTATCTATACGTACCTGATAGTGTATTTATATGTGTCCGATAGCGTATCTATATGTGTCCGATAATGTGTCTATTATGTGTCCGGTAGTGTATCTATATGTGTCCGGTATTGTATTTATATGTGTCAGATAGTGTATCTATATGTGTCCGATAGTGTGTCTATTATGTGTCCGGTAGTCTGTGTATATGTGCCGGATAGTGTATCTATATGTGTCTGATAGCGTATTTATATATGTGACCTGTCACCCTGGTGTGCGATTCTTTCAAAAGCAGGTTCCAGTCGTTTGGAATCCAGTGCAACTGAATGTCCTCCACCCATCGTCTGCGATTTGTGAAAACTCAAAACACACCTCTTCCTCACCGCCTTTCCAAGTGAGCATAGTTCAGGAGCTGTGTGAGAGTCGAGGTGGCCGTCCTGGGCTGTCCGTCCTAACGAGCTTTCTGGTTTCCGTGGACGTAAAGATTTATTGAACCATGCGTCGGCATTGGTCTCAGCTTGTCCCTAATATGTCAGCCGACATCCGAGGACATTAAGCATCACTTCATCATCATCACCGCCTTTCCATGATAATAATTATCTGCTTATCTGTCTGTACGTCTTCAGCAACGTTAATCGTATTTTGAAGACACAGAATGAAGGATAGCTGAATGTTGTTGAATGTTTAATTTGTTGTTGTATGTATGCATATTACTTCATTACTTCCTTTCGTATTTATGATAATCTAGTTCGTTTTTTGTTGTTGTTTGATTTGGTTTTCCACTGGGTATATAGCGCTATAAAAGTGTTGTTACTACTACTACTACTGCTACTACTACTACTACTGTCGTTATCGCTACTAATTGTATTGCGTATAGTAAGGGAGATCAACGCAAGACATCACTCATGGGGTGTTGCAGTACCGCGTTGCCTCCCTTGGTATTGCCACATTGTAGCCAAACTCACTTCAACTTCTTTGGTATTATTACTATGGCTCTTGGTGGTAGTAGTAGTGGTAGTAGTAGTAGCAGTAGTGGTGGTGGTGGTGGTAGTAGTAGTAGAAGTAGTAGTAGGAGTAGTAGTAGGAGTAAGAGTGGTAGCAGTGGTTGCAACAGTATAGGATACTAGTAATAGTAGCGTATAGTAGGGTAGTAGTAGAGGTAGTGTTAATGGTGGTAGCAGAGTTGATGTTGATGGTGGTGGTGGAGGTTGTTGTGGTGGTGGTGGTAGTAGCTGTAGTATTAGTAGTAGCAGCAGCAGTAGGAGTAGCGGTTGTAGTAGTAGTATTTATTTCGGAATTCGTTCCATTATCGCAGCAGCACGCAAAAAATGCCTGGATCATTCTGCCAAAAGTGCAGGTGGCGGCAGGTTACAGGCAAACAAACATGCACCCTACGTATCTGGCTTCCACAAAAGGGACACTGTAAACTGGTGCATAGTTGCGTGTTGTATAGAAAACGTGCGCGGACACGGCAGCAGTTTCACTTGGCACCAGCCATGTAACAAGACAGCGCTGTGAATGCACCACTTGGGTGGGTATTCAAAAACGCGCGGTGTAAAGCTGCAGTCACTTATTCAGAATCGCTTGCTGCCATTGTGAAACACTTAAAGCTCATCTTGACAAAAAGGCACTCAGTAAGTGCTCACACACACACACACACACACACACACACACACACACACACACACGCACGCACGCACGCACGCACGCACGCACGCACGCACGCACGCACGCACGCACGCACGCACGCACGCACGCACGCACGCACGCACGCACGCGCGCGCGCACGCACGCACGCACGCACGCACGCACGCGCAAGCACGCACTCACGCACACAAACACAAGCACGCACACACCACCACCCCGCCACACACACACTGCTTTTTTTCTTCTTCTTCTTCTTTATTTCTTTGGTTGAGCTATGTTGTTGTCCTGTCCAGTCAAAACTGTATTATATTAAAAATAATTGGACTAATAATAGTTTTGCAGGTTGTGTCTTGTCCTAATAAATATACATATAGCGTTATTTTGAACCTTTTAAGGGTTTGGATCTTGTTTTAGAACGCTAGCAGTCATCCTTGTTTAAGATTTTGTTTAGTGTATTAACTACCTTGGAGTATCCGGTTAGACCAGTCCGGCTACCGTAGCTGATGCCAATAAGCAAAGATTTGCAGGAGTCCAACGGACTGAGAACAAAAGAACACATCAGCAGTGGCTTTCGTCGTCAGGAGATGGCCGATTGAGCTAATTAATTCTTCTGATCTCGAGATATGCTGCATGATGATGTGGTCAGTGTGCTTCATCACAGACGGAATAGTGACACTGTAGATTCACAAATTCATTACTTGGCTTTCGAAGGAAATATCATGACTGCCAGCTCCTAGATGGTTGTGACACGGAGGCCCCTTTACTGGATCCAACCAAAAGAGCTTCAGTTTGTTATTATTCACCTTCAGCCTATTTCCAGCCACCCGATTCCCAACAGAGTCAGAATTCTGCTCAGCGTCAGCACTGAGCAATCAATGAATGAAAGTCGGGTGGAGTTGAAGACAGATGAAGCTGAGTATCATCAGCAAATTAAATTTGTGATGATCGCACCTACTTTGAGAAATGACTTCAGACAATGATTGGACAGAGAGAGCGAGAGCCAGAGAGAGAGGGAGAGAGGCTGATTGAATGACTGAACTTTAACACTCAAGGATAAAAAAATTAGGCAGAAGCCTAGTCTTAAAATATGTCCACAACAATAACGACAAAAACAACAAAAGCGCACATCCATCTATACAGACAGACAGACAGACAGACAGACAGACAGACAGAGAGAGAGAGAGAGAGAGGGGAAGAGAGAGAGAGAGAGAGAGAGAGAGGAGGACAGACAGACAGACAGAGACAGACAGACAGACAGACAGACAGACAGACAGACAGACAGAGAAAGAGATACGGAGAAAGAGATACAGAGACAGAGACAGAGAGAGACCCAGAGAGAGAGAGAGAGAGAGAGACAGAGACAGAGACAGAGACAGAGACAGAGAGAGACAGAGAGACAGAGACAGAGAGACAGAGACAGAGAGACCCAGAGAGACAGAGAGAGAGTATAAACGTTCAAGAAGTTCACACAGAGGAATACCATTGGGACTTTTGCTGTTTCCAAGTAACTCGTCAATCAGTCCACACCACAGCTACTTGCCTGAGTTGCACTCTGACAATTTCTCACTGTATTGTTTTCGCATCGATATCGGAGAGAATCATTCTTTTCTTTTTTCTTTTTTTCTTGTTCCACAAAAATAATTGTCTGTGAACATTTAGGACGCTAGATCGCCAACGTCTTCCACATTGCCCATGCAGTAAACGTGGTGCTTAACGTCCACAGAAACCGTAAGGCTTATTAGGGACGGAGAGGGGGGGGGGGGGGGGGGGGGGGGGGGGGGGGGGAGGTATGGAGGTCGGTGGAGAGGGAGATTACGTGCCTAACGCTACACTGTCACCATTTTAATGTTTCATAATTGTGAGGGACAAAGTCACAAGACAGTGTCCACAGGCCTAGGCAGACTAAGTGTGGCTATTTTGATCTCGTCAGTGAGCCGTGGAGCGGACGAGCGTGTGTGTCACTGCCGGTGACGAGCGGAGCGTGACGGTGGAGCTCGCTCGTGAATGCATGATGCCACGGACCGCGCATCGCTTTCCGGAACCTTCCTCCAAACTCTGCCAGAATTGGTTACGCCACTGAAGGGGCACTCTTTATCTCCGCGCAGCTGTCCACTGACACGGTCAGCACCCTCCGAAAGGTTTGGGTACTAATGTTACTGTGGAAGCAGCCTAGTGCCCAAGCACCCACGTAAACATGACACGCATCCACTCCGGGTAATAACAAACTTACAACTGTCTGAGCACCAACGAAAAACTGTTCGTTAGCCTACAGTTTTCAGAAACCTATGACGTAGCTAAATACGGCAGTGGTTGAAGGAAGGATGTCGTAAACCAGCGCTTGGATTTTGGCCACGGACTTGCATATGTAGGTTGAAGCCATACTCCAAGCACTGGTTTACGACATCCTTCCTTCAACCACTGCCGTAGTTAGTTACGCCATAGGGTCCAGAAAACTGTGAGCTAACGAGCAGTTTTTTGTTGGTGCTCAAACAGTTGATGCTCAAACAACTCAAATAAAACAAGGCGTGTCATTTATACCCGCCAACAAAGTTTACACCAGCACAAAGTAATAAAACCACAATCGTTTGAATCGAGACGGAACTCCTTTTTTTTTTACCCGGGGTGGATCGATGCGTCTCATGTTTACCTGGGTGCTTGGGTGCTAGGCTGCTTCCACAGTCATATTAGTACCCAAACCTTTCGGAGGGAGCTGACCGCGTAGTGGACAGCTGCACGAAGATAAAGAGTGCCCCTTCAGTGGCGTAACCAAATCTGGCAGAGTTTGGAGGAAGGTGCCGGAAAGCAATGCCCGGAGTGTAGGTCCATGCATGTCGATGCATTAAACTTCCGCAGCAACTCGCAGTTTGGACACTCAGCCAGCGATGAAACCACCTGGAATACATACGTCTGGAATCTGGCAGGATAGATCCGTCAGAGGTTTTGAGATGTGTGACACCTGTTGCAACATAGACCAGTCAGAAGTTCTGAGACGTGTGGCACCTGTTGCAGCATAGACCCGTCAGAGGTTTTGAGACGTGTGACACCTGTTGCAGCATAGACCCGTCAGAGGTTTTGAGACGTGTGACACCTGTTGCAGCATAGACCCATCAGAGGTTTTGAGACACGTGACACCTGTTGCAGCATAGAACCGTCAGAGGTTTTGAGACGTATGACACCTGTTGCAGGATAGACCCGTCAGAGGTTTTGAGACGTATGGCACCTGTTGCAGGATAGACCCGTCAGTGGTTTTGAGACGTATGGCACCTGTTGCAGGATAGACCCGTCAGAGGTTTTGAGACGTATGGCACCTGTTGCTTTGCACGGCCAGACCTTCTCAAAGAAAGCTTACAAAAGACAACCCAGTGGTCAGGAAGTGCAGTGCCTATTACGGGTTGACATCATGGCCAGGATCGGACAAGGCGCCTCTCGGACAAGGCACCTATCGGACAAGGCGCCTATCGGACAAGGCACCTATCGGACAAGGCGCCTATCGGACAAAGCGCCTATCGGACAAGGCGCCTCGACCATCATGGTGGTGACTCCTGTCGGCGGGTGGCACTCTACAGGTACTCAGTCCCACCTGGACGACTGCTTCGACTAGAGCCAGTTCTTAATTGGGCGAACTGTTAGTTCGCAGAACAGACTTCGGACAGTTCGGCGAACTATAATTCGTTTCTTAATTGAGCTCAGGCGGACTTGTAGTAC
>JABMCL010003014.1:40000-57799 GCA_018857735.1 Alviniconcha marisindica
GCTTTTCCCCCTTCGCATGAGCACGTGAAAAAACTTCTACCAAAACGCACAGTATCGAAAGTATTTTTTGTTATAGGCCCATGCGATATGATGTTTGCACGCGTGTATGTGTGCACTTTTCAGCCCGGAAGATTTACGAGCTGGGGAAGTTAAGGGCTTAAGCCTCTCCGCGCCCCCTGGTCCCGATTGTTATGTTACTGTTACTGTTATGTTATATTAGTATGCAGTCTCACAACTATACAAGAGGCAAGAGGAAAACGTTTCCGATTATTAACTTCTCAGCTTCCGCGCTGTAGCACAAGACAACGAAGAAAATCAAACCATAGTTTCGTATCTGAGCATACTGGTACTACATCTGTTTCGTAGCCTGTGACGTCAGATCACTCACCCCAGAACACCTCACGCCCATGACAACGGAGTCCTTTTCCATGCCAGACGAGATGAGCCCAATCTTCCACCCGTTTGTTGCAGAAACTGGTAGCCGGGTACCACGGCGAGCCGTCCATGTGCACGGACGCTGAGGGCCACCCGGTGGCCTGCTGTATCCACGGCATGGCCACCTTCCCACAGTGGCACAGGCTCTACGTCGTGCACTTCGAGCAAGCGCTCGTGCAACACGGACTGGCCAACATCGGTGTGCCCTACTGGGACTGGACCGAGCCGCTGTTTGAGCTGCCGCCTCTTGTTCAGGTAGGCAGTGGTTAGTTAGTTAGTTAGTTAGTTAGTTAGTCAGTTGTAGTAGTAGCAATAGTTGTAATAGTAGTAGTAGTAATGCGTGGTGTGTGTGTGTGTGTGTGTGTGTGTGTGTGTGTGTGTGTGTGTGTGTGTGTGTGTGTGTGTGAGAGAGAGAGAAGAGAGACAGAGACAGAGACAGAGACAGAGACAGACACAGACACACAGACAGACGGGGGGGGGGGGGGGGGGGGGGGACTCAGTGCATATGTTTGCTTTTTGCTTTGATAGTTTGATGTTTGTACATGTACCTTAACCAACTCCCCCGCTGCCGTCATGTTCTTTTTAAAGCGTTGAGGGATTTATGAGAATTTGCGCTTTAGAAATGATCGTCAAGCGATAATGCCAAATACCATTATTCAGTGCACGCCAATCCTGAACATTCCCACCGACCACAAGACCCGTCATCCTGTCCCCACTAAGTCAAACCTGTATCAACTGGATCATCTCTTTATTTCAGCATCAGATCTCCCGGGATCCTTCCCATACAACAATAATACAGCTCGGTAATCAAGAACAATCGATAACGTCAAATGCAGTACTTCGCATTATCGCTTGTTCTTGGTTACAGAGTTGTATTTAACACACGCCAGTCATACACATTCCCAGCGACAACTAAGTCAAACCTTTAACAACTGGATCATCTCTTTATTCCAGCATCAGATCTCCCGGGATCCTTCCCATACAACAATAATACAGCTCTGTAATCAAGAACAATCGATAACGTCAAATGCAGTACTTCGCATTATCGCTTGTTCTTGGTTACAGAGTTGTATTTAACACACGCCAGTCATACACATTCCCAGCGACAACTAAGTCAAACCTTTAACAACTGGATCATCTCTTTATTCCAGCATCAGATCTTCCGAGATCCTAACGGAGGTCTAGGACAGAAGAACGCGTGGTTCTCAGGTGACGTTCACTTCGGTGACGTCGACACGCACACTGCACGTGCTGTGGACGAACGGCTGTTTGAGCACGTGGCTCCTGGGGAAAAGACTCACCTCTTCGACCTCGTCCTGGACGCCTTGGAGCAGGAAGACTACTGTCAGTTTGAGGTGGGCTGCTGTGGGGTCAGAGGGCAGTCTGGTGACTGTCATGTCAGATATCTGTATTTCTGTATGTGTGTGTGTGTGTGTGTGTGTGTGTGTGTGTGTGTGTGTGTGTGTGTGTGTGTGTCTCTCTCTCTCTCTCTCTCTCTCTCTCTCTCTCTCTCTCTCTCTCTCTCTCTCTCTCTCTCTCTCTCTCTCCCTCTCTCTCTCTCTCTCTGCCTGCATGTCTCTAAACATGTCTGTCTTTTTGTTTTTGACTGCCCGTCTCTGTCTGTCTGTTTCTTTCTGCCTGTCTGTCTCTCTGTCTCTGTCTGTATGTATGTCTGTCTGTCTGTCTCTCTTTCACACACACACACACACACACACACACACACACACACACACACACACACACACACACCACACACACACACACACACACACACACACACACACACACACACACACACACACACACACACACACACACACACACACCCACGCGCGCGCGCGCGCGCACACCGTGCATACGATAACTTGGCTCAGGTATTAGCACATCTATTTAGAAAATTTCGAAATTCTTGATGAAAGCAATAACAAAAAATAAAAATAAACAAATAACTCACCAGTGAACGTTGTTGTTCCCAAACAGGTTCAGTTCGAGGTGGCCCACAACCACATCCACTACCTGGTGGGAGGGCGCCACCTGTACTCCATGTCCACGCTGGAGTACACCTCCTACGACCCCATCTTCTTCCTGCACCACTCCAACGTGGACAGGCTCTTCGTCATCTGGCAGGAGCTGCAGAAGAAGCGAGGCAAGCCCTACGACCACGCCGACTGCAGCGTGGAGCTCTTCAGGAAGAACCTGGAACCCTTCGACAGGGACTCCAACCCCATCGAGCTCACCAGGACCTTCAGTCACGGCAAGGACCTGTTCAGGTAAGCTGTACGACCAGTAGGTGTCTGGTATAATAATAATAGTAATGACACTAGATCAAAACATACAAGAGGTTGGAAAAAACATCAACACAGAAAGAAAGAAAAAAAATCGCTTATTTTAAGGCCAGTGTCTGGTAGTGGAAATTCAACCAAAATCACTTTTTTTAAGGTTTGAGAGTTTGGCTGATTTTCAGTGTTGAACACATGTTTTATCGAATAAATAATACATTTTGATTCAAAAATGGGTTTTATTATGCATAAATTGTCAATAAAGATTGTTACACTGATTTGTGTTTGTCTTTGTTTTGGGTAATTTTGATTAAAATCAACAATGTTTGGGAATTGACAAGAACCTAGTTTTGCTCAGCTTTGAACAAAGTTAGAGCAATGAAACTTTGCATAGTACTTTTATGGATAGTTATCTTAATCTTGTCAGAAGTATTTGGTAGTATTATCTTAAACGTGTTGCTCAGCTTTGGTTCCTGACTCGCGATACTTTCTTTCCTAGTCTGGTGAAGAAAGCCAGACTGAGCATCCGCAAAGAAACTAGTCTGAGTCTGGAAGATCTGCCGACAAGGCCCAGTTTATGACCCAGTTTGCATCATTATTAGCGGAGGTCAGCTGTCATCCAATTTGCCTCATCCATTTGAGGAGGTCAGCTGCCCCATAATCTGCATCATTCATTCCAGTAGATCAGCTTGTCGCTGCTACCTTGCGTCATACATTCCTGTCCAAAGTCGCCAGTAACAAAGGCCACGAATTTTTACCATTGTATGTTGTAGAGAACATTAATTTTAAGTCGCCACTGAACTTGCATAATTGGCTTGCGTTACAGCCACATGCAGCTGGGCTACACCTACGACGACCTGACCCTGAACGGCTTGTCGGTGGACCAATTGCACAGTCTGCTGGAGCAGCGCAAGGCCCGGGAACGAGCATTCGCAGTCTTCTCCCTTTACGGACTGGGATTCTCTGCCAATGTTAAAGTGCAGGTGCGGTGTTTAAAGTTTTTTTCTGCTGAGTTGATTGTGTTTGGTTGGTAGTTTGTTGGTTGGTTGATTGATTGGCAGGTAGTTAAACCCTTGACGTTGTAATGCGTTAACATTTTTTTCTCTCCAAGCACTGGATACAAAAACAACATAGCTCAACACAAAACAGATAAGTGTCTTAGCTCTCCATCTCATTTACTTTAAACAAAATTGTATTCATTCATCGTAATCATAAGCTCAACAAATAAGTACAGGAAACACAAAAGCAATATGCTTATTTGAGTGTTACCTATAGATAAAATGATGATCACACAGACATTTACGATGGCAAGATGGCAAATTGTTGTCAAAACGTCAGAGGCAACAAAACCAAAAAGACCAAAATGACAACAAAAAACAAACAAACATCTCATTTGTGTGTGTGTGTGTGTGTGTGTGTGTGTGTGTGTGTGTGTGTGTGTGTGTGTGTGTGTGTGTGTGTGTGTGGTTTTTCACCGATTAACTGTTAAGTGTTGCTTTGTAGCTTGATAAAAGGGATTATCCTGAAAATTCGCATGTTGTGTTTTGTCCTAATAAATAGCGTTCTTTTGAACCTTTTACGTGTTTAGATCTTGTCAAGCGTATTTGAGTTGGCGGTGGAAAACAAACGGTTGGTGCGCCTGTGTATGATTCTTTGTGTGGGTGGATGGGAGTGTGGTTGTGCATGTATAATATGTATAAATTGTTATTGTTTGCTAGGCGATTATGTTTATAGTAGAATACTTTACTTAAGGTTCTGTTTGTTGAAATGCATGTTTTTGTTTTTGTTGTTGTTGTTTCGTTTTTCGTTTTTGTTTTGTTTTTAGTTTTTAGGTTAAGTTGTTTGTACAGCGCAGTGAGATCAACTCGTATTAATGAATGACGCTTTATAAGAATTGTTCTTGTTGTTGCTGTTGTCATCAGAGGTAACCTTATAATAATAATAATAATAATAATAATAATAAGAAGAAGAAGAAGAAGAAGAAGAAGAAGAAGAAGAGGGAATCTAAAAAGCACTTTCAGAGTCTCGTGATTACGCTATCATTATTAAACATTTAACTCTTTCTCTGCTTTTTCACACACACGTACAGGTGTGTGAGGGTGACAGAGACGAGGACGGTGGCGACCATGCTCACCACCACTGCGAGTTCGCCGGGGACTTCTTCGCTCTGGGCGGAGCCAACGAGATGCCGTGGCAGTTCCACCTGCCCTACTACTTCGACATCAGCAACGCTCTCAGACATCTGGGACTGCCTCTGGACGGACATTACCACGTGGTTGCTGAGGTGTTCAGCGTCAATGGAACGTCTCTGGGAACTGACGTCTTGCCTCGCCCCTACGGGTCACACAGACCACCGCAAGGACAGACAGACCGTGAGTAATTATAATGTGAGGAGGGGGGGAGGGACACACATATTGTGAGTAATTATAGTGTGAGAAGCGAGTGAGGGATGCAGGAACAGACAGACCGTGAGTAATTATAATGTGAGGAGGGAGGGAGGGAGGGACAGACAGACAGACCGTGAGTAATTATAGTGTGAGAAGCGAGGGAGGGAGGGAGGGACAGACAGACCGTGAGTAATTACAGTGTGAGAAGCGAGGTAGGAAGTTACGGAGGTAGGGACACACAGACCGTGAGTAATTATAGTGTGAGAAGCGAGTGAGGGACGCATGGACAGACAGACCGTGAGTAATTATAGTGTGAGAAGCGAGGGAAGGAGGGAGGGACACACAGATCGTGAGTAATTATAGTGTGAGAAGCGAGTGAGGGAGGGAGGGAGGCAGGGACACACAGACTTTGAGTAATTATAGTGTGAGAAGCGAGGTAGGAAGGTAGGAACGCAGGGACACACAGACCGTGAGTAATTATAGTGTTAGAAGCAAAGGAGGGAGGTAGGGAGACAGGGAAGTCAATAAGTAAGCAACCTAGTGTTTTACGCCTTGTCAACCAGTCCCGTTATATCAGGGTCAAAAGGGAGGGTGGGGGAGGCGAGGGGGAGGGGAGTCTGAGTCTGAGTCTGAATGGTTTCTTGAAAAAGGCCGTGGGCCCATGTCAACTGTGGTGACGAACACAGTCAAGCAACTTTAGGTCAACGTAAGGCCTCACAGGTACAAGACCTGTCCAGACAAAACAGTATTGCGTACATCAAAAGCCTTGTGTAGAAAAGAAGCGAGTCGGAGTTGGAGATACTTGTTTTCAGAAGCAAACAACGTTGACAGTTTAAAATTTTAATAAAACTTTAAAAAGGGGAGGGGGGGGGGAGAGAGAGAGAGAAATGCCGTATTGGTTTAGCTTTTTAGTGAGGGGATATAAATTTCTTGATGAACTGTTTACCAACTGACTGGTTAGTTGGTTGGCCGATCGGCTGTTTCAGAGAGTGGACACATCTGTGGCTAAATGTCTCTTTGGATTAAATTAGCTTTGCGTGAGAGAGTGATAAATTTGTTGAGGAACTGTTTACCAACTGACTGGTTGGTTAGTTGGTCGATCGGCTGTTCCAGTGAGTGGCCCTATCCTGTAGCAGAATGTCGCACTGGTTTAGGTTTTAGTGGGGTTGATGAATTTGTTGATGAACTGGTTACCAACTGATGGGTTAGTTGGTTTGTCGATCGGTTATTCCAGTTATGGACACATCCTGTGGCAGAATGTCGCATCAGTTTAGGTTTTAGTGTGGTTGGTGACTGCGTTGATGAACTGGTCACCAACTGATTGGTTAGCTAGTTGGTCGATCGGTTGTTCCTGAAGCAGAACGCCTCTTTGGTTTAGGTTCAGCGGGGGTGACGAATTTCATGATGATCTGGTTTGAAGACTGGTTGGTCGGTTGATTAATCAGCAGTTCCAACGAGTGGACATCCGTTAAAACTATGACTTGCGGGTATTACCTGTCTCGGATGCTGCTAGATAGGGTTTGGATGACAGGCAAACTTTTGTCTTTTTGTTAAGTTTTGCGAAGTCACATCGACTCGCTTATTTTGAATGAACGTTCTGTTTTTCCTCGGGACATCGATTTGCAACCACTTTCGCCCAGCATGACAGCAGTCTGAACAGGTTCCAGCATATTCGTCACGGCAAACTCTTTTTCGCTTTGCAGCTATCATTGGGGACGGCAAATCCAAACGGACAATAGTCCGCAAGAACGTGGACGTGCTGACGGACGAGGAGGTGTACGCTCTGCGCCAGGCCATGGCTCGCTTCCAGAACGACACTTCCGTTGACGGCTTCCAGGCGGTGGCGGAATTCCACGGTCTGCCGGCCAAGTGTCCCCACCCTGACGCCGCTGTTCGCTACGCCTGCTGCATCCACGGCATGCCCACCTTCCCCCACTGGCACAGACTCTTCGTTGTGGAGGTGAGTGTCGTCCCTTGGTGACAGCTCTTCGTTGTGGAGGTGGGTTGGGTGGTGTCCCTTGGTGACAGCTCTTCGTTGTGGAGGTGGGTGGTGTCCCTTGGTTACAGTTCTTTGTTGTAGAGGTGGGTTGTGTCCCTTGGTGACAGTTCTTTGTTGTGGAGGTGGGTGTTGTCCACTAGCACAAACTCTTCGTTGTGGAGGAGAGTGTTGTCCCTTGGTGACAGTTCTTTGTTGTGGAGGTGAGTGGTGTCCCTTGGTAACAGTTCTTTATTGTGGAGGTGAGTGTTGTCTCTTGGTGACAGTTCTTTGTTGTGGAGGTGAGTGGTGTCCCTTGGTGACAGTTCTTTATTGTGGAGGTGAGTGTTGTCCACTGGTGACTGGTGACAACTCTTCGTTGAGGAGATGAGTGTTGTGTGGTATTAGACTGATCTTATTATCATGCTAACAACATGTGCCAGCAATTTGCACCAATATATATTTATGTAAAGAGACAAAGAAACTTATTTCCAATCAACAAACATCCAAATTTGTGTCTGTATTTCACACACGTCGAATTTCAAGTAAGCGCTCTCATGAGCTTCAGCATAAATCCATATATAAGTACAGGAGCTTTATGTACACATAATTGTCCCTAATATGTCAGCCCGACATCCGAGGACATTAAGCCCCACATCATCATGTACACATCTTACATAATGTCCTGCTTTGACACGGTTCCGCAGGTTGAGGACGAGCTGAAGAGTCGAGGTCTGGACATTGGAATGCCCTACTGGGACTGGACTGTCCCCCACGCCACCGTGCCTGCCCTGGCTGCCGACCTCACCTACACCAACCCCCACACCAGCAACAACGAGCACAACCCTTTCCACGATGCTGCTGTGGCCTTCTTAGGGGAGAGAACCTCCAGACAGGTAGGGTCGGGTTTCTCGTTCTTGTCTTGAGTTTTACGTTTTGTACATTCTTGTGTGTTGAACTACTCGAACACTTTGTTTAGTTCCTTAGCTTTCGTTGTTGTACTGAGACGTACTTGAAAATATGCGGCATAGCAGAGGATTGTTGGAACCACGCTCAGAATCGAGAGGAAAGATTCAGTTTTGGGCTGCAACGTACTGCCCCTGCCCCTTTCTTCCATTACTCTCCTACTTCCCTTCAACTAACATACCGGATACAGTCCACTCCTTTATCCACCTGAAACCATACAGACGTAATCTTCTCATCTACAGGTGCAGGTTCAGGATCTGGCCCGGGACCCTCCCTTCGGTGATCACACACCGCTCTTCGACGCCATGTTGCTGGCCTTCGAGCAGACGGACTACTGCGACTTTGAGGTTCAGTTCGAGGTCGTGCACAACGCCATCCACTTCCTGGTCGGTGGCTTCGCGCCCTACTCCATGGCAACGCTCCACTACAGCGCCTTCGACCCCATCTTCTACCTGCACCACTCCAGCGTGGACCGACAGTGGGCCATCTGGCAGAAGCTGCAAATGCTGAGGGGGCTGCCCTACAAGGTGGGTGTTTTAACTTTAGGGAATGCCACTGTGTGTTTTTTAGCTGTTTTTCGACTATGTCAGTATGCCGGTACGGCGGAATTTACATTTATCATGTGCTCATCAACGCCCTGAGCACTCACATGATACATATTAACCTAGGCTAAATTAGTAAATACAATATTTTACACAAATTTAGATATGTGTGTGTGTGTGTGTGTGTGTGTGTGTGTGTGTGTGTGTGTGTGTGTGTGTGTGTATGTATGCTTGCGAATGATGAACCAACAGACATTATTTTGCAAAGGCAGTGATGAGGATCTTTTTTTTTACATCCAGATGTAGCCTAGAAGGGACTAACTGAGTTGACACCTTGCATGCACATGCGAGATAAAAGGAAGTAGAGAGAGAGAGAGAGACAGAGACAGAGACAGAGACAGACAGGCAGGCAGGCAGGCAGGCAGGCAGGCAGACAGACAGATAGACAGACAGAGACAGGGAGAGACACAGAGATAGAGACAGAAACAGAAACAGAGAGACAGAGACAGACAAACAGACAGGCAGGCAGATAGACAGGCACGAAGACAGAGCGACAGCAAAGACGAAGTCAAATAGACAACCATAACAAGTCCAAACGCCACCAGAATGGTCGAGCCAAGTAAAAAACACAAGCCACTATCACAAATCCACCCACAAAGAAAGATGTTTAAACGCAGCCAGACTGGTCGACCCTGAAAGCCACAACAGACAAGTAACCATAACATGCTGACCCACAAAGAACGGTGTCAAACGCAGACAGACTGATGGACCCTAACCGTCCCTGGTTCCCACCCACAGGCTCACTGCGCCAACTCCATGACCCAAGAACTTCTGAAGCCCTTCGGCTTCCCACCACCGTGGAACAACGACCAGAAGACGTTCAACAACGCCCGCCCCACCAACGTCTACGACTACGAGAGCGTGCTGGAGTACACCTACGACACGCTGCAGTTCGGCGGGATGTCGGTGGAGCAGCTTCAGCACTACCTGGAGGAGAGACAGACCCGAGACCGAACCTTCGTGGGCATCCAGCTGCACCAGATCGGGACTTCTGCCTGGGTTAAGGTCACCATCACCGCTCCTGGAGGTGAGTGCGGGGCATCGATATTTACTGACCCTCTCCCTGCCAAGTGTTTTGTATCGTTGGAGCGGTTTCCTTTCAAGAATGTTCTCCAGGAAAGGTTAGGCCGACGTAATCTGTTCATATTTAGTGGAATCTGATTCATACTAGAGTGTATGAATATTTTGAATATGGAATTGAATCTGGAAGTCATAATTATGAGAAAAAGCACTTTGCTGGGGATGGATGGATGTGATGGGTGGTTGGGAGGTGGAGGTGTGTGTTGGGGGCGACATGTTCGCTGACATCTATAATAGTAATAATGGATAGGTAGAGCGCCTAGCCCGCACAGGCCCTAAGCACTTACACCTTCTTTACATGTACATATTGTCAAAATTCAACGCATACAAAACGAACGCACACACATTCACACGCACACACATACACACACACACACACACTCACACACGCACACGCACGCACGCACGCACGCACGCACGCACGCACGCACGCACGCACGCAAACACACACATTGCTGTTGCGATCTAACGCTGACATCTCTGTGGTTGTCGTGTCAGCTGCTAAAGACGACGTGCGCTTCCTTGGAGGTCATCTCCACGGTTATTGTCTGTCGCAGGGGAGCCGTACCACGTCGGCGACATCGGCGTCTTGGGCGGAGAGCTGGAGATGCCATGGCGCTTTGACCGGCTCTTCAAGCTGGAGATCACGGAGGCGCTGACCGCTCTGGGTCTGAACTACGACGACGAGTTTGAGGTGCACCTGGACATCACGGACGTGGAGAACAACAAGCTGCCTGAGAACACTTTCAGCCACGACACCATCCTGCACCAGGAATCTCAAGGTGGGTCTGCACAAGGGCATCTTCAGTTACAGCGCTCACCACGATTCGAAGGTGGAGGCGAGTTGTCTCAAAGTTACCTTTAGGCAGATGACGCGCCACGAGAAAGGTCAAGGCGAGTCATCAGAAGGTCGACTTTAGTCACAAAGCAATCAGTATTTTTAACGCAAGGTCACGTTTAGTCACAGAGCACATCAAGAAGATGAAAATAAGGAAGATCTGCACATGTTTCGAGCACACACCAGAAAGTTGAAAGCTACACAATGTTACCTTCAGTCGCAACGTGCACCAAAACTCTGAAATCTGCAGTGTCACAATGTCTACTCTCTGATGCATGTGTGTGTGTGTGTGTGTGTGTGTGTGTGTGTGTGTGTGTGTGTGTGTGTGTGTGTGTGTGTGTGTGTGTGTGTGCTGCGTGCGTGCGTGCGTGTGTGCATGCGTGCGTGCGTGTGTGTGTGTGTGTGTGTGTGTGTGTGTGTGTGTGTGTGTGTGTGTGTGTGTGTGTGTACTAATGTGCGTGTGTGTACTAGTGTGTATGTGTGTGCGTGTGTGTACTAGTGTGTATGTGTGTGCGTGTGTGTACTAGTGTGTATGTGTGTGTGTGTGTGTGTGTGTGTCTGTCTGTCTGTCTGTCTGTCTGTCTGTCTGTCTGTCTGTCTGTCTGTCTGTCTGTCTGCCTGTCGGTCGGTCGGTCTACCTGTTTGTTTCCGATCGATGTCCACGCGAACAAACAGGATTCATAATTGCCCATATACACACCGTAACCTACCCACACCCGCTTCATCCACTCTACCCTCTTACCACAGTTCATTATGAGCACCACGCCACTCTTGAAGACGTGGAGCACGTGCGTAGTGACATCTTGTCCTTGACACGTGAGCAAGTGCAGAACTTCCGGGACGCCATGCAGAGTCTTCAGGAGGACACGTCCATCCACGGCTACAGCCACATCGCTGCCTTCCATGGACAGCCCAACTGGTGCCCCAGCCCCGATGCGGAGAATAAGCTGGCTTGCTGTGCCCACGGCATGGCCACCTTCCCCCACTGGCATCGTCTGCTCACTGTGCAGGTCTGTCTGTCTGTCTGTCTCTGTCTGTCTGTCTGTCTGTCTCTGTCTTGTCTCTATCTCTCTGTCTCTCTATCGCTGTCTGTCTGTCTGTCTCTGTCTTTCTCTTCCTCTCCCTCCCTCCCTCCCTCCCTCTGTCTAACTGTCTGTCAGTGTCTGTGTCTGTGTCTCTGCCTCTCTCTGTCTGTGTCTATCTGTCTCTGTCTCTCTGTCTGTCTCTCTGTTTCTCTCTCTGTCTGTCTGTCTGTCTGTTAGTCTGTCTGCCTGTCTCTGTCTGTCTCTCTGTCTCTGTCTGTCTGCCTGACTGTCTGTCTGCCTGACTGCCTGCCTGCCTGCCTGCCTGCCTGTCTGCCTGTCTGTCTGTCTGTCTGTCTCTGTCTCTGTCTCTCTCTCTCTCTGTCTCTCTCTCTCCTCTCTCTCTCTCTCTCTCTCTCTCTCTCTCTCTCTCTCTCTCTCTCTCTCTCTCTCTCTCTCATGTGCTGTTGGCTGAATTGTCGGGCTGTGTGTGTTTCTGTCTGTCTGCCTCTCTCTCTCTCGGCCTCTCTGTCTCCCCTTCTGTTTGTCAGTTTGTCTGTGTGTTTGTTTGTCAGTCTGTCTGTCTGTCTCTACAAGCCTGGGGTTTGCTTATTGTTCATGGAGCGAATTAATCACTCTTAGATTCATAGAAGCTATATCATTATTTCTCAGCTCTCGTAATATAATCATCTCAGGTCAATATGACTCGTTGATGACAACGAGCAACATGCACAAGGAAGGACTATATATAAAAAAAAATTTTTTTTAGCCCTGATTGATTACTCCTTCTGAGAACAGGCCAACGCCAACGGCTTCCCACCAAGAGAGATTGCTCACAGCTCACTTCAACTCTTTCTGTCATGATTGTTCAGCTAGAGAACGCGCTGCACGCCAACGGATTCCACGACGGTGTGCCTTACTGGGACTGGACGCTGCCCATGACCGAGATGCCCAGCGTCCTGGCGGAGGAGAACTACCAGCACCCCCAGACCGGCCAGTCCATGCCCAACCCGCTGCATCACTCCATGGTAGATGGACAGAAGACTAGCCGCAATCTCCGTGCTGACGTGCTTTTCGAATCCACCGACTTCGGCGAGCTGACCGACCTGGCGGACAAGGTGATGTTTGCGTTCGAGCAGACGGACTTCTGCGACTTCGAGGTCCAGTTCGAGGTCGCGCACAACTACATCCACGCTTTGGTCGGAGGGAGCGACATGTACTCCATGGCGTCGCTTCGCTACACGGCCTACGACCCCATCTTCTTCCTGCACCACTCCATGACGGACCGGATCTGGGCCACGTGGCAGGCGCTGCAGAAGTACCGAGGACTTCCCTACAACTCCGCCAACTGCGCCATCGCCTCTCTCCGCCAGCCCATGCAGCCGTTCGCCCAGACCAGCTTGGTGAACCCCGACCACGTCACCCGTGACCACTCCATCCCCTTCGACGCCTTCGACTACAGCCATAACTTCCACTACCGCTACGACAACTTCCAGTTCAACGGCCTCTCCATTCCGCAGATCCATCGGGAGGTGATCCGCCGCCAGACCGATGACCGAGTGTTCGCTGGCTTCATGCTGCACGGCATCGGCAAGTCCGCTCTCGTCGTCTTCGACATCTGCCAGCCCAGCGGCAGCTGCACGAAGGCGGGCGAGTTCTACCTGCTGGGTGACGAGTACGAGATTCCGTGGCGCTACGACCGCCTCTACAAGCACGAGATCACCAAACAGCTGGAGGAGCTTCACCTCCACCCCGAGGACAACTACGACATCCACTACGTTGTGTACGACCTGGACGGGACATCTCTGGGCGATGACGCCTTCG
Source organism: Alviniconcha marisindica (assembly GCA_018857735.1). Classification (NCBI taxonomy): domain Eukaryota; kingdom Metazoa; phylum Mollusca; class Gastropoda; family Provannidae; genus Alviniconcha; species Alviniconcha marisindica. The sequence goes on from JABMCL010003014.1 coordinate 53,409, forward strand.
GCAACTCCACCATCATCTGCAGCCATGGTTAGTTGTTTGTTTCTCCTCCTTTTCTTCGTTTTCTACTGCCTTTCTTTGTTTTCTCCTCGTCTTCTTCTAGTGCATTTTCTTCTTCTTCTTCTTCTTCTTCTTCTTCTTCTTCTTCTTCTTCTTCTTCGCCTGTGTCTTCTTCTTTTGAGTCATTTTCTTTATACAGATGAACTGTTTAGCTCTCTATTTCTGTCAGGTCAAGTCGATGTCATGAAATACCACAGGAAGTAATCGCTTAGTCTCAGTTGAGCGGTGTCCAGAAGACCTTTTTCTTCTTCTTCTTTTTCCACTTCAGATCATGCCGACGGCAGGGAATATTTCAAGGGAGTGCCAACGTCATCATATGTTGGTGGTCTCAGATGAACTACTGAGCTGTCTATTTCTGACCAGGTCATGTCGATGCGAAGAAATACCCCCAGGAAGTGCTAACGTCATCAAACGTGGGCGATGTCCAGATGCGGTCTTTAGCTGTCTGTATCTCTTCATGTCACGTCGATGTCAAAGAATACCACCATGAAGCTAACGTCATCAAACATGGGCGGTGTCCAGATGTAGTTTTTAGCTCTCTGTTTCTATTCGTGACATGTCAAGGAGTACCTCCACGAAGTGCTATCATCAACAAACGTGGGCAGTGTCCAGACGTAGTCTTTAGCTGTTTCTCTTCAAACCATGTGAATGTCAAAGAGTATTCCCAGGAAGCATCAATGTCATCAAACATGGGCGGTGTCCAGATGTAGTTTTTAGCTGTCTGTTTCTGTTTGTGGCATGTCCAGGAGTACCTCCACGAAGTGCTATCGTCATCAAACGTGAGCTGTGTTTAGATGTGCTACTGAGCTGTCTGATTTTGTGCAGGTCATACCGAAGGCAAGGAATACCACGAGGAAGTGCTGACGTCATCGCACGTACGACACAACATGAACGATCTGTCGTCTGGTGACGTCGAGAGTCTGCGGCAGGCCCTTCTGCACATGGAGGAAGACGGAAGCTTCGAAATGATTGCTAAGTCAGTCAACAGTCAGTCAGTCAATAGGCTAGACAGTCAGCTTTTAGTCAGGCAGGCGGATGCATAAGTTCCAAACACATAAAAAGTTAAAAGGAACGCTATTTATTAGGACAAAACACAACACGCAACTTTCGGTGTAATCCCCCTTTTCAAGCTAAAAACAACAACACTTAAACAACAGTTTAACGGTGAAAATTAAGATGTATGATACTTATCCGCTTTCGGTTGAACTGTTTTAATTGTTATGTTGTTTGGGTGTCCAGTGCTTGGAAGAATGTTGGCATGACAACTCATTTTTAACCGTCCAACTGTCATTTAAGTGTTGTTTTGTAGCTTGAACAAGGGGATTACTTCAAAAAAATTGGCATGCCGTGTTTTGTCATAATAAATAGCGTTCTTGTTAACATTTATGTGTTTGGATCTTGTTTCAAAACGCTAGCAATCATTCTGGTTTCAATGATTTTGAAAGTTTGGAAGCTGGCTGAATAACAGCCTGGCAGTCAATCAGGCAGTTAATCAGCTAATCACGCACCTACTCAGTTGCTGGCTATCTGGGATCAACCAGCCGTGCAGTCGCTTCTATTCTGGCATACTGAGTTACTGTTCACGTTTTTTTCTCTGTAGTCTATTCCCTTGCCAAGTTTGGGGACTCTCAGAACGATCCCACACATTGTTTAACTGTCGTGTTTGAAGATTCCACGGTTGTTTCAAAGTTCTGCAGACTGCAGTCGGTTTTGTTCTGGTTTGATTCATTCTGCCGCCTCCCACCCCCACCCCCCACCCCGCTCTCTCTCTCTCTCTCTCTCTCTCTCCTCTCTCTCTCTCTCTCCTCTCTCTCTCTCTCTCTCTCTAAGGACTAATTGTTAGACAGGTTCTGACTGAACCTAAACTACAAAGTAAAATTATATTTTCGAGTGCGAGTTTTCTCTCTGTCTCTCTCCCCCACCCCTTCTCTCCTGCTCTCTCTCCCTCCCCCTCCATCTGTCTGTCTGTCTGTCAGTCTGTCTGTCTGTCTGTATCTCTGTCTCTGTCTGTCTGTCTCTGTCTCTGTCTGTCTGTCTGTCTGTCTTCTGTCTGTCTGTCTGTCTGTCTGTCTGTCTGTCTCTCTCTCTCTCTCTCTCTCTCTCTCTCTCTCCTCTCTCTCTCTCTCTCTCTCTCATCTCTCTCTCTCTCTCTCTCCCCTCCCCTCCTCTCTTCTCCTCCTCCCTCCCCCACACCTTTCTTCCCTACCTCTCTCTCTCTCTCTCTCTCTCTCTCTCTCCCTCCTCTCTCTCTCTCTCTCTCTCTCTCTCTCACCGTTTTGTCGTTGTGCTCTGGCAGGTTCCACGGCTCGTTGGCTGTGCACTCACGGCTCAGCCGTCGCCTGCTGTCCACGGACGGCCAGCCATCCCGCCTGCCCGTCTGTACGGAGCCCTGAGACCTTCGGCCCACTGGCCCGTCATGCCCTATTGGGACTGGACCAGCCCATCACCACGGGTCTGCCCGTCGCCATGCGCCATTACTACAACTCTCGGTCCAACACTGAAGACCCCAACCCCTTCTTCAGGTCGGTCCAGAAAGGTTGAAAGGATGGCTATGAATGAACGAGTGGAGGTATGACGGGGTAGAGGTTATAAAATAACTGGAGGAAATGGAGAGGGGGGGGGGGGGGGGGGGGGGGGGGGGGACGGGGGGTGGAGGAAGAAAAAAGGAAAGAAAGACAGTAAGAAAAAGAAACGTCAAACCGAGAATTGAGGAAACAAATAACTAAATAACTAGAGAGAGAAGAGAGAGAGAGAGAGAGAGAGAGAGAGAGAGAGAGAGAGAGAGAGAGAGAGAGAGAGAGAGCTAACAAACGAAAACACAAATAGAAAACGATGGCAGGCAGCTACAAACACACACACAGACACACAGACAGACACACAGACACACACACACACATACACACACACACACACACACACACACACACACACACACACACACACACACACACACACACACACACACACACACACACACAGCAGCAGCAGCAACAGCAACAAAATCAACCACACAACAACAACAAAAACATCACACAAAATCATAGAAACAAACAAACAAAGTGCATTTGCCTAATTTCTAAATTCAGGTCCCATTCCTTTTGGAATCCATTTTCCTCTAACAAGAGTCTTTTGCTTCAGAGGGAAGATCAGCAACATGGACGAGTACACGTCGCGCGATCCCCAGCCGGATATGTTCAACACTGACTACTTCCTGGACAACATGCTGTTCGCCCTGGAGCAGACCTCCTTCTGCGACTTCGAGATCCAGTTCGAGATCGTGCACAACGCCATGCACTCGTGGTTAGGAGGTCGCGGCAAGTACTCCATGAGCAGTCTGGACTACTCATCCTTCGACCCTGTCTTCTTCCTCTACCACGCCAACACCGACAGAATCTGGGCCATCTGGCAGGCGCTTCAGGGGTGTGTGATGTGACGTATTTCTTTAAATGTCCAGCGTAACCAGCAACATATTATGATGTGCCTTGGGTACCTTCCTCTTCCTTTCAGTGTACGCCGTAACCATCAAGATCATGTAATGTGCTTTGAGTACCTTCCACTTCCTGTCCGTGTCCAGCGTAACCATCAACATCATGTGTACACCGTAACCATCAAGATGTGTGATGTGCTTTGGGTATCTTCCTCTTCCTTTCAGTGTACACCGTAACCATCAAGATCATGTGATGTGCTCTGGGTACCTTCCCTTCCTTTCAGTGTCCAACGTATAGTAGTTATCTAGGCCATTGTGCATAAACCCACAAAGGTGTGTGGTGTGATGTAATGTGATGCGTTATGAGCAGCTTTCTATTCCTTTCAATGTCCTCCGTGACAATCTCAGCCATGGAATGTGCTTTGGGTGGCTTTCTGTTTGTTTCAGTGTCGACCGTAACCATCTGGCTTATGTAATGTTGTGTGCTGATTGCCCTTCTGTTTCTTTTATACCCGGCTTAAATGTCTAGGTTATAGTGATGTGCTGTTTTTGTTCTGTTTCTTGTGTGTTATGAGCAGCTTTCTGTTCCTTTCACTGTATTCCGTAACCATCTAAGCTATGTTTGGGCGCCTATCTGTTCCTTTCAATGTAAAACCTAGGCTATATGATGCGCTATGTGCACCTTCTGTTCCTTTCAATGTACATCGTAGCCATCTAGGCCACAGGGCAGGGGTTTGCACAGATGTTTAATATCATGTGTTATGAGGGGCCTTTCTTTTTCTTTCAACGTCCAACGTAACCACCTAGGCTGTGTGATGCACCTTGCTGTTCCTTTCAACGTACATCGTAGCCATCTAGGCCACAGGGCGAAGGTTTGCACAGGTGTTTGATATGATGTGTTATGAGG
>JABMCL010001215.1:0-5000 GCA_018857735.1 Alviniconcha marisindica
TGTATTGAACAGCGAAGCCGCCGTGCTGGCCACGAGTTCACGGCTATGACAAGAACTGGGTGGCGAATTCATTAGAAGGGTTGTGGGCTTTGATACTGAGACTGATCTACGTGTAGGTGGGTTCTTCGTTTTTCTCGAGTCACATAACAGGACACCGAAAACAGCTACTGATTATTTGTAACTGTTTTATGATCAGTGATGATTTAGACAGACAGACAGACAGAGAAGGAAAAGGGGAGGGGGGGTAGGGCAGGCAGACAGACAAGACAAACAGAGAAGGGAGCGAGAAGGGAAGAGAGACAGAGACACATAGAGGCAAACAGATAGAGAAGGGAGAGAGAGAAGGAGAGAGAGAGACAGACACACATAGACTGAGGCAAACAGACAGACAGAGAAGGGAGAGAGAAGGAGAGACGGACACACACAGAGGTAAACAGACAGAGAAGGGAGAGAGAAGGGAAGACAGACACACACACACACACACACACAGAGGCAAACAGACAGACAGTGAAAGGAGAGAGAAGAGGAGAGAGACAGACTCACATAGAGGCAAACAGACAGATAGAGAAGGGAGAGAGAATGGAAGAGAGACAGACACACACTGACAGAGGCAAACAGACAGATAGAGAAGGGAGAGAGAAGGGAAGAGAAACAGACACACACAGAGGCAAACAGACAGATAGAGAAGGGAGAGAGAAGGAGAGAGAGACAAACACCATAGACTGAAGCAAAAGACAGACAAGAAGGGAGAGAGAAAGGGGAGACGGGAAAACAGAGGTAAAAAGAAGGGAAAAGAGACAAAACACACACAGAGGCAAAAAAGGCAAAGGGGAAGGGGGAAAAAAAGGAGAGAGAGACAAACACACATAGACTGAGGCAAACAGACAGAAGGGGGAAAAGGGGGGAGAGAAGGAGAGAGGGCAGACACAGAGGCAAACAGACAGAGAAGGGAGAGAGATGGAAGACAGACACAGAGGTAAACAGACAGACAGAGAAAGGGGGAGAGAAGGAGAGACAGACACACACACACAGAGGTAAAAAAACAAAGAGAAGGGAAGAGATGGAGAGACAGACAGACACAGAGGTAAACAGACGACAGAGAAGGGAGAGAGAAGGAGAGACAGACAGACAGACACAGACAGAGGTAAACAGACAGAGAAGGGAGAGGAAGGAGAGACAGACAGACACACGCAGAGGTAAACAGACAGACAGAGAAGGGAAAGAGAAGAGGAGAGAGACAGACAGACACAGAGGTAAACAGACAGACAGAGAAGGGAGAGAGATGGAGAGACAGACAGACACAGAGGTAAACAGACAGACAGAGAAGGGAGAGAGAAGGAGAGACAGACAGACAGACAGACACAGACAGAGGTAAACAGACAGAGAAGGGAGAGGAAGGAGAGACAGACAGACAGACACACGCAGAGGTAAACAGACAGACAGAGAAGGGAGAGAGAAGAGGAGAGAGACAGACAGACACAGAGGTAAACAGACAGACAGAGAAGGGAGAGAGAAGGAGAGACAGACACACACACACAGAGGTAAACAGACAGACAGAAAAGGGAGAGAGAAGGAGAGAGAGACAGACACACACAGAGGTAAACAGTCAGACAGAGAAGGGAGAGAGAAGGGAAGAGAGACAGACACACAAACAGACAAACAGAGAAGGGAACCAGAGAGGGGGCAGAGAATGCTTGTGGTTGGTGGACACCAGACAAACTAAAAGCTACCACTCAGTGAACGTCTGATGAAGGGTTTGAATGTTTACTGATCTATGATGGCATTTGTTGTCTTAGGGTAGCCCTGTGTTGATCGTCCTGAGGTGGCCCTGTGTTGATCGTCCTGAGGTGGCCCTGTGTTGATCGTCCTGAGGTGGCCCTGTGTTGATCGTCCTGAGGTGGCCTTGTGTTGTTCGTCCTGAGCGGGTGACCCTGCCGGTGTTGTTAATTCCGTGAGGTGACCCTGTGATGTTCGTCCTGCGGTGACCCTGTGTTGTTCGTCCTGCGGTGACCCTGTTGGTGTTGTTCGTTCTAAGGTGACCCTGTGTTGTTCGTCCTGAAGTGATCCTGTGCTATCCGTCCTGACGTGACCCTGTGTTGTTCGTCCTGAAGGGACCCTGTGTTGTTCGTCCTGAAGTGACCCTGTGTTGTTCGTCCTGAAATGACCCTGTGTTGTTCGTCCTGAAGTGACCCTGTGTTGTTCGTCCTGAAATGACCCTGTGTTGTTCGTCCTGCGGTGACCCTTTTGGTGTTGTTCGCTCTAAGGTGACCCTGTGTTATTCGTCCTGAAGTGACCCTGTGTTATTCGTCCTGAGGTGACCCTGTGTTGTTCATCCAGAAATGACCCTGTGTTGTTCATTCTGAGGTGACCCTGTGTTGTTCGTCCTGAGTTGACGCCATGTTGTTCGTTCTGAGGTCGCCCTGTGTTGTTCGTCATCAATTGACTCCGTGTTGTCCGTTCTGACGTGTCCCCTTTTTGGAGAATGACGTGCCCCCTTGGGGAATGGAGTGCCGGTATGAAAGAGTGACGTACCCCTTTGGAGAGTGATGTACCCCTGTGGAGAGTGTACCCCTATGGAGAGTGATGTACCTTATGGAGAGTGATGTACCCTTATGGAGAGTGATGTACCCCTGTGGAGAGTGTACCCCTATGGAGAGTGATGTACCCCTGTGGAGAGTGATGTACCCCTGTGGAGAATGTGCCCCTATGGAGAGTGATGTACCCCTGTGGAGAGTGTACCCCTATGGAGAGTGATGTACACCTGTGGAAAGTGATGTACCCTTATGGAGAGTGATGTACCCCTGTGGAAATGTGCCCTTTTGGAGAGGTTCCCCTGTGGAGAGAGACCCCCGGAGAGTGATGTCCCCTTGGGGTGATGTACCCCTGTGGAGAGGTGTACCCCTGTGGAGAATGTCCCCTTGGAGAGGTGTACCCCTGTGGAGAGTGTACCCCTTGGAGAGGTGTACCCTTGGAAAGTGATGTACCCTTATGGAGAGTGATGTACCCCTTGGAAGTGATGTACCCTTATGGAGAGTGATTACCCCTGTGGAGAGGTACCCCTATGGAGAGTGATGTCCCCTTGGAGATGATGTACCCCTGGGGAGGAAAATGTGCCCCTTGGAGAGTGAGTACCCCTGTGGAGGGTACCCCTGTGGAGAGGTGTACCCCCCTTTAGAGTGATGTACCCCTGTGGAGAGTGTACCCCTATGGAGAGTGATGTACCCTTTGGAGAGGTGTACCCCTTGGAAGTGATGTACCCCTGTGGAGAGTGTACCCCTTGGAAGTGATGTACCCCTTGGAGAGTGTACCCCCATGGAGAGTGATGTACCCCTTTTTTTGGAGAGTGATGTACCCCTGTGGAGAGTGTACCCCTTGGAGATGATGTACACTGTGGAGAGTGTACCCCTATGGAGAGTGATGTACCCCTGTGGAGAGGTGTACCCCTTGGAAGTGATGTACCCATGTGGAGAGTGTACCCCTATGGAGAGTGATGTACCCCTGTGGAGAGTGTACCCCTATGGAGAGTGATGTACACCTGTGGAGAGTGTACCCCTATGGAAAGTGATGTACCCCTGTGGAGAATGACGTATCCCTATGTAGAGTGGAGTCCCCCTATAGGAGAGTGACGTACCCCTATGGAGAATGACGCATCCCTATGGATAGTGACGTATCCCGATGAGAGTGACGAACCCCTAAGGAGAATTACATATCGCTATGGAGAGTGGAGTGCTCCTGCGGGAGAGTGACGTACCCCTATGGAGAATGACGTATCCCTATGGAGAGTGGAGTGCTCCTATGGGGTTGTGACGAACCCCTAAGGGAATTAATATCCTATGGAGAGGGGGTGTTAATCTCAAAATGATTTAGGGAAATTAGCAAAACTACCTACCTCCCTTAAATGTACATGTTCAGGAGCTGTGTGGAGTCGAGGGGGCCGTCCTGGGCTGTCCCCCCTAACGAGCCTTCTGGTTTCCGTGGACGTAAAGCTATATTGAACCATGCTTCGGCATTGGTCACAGCTTGTCCCTAATACGTCAACTGACATCTGAGGACATTAAGCAACACTACCTACCTACCTACCTATAAGAGTGACGTACGTGGTGAGTGGAGAGTACGAGAGAGACGAGTGGAGAGAACCGAGGGCCTTCCGCTTACCAGCCAGCCGCCTTACCGCTGGGCCAAACCGGCTCACGCCTCCATACTATGTAAGTAAGTAAACATGGTGCTTAACGTCCACAGAAACCATAAGGCTTATTAGGGACGGGTAGAATGGGGGAAGGGGGTAGGGAGGTGGGGGAAGAGGGAGAGTATATACCCATCGCTACACTGTCACCACCAGAATGACCTGCATTAAGATGGGCAGCGATGAGAGCCGTTTTAATGTTTCATTAATTGTGAGGACAAAGTCACAAGACCGTGTCCACAAACCGCAACCTTTTTGAAGAGAAAGGAGTAGCCGAAGCGGTATCGAACCGAGGTCCTTCCGCTTACCAGCCTAACGCCTTGCCGCTGGGCCAACACCGGCTCACGCCTCCACACTATGTCTGCCATGGACCTGTATAATGTATACGTCCATGATGTCTTTCGTCTGACTGCCTCGCCTCAGGGCTGCATGATGTGATTGACTGATGCGTGTCGCAAACATGCAGATCGGTCTCTGATAACCGAGCCAACTGGACCGTTTCAAAGGCGTGTTGTCGCCTGCCTAGATCTCTGATAATCAGATAAATGGGTGCGACGAAAGGGAATGCAAAGTCATGGCTTCGTGTGTAGTGCGTTTGGTACGCTGCGACGGTTTTGCAAGGATAGTGGATAATCATATCAGCTGGTACAGCGGCCACAGACATTGCCCAGCCTACAACAACAACAGCAGCAGCAGCAGCAGCAGCAAAACAACAACAACAACAACAATACAACTTTATTGCCAAGTGTCGATACAACTGCGTTGCACGAGGAATGTTTTGTGGTGCCAAGTACACTCATCACACGTTCACTCCAAT
>JABMCL010001215.1:17500-27500 GCA_018857735.1 Alviniconcha marisindica
GAAAGAATTTGAAGAATGAAGGTAATTTTTTTAATTTTTTATTGTGCACACTCACTAAGTTGGAAATAAATATAGTTATGTCAACATGTTTGTGGGTAGATAGATCTATATTTCACTGCGTGCCGTCACAATTTTAACGGCTGCATTTTTTTTAAACATTTCTTTTTGGATTTTTTCTCTCATAAGTTTATGTGTTTTATTCGTTTTCTTTTCTTTGGATAGTGGTTAAACTCAGAGCAGGAAGTGTGCCATATAATTATATAATATCGATTATTTAACATGACTTACAGAGAGCTTCGTGTGTTAGTGTTATAAACTTACAGGGACAGTTTTACTCTGATGAACTTACAACACTTACTGTGAATTATATATGTTATATGTGGACGATCTTGCTCGTGACATGGTCTGTTGTACATGCATGCATCGTGTATCAGAGAACAGGCTGTTATATCATCATTATTTTACCGCATTACCACACCTGTGTATTAGGATACAAATGTATGTCGGCGTACAAGTTTGTGCTTTACTTTGTGCAATGCTTAGGTCCTGTATGATTTGTGATTGGTCCAAAGCTTCCCCCCCCCTCCCCGTCCCCCCTCCCTTCCCCCCTCCCGCTCGCTCCCTCCTTCCCTCCCTCTCCTTTTATCATCAAAGTAGAATAAATTATTGTTCAATATTTACCTTGTTGTATGGTTATTTGTATGCTACGCTGGTGTGTCAATGTCTGAATACGAGTGGATGTGTTGATACTTAGTAATGATACCTTTTCTTCAGTCTCATTGCCCTGACTGCCCTGATATGCGACTGGTGTGTGTGTGTGTGTGTGTGTGTGTGTGTGTGTGTGTGTGTGTGTGTGTGTGTGCGTTGTGTGTGTGTGTGTGTGTGTGTGTGTGTGTGTGTGTGTGTGTGTGTGTGTGTGTGTGTGTGTGTGTGCGCGCGCGCGCGCGCGCGTCTGTGTGTGTGTGCGTTCGTGTGTGTGTGCATTCATGTTGTATGCATTGAATTTTGACGATATGTATTTGTAGAGAACGTGTAAGCGCTTAGGGCCTGTGCGGGTTAGGCGCTCTAAATATTCATAATTATTATTAATGAACGAAAGAAGCAGTCGACTGGTGAACACAGTCTGCAATTGTAAGTAAGTAAGTAACTTGGTGTTTTCACGCCCAGTCAACCAATGTCTGCAACTGAATGTGACCGAAGGAAGAAGGTGATAGTGAACACAGTCTGCAACTGTGACCAAGAGAAGAAGGTGATATGAACAACGTCAGCAACTGATTGTGACCGAAAGAAGCATGTAATAGTGAACACAGTCTGTAACTGATTGTGACCGAAAGAGAAGAAGGTAATAGTGAACACAGTCTGTAACTGATTGTGACCGAAAGAGAAGAAGGTAATAGTGAACACAGTCGCCAACTGACTGTGACCAAGAGAATAAGGTAATAGTGAACACAGTCTGCAACTGATTGTGACCGAAAAAAGCAGGTGATAATGAACACAGTTGCCAACTGACTGTGACCAAGAGAAGAAGGTAATAGTGAACAGTCTGCACTGACTGTGACCGAAATAAGCAGGTGATAGTGAACACAGTCGCCAACTGACTGTGACCGAAAGAAGCGGGTAATACTAGTAGTGAACACAGTTTGCAACTGACTGTGACCAAGAGAAGAAGGTAATAGTGAACACAGTCTGCAACTGATTGTGACCGTAAGACATGAACAACGTCAGCAACTGAATGTGACCGAAAGAGATGAAGGTAATAGTGAACACAGTCTGCAACTGATTGTGATCGAAAGAGATGAACAACGTCAGCAACTGAACGTGACCAAAAGAAGCAGGTGATAGTGAACACAGTCTGCAACTGTGACCAAGAGAAGAAAGTAATAGTGAACAACTTTAGCAACTAATTGTGACCAAAAAGAAGCAGGTAATAGTGAACAACGTTAGCAACTGAATGTGACCTAGAGAAGAGGTAATAGTCAACACGATCTGCAACTGAATGTGACCTAAAGAGATGAACAAAGTCAGAAACTGAATGTGACCGATAGAAATAGATGATAGTGAACACAGTCTGAAACTGATTGTGACCAAGAGAAGAAGGTAATAGTGAACACAGTCGGCACCTGATTGTGACCGAAAAAAGCAGGTAATACTAATAGTGAACACAGTTTGCAACTGACTGTGACCAAGAGAAGAAGGTAATAGTGAACAAAATCTCCAGCTGACTGTGACCGAAAGAGAAGAACAACGTTAGCAACTGACTGTGACCGAAAGAAGCAGGTGACAGTGAACAACGTTAGCAACTGAATGTGACCGAGCGAAGCAAGCAATATTGAACACAGTCTGCAAGTGACTGTGACCGAAAGAAGCAGGTGATACTAATAGTGAACACAGTCTGCAACTGATTGTGACCGAAAGAGATGAACAACGTCAGCAACTGAATGTGATCGAAAGAAGCAGGTAATAGTGAACAACGTTAGCAACTGATTGTGAACGAAAACGATGAAGGTAATAGTGAACGCAGTCTGCAACTGATTGTGACCGAAAGAGGTGAACAAAGTCAGCAACTGAACGCGACCGAAAGAGATGAACAACGTCAGCAAACTGATTGTGACCGAAAGAGATGAACAACGTCAGCAACTGAATGTGACCAAAAGAAGCAGGTGATAGTGAACACAGACCGTGACCGGAAGAAGCAGGTGATACTAATAGTGAACACAGTCGGCAACTGATTGTGACCGAAAGAGATGAAGGTAATAGTGAACACAGTCTGCAACTGATTGTGACCGAAAGAGATGAAGGTAATAGTGAACACAGTCTGCAACTGATTGTGACCGAAAGAGATGAACAACGTCAGCAACTGAATGTGACCGAAAGAAGCAGGTGATAGTGAACATAGACCGTGACCGGAAGAAGCAATGATTGTAACCGAAAGAAGCAGGTGATGACTGAACAACGTTAGCAACTGAATGTGACCGACAGAAGGTGACAATGAACAAACTTATCTGTCAGTAGTTACCTAAAGTAGCAAAGGTGCGAAATTAAACTTTAATTTTACATGATGGTGAGGCCCTCCGGTTATCGTCCTTGTCGTGGTCGTTGGAGTCGTCGTTTGATATTAATGAAAAATAGCGCTAAAATAAATAATAACAGCGATTATTTCTATAGCGCTGTATCTCACCGACTAGGGTGAGCACACCGCGCTTTACAAGATCAATAATGATGCATACATTAAAACCTAAAAATGAGTAAATTTATGTACTCATAATATTGCATTGCGCTTTACAAGACCAACGAAAATGTATACGCTAAGGCCTCACTTGAAAATAATACGTTATGTAGTGATAATATTGTATTCTATAACGTCTGAAATAACAGACATCACAGGGGGTACTTGGCAGTCGCTGTATCAAGTAGTGTGACACTGTCGTCCGAGGTCCGGTTTTACTATCCAAGGCCAAGGGTCGTGTCCCTGTTTACAATTTAATGTGCTGATCGACTTTTGATAGACCTACGATTAGCGTCCTTTCGAATCGTAGATCAAAAACTTCAAGGTCTGATTTTTCTCTGTGGTGTTCGTGTCAGATTTGGACGAATTTCCTGTTTGAGGGCGGTGGATGGTGGGGGGGGGGGGGGGGGGTGCGACCTCTACGGACTAATATTGTCTGAAGCATTAACATGTACAGCTAAATCATCGCCTTTGACTGAACGGAGACGGAGAAGAAGAAAAAAACCGTTTAGTTTTTGCTGCCGTCAATGGTGGTGGTGTTACAAGCACAAGACAGCTGTAGTAATCCACTGAGGAAATAAACTGTTGTCATCGTCGTCGTCGTCGTTAATTTTCATTTTATCGATGTTTACTGATCTTCTTCTTCTTCTTCTTCTTCCTCTTCCGTATTGTGTGCAACTTCAACATTCTGAAGACGGTGGCTTTTTTTTTTTTTTTTTTTTTTTAGTGCATGCTGGGTTATTTTGGTGTTTCCATATTATTTTATTATTATTATTACAGTGACCAACTTGCTTTGAGCCAGTCTAGTTGGATTAGGTGCTATATAAATGTTACATATTATCATTATTACAGTGACCAACCTCAACAGTCTATAAAGACTGACACTTTTGGTGCATTCTGGGTTATTTGGGTGTTTCCATAATCCACCGAACTCTGACACGGACTAAGGATCTTTAACGTGCGCATGCGTATCACTGTGTGATCTTGTTGCTTGCGTATCAGTACACGCGGGGGACCTCGCCGTTTATAGTTTCATCCGAAGGACTCTCTTTCGGGTAATTCGGGTATCGGTAGTCTTACCCGGCTTGGCAAGGCTATGGCTATGCAGCTGCACACCCACCAGCGGTGCTACAGCCACGTTTGTGGAACTGTTGTTGTTGTCGTGGTTAGCTTTATCGATCCTCTGCGGACATTGGTTTAGTCTTGCCCGGCTAGGGCTTGGTGCAGCTTGGGACCCATCAGCGGCGCTGCTGCCGAGTTTCGTGGAAGCGTTGTTGTCGTCGTTGTTAAGTTTCACTTTATTGATCCTTGAGACACTATCCACGGCGCGGGCACAAAGCCAAGGACATCACAGCGTCGGTCGCCTGGAGGGGAGAGGCGTGGACAGAGGAAGCGCTAGACGATCTTCCTCGAAAGGACGAGAGAGGGCCATCGTCAGTCAGACGAACATTGGAACCGTATCAAAGGCGACGTTGTGGAAACTTGAGAGAGAGAGAGAGAGAGAGAGGGAAAAAGAGAGAGAGAGAGAGAGAGAGAGGAGAGAGAGAGGGAAGAGAGAGAGAGAGAGAGAGAGAGACGGGGGTGGAGCGCATATATGGGCTTTTCCCAGCGCATAGATGCCATCTTGAACTGAACTGGGGTCTTACCCGGCTGAGACCCATCAGCGGTGCTGCTGCCAAGTTCGTGGAGGTGAATTTTGTTGTTGTTGTCGTTGTTAGCTTTTAGTTTGATTGATCCAGTAAGTAAGTAAGTAAACATGGTGCTTAACGTCCACAGAAACCATAAGGTTTATTAGGGACGGGGAGAAGGGGGGAAGGGGGTATGGAAGTGGGTGTGTGTGTGTGTGTGGGGGGGGGGGGGAGAGAGAGAGGAGAGGAGAGGGATTATATACCTATCGCTGCACTGTCACCACCAGAATGACTTCTGCATTAAGGTGGGCAGCGATTAGAGCCATTTTAATGTTTCATAATTGTGAGGGACAAAGCCACAAGACAGTGTCCACAGACCACAACCTTTGAAGAGAAAGGAGAGCCGAAGCGGATTCGAACCGAGGTCCCTCCGTTTACCAGCTTGATTGATCCGATGATGATGATGATGTGGGGCTTCATGTCCTCGGATGTCGGGTTGACATTGTCTGAAGCATTAACATGTACAGTTAAATCATTGCCTTTGACTGCCACGTTTTTGGAGCTGTTGTTGTCGCTGTTAACTTCCACTGTATTGATTCTCGTGGTCAGTTCAGTTTTGTCCCTTGATTGATCCTTGTGGACTTTGGCTTAAATAGGCTTACCCAGCTGGGAAATCCTACAGCAGACCTACTACCAAGTTCGTGGAAATGTTGTCGCTGTCGTTAACTTCATTCTACCCTGCTGGGCAAGTCTGCACCAGACTCCATCAGCAGCGCTACTGCCATAATTTTGGAGCTGTTGTTGTTGTCGCTGTTAACTTCCACTGTATTGATCCTCGTGAACAGTTCGTGTGGTCTTACCTGACCATGTTCGTGGAAATGTTGTTGTTGTTGTTGTTTTCGTTGTGGTTAACTTCCACTGTATTGATCCATGTGTGGACATTGGTTTAGTCTTATTCTATTGGGACTGGTACAGCAGACCCGTCTGCATCAGCACCGCTGCCTCCACGTTTTGGAAAATGTTGTCGCTGTTAACGTCCACTGTATTGATCCTTGTGTGGACATTGGTTTAGTCTTACCCGGCTGGGACTGGTACAGCAGACTCGTCTGCATCACCACCGCTACTGCCACGTTTTTGGAGCTGTTGTTGTCGCTGTTAACTTCCACTGTATTGATTCTCGTGGTCAGTTCGGGTGGTCTTACCTGGCCAAGTTCATGGAAATGTTGTCGTGGTTAACTTTCCACTGTATTGATCCTTGGGTGTGGACATTGGTTTAGTCTTAACCTTGTTGGGACTGGTACAGCAGACTCGTCTGCATCACCACCGCTACCTCCTCGTTTTGGAAAATGTTGTCGCTGTTAACTTCCACTGTATTGATCCTCGTAGACAGTTCGTGTGGTCTTACCTGGCCAAGTTCATGGAAATGTTGTCGTGATTAACTTTCACTGTACTGATCCTTGTGTGCACATTGGTTTAGTCTTACCTTGTTGGGACTTGTATAGCAGACCCATCTGCATCACCACCGCTACCTCCACGTTTTGGAAAATGTTGTTGTCGCTGTTAACGTCCACTGTATTGATCCTTGTGTGGACAGTTCGTGTGGTCTTACCTGGCCAAGTTCATGGAAATGTTGTTGTTGTTTTCGTTGTGGTTAACTTTCACTGTATTGATCCTTGTGTGGACATTGGTTTAGTCGTACTCTGCTGGCACTGATGCAGCAGACTCTATCAGTGGTGCTACTGCCGAGTTTGTGGAAACGTCGTTGTCGTTGCTAATATTCACTGTATTGATCCTTGCGGACAGTTAATTACCAGATGTGGTTGGCTGGGCTCAGAGCACCAGTCAATTAACTAACTAACTAACTTGCGGACATTTCGGGTGGTCTTACCCGACTGGGATTGGTACAGCAGTCCCATCAGCTGCGCTGCTGCCAAGTTCTTGGAAATTAAAATTGTTGTTGTTGTCGTTGTTAGCTTTAAGATCCAAACACATAAAAGGTTCAAAAGAACGCTGGTTATTACTATTATTACTATTACGACACAACAAAACTAGCAAATGTTCGGGGTAATCCCCTTTGTCAAGCTACAAAACGACCCTTAAACAACAGCTAAACGGTGAAAAACGATGAAAAATGAAGTGAAAAGCTAAACCACTTATCTGTTTTTGGTTGAGCTGTGTAGTTTTCCTGTCCAGTGTTTGGAGGACTGTTGGCATGACAATGACGTGTAATAGGTGCAGTGCAGTGAATATTCTATGACGTAAAAATCCAATCATCGTTGTTAGCTGTCATTTTATCGATCTCTGCGGACATTGGTTTAGTCTTACCCTGATGGGAAAGCCAACAGCAGACTCCATCAGGAGCGCTACTGCCAAGTTCGTGGGATTGTCGTTGCTAGCTGTCATTTTATCGATCCCTGCGGACATTGGTGTAGCCTTACCCTGATGGGAAACCCAACAGCAGACTGTATCAGCAGCGCTACTGCCAAGTTCGAAGGAATGTTGTTGTTGTGGTTAATTTTCACTTTACCTATCCTTGTGGACAGTTCGGGTGATCTCACCGACGTTATTGATCCTTGTGGACAGTTCGGGTGATCTCACCGACCTTGTTGATCATTGCGGACATTCCGGGTGATCTCACCGACGTTATTGATCATTGTGGACATTCCGGGTGATCTCACCGACGTTGTTGATCATTGCGGACATTCCGGGTGATCTCACCGACGTTATTGATCATTGCGGACATTCCGGGTGATCTCACCGACGTTACTGATCATTGCGGACATTCCGGGTGATCTCACCGACGTTACTGATCATTGTGGACAGTTCGGGTGATCTCACCGACGTTACTGATCCTTGTGGACATTCCGGGTGATCTCACCGACGTTACTGATCATTGCGGACAGTTCGGGTGATCTCACCGACGTTATTGATCCTACTGTCATTGGTTTAATCTCACCCGGCTGGGAAAGCCTGCAAGAGACCCATCAGCAGTACTTGCAACTACCAAGTTCGTGGAATTGTTGTCGTCGTCGTTGTTAATATTCACGTAACTGATCTTTGTGAACAGTTAGGGTGATGTCACCGACGTTGTTGATCATTGCGGACATTCCGGGTGATCTCAGCGACGTTACTGATCATTGCGGACATTCCGGGTGATCTCACCGACGTTATTGATCCTACTGTCATTGGTTTAATCTCACCCGGCTGGGAAAGCCTGCAAGAGACCCATCAGCAAGCAGTACTTGCAACTACCAAGTTCGTGGAATTGTTGTCGTCGTCGTTGTTAATATTCACGGAACTGATCTTTGTGAACAGTTGGGGTGATGTCACCGCGGTTACTGATCCTTGCGGACATTGGTTTAGTCTTACCCTGTTGGGAGTGGTACAGCAGACTCCATCTTGCGGACATTGGTTTAGTCTTACCCTGTTGGGAGTGGTACAGCAGACTCCATCTTGCGGACATTGGTTTAGTCTTACCCTGTTGGGAGTGGTACAGCAGACTCCATCTTGCGGACATTGGTTTAGTCTTACCCTGTTGGGAGTGGTACAGCAGACTCCATCTTGCGGACATTGGTTTAGTCTTACCCTGTTGGGAGTGGTACAGCAGACTCCATCTTGCGGTGCTACTGCCGGGTGTATGGAAATGTTGTCGTTGTTGATATTCACATTATTGACTCGTGCTGACAATCCGGGTGGTCGTACCCAGCGTAGCTTGGTACAGCGGCGTTTCTACCAAGTTCGTGGAATTGCCGTTGTCGTCGTTGTTAACATTCACATCATTGACTCATGCGGACAATCCGGGTGGTCGTACCCGGCTGGGATTGGTAAAGCGGCGATGCTGCCAAGTTCACGGAATTGTTGTCGTCGTTGTTGATACTCACATTATTGGTCCTTGAGGACAGTTCGGATGGTCTTACCGACATTATTGGTCCTTGAGGACAGTTCGGATGGTCTTACCGACATTATTGGTCCTTGAGGACAGTTCGGATGGTCTTACCGACATTATTGGTCCTTGAGGACAGTTCGGATGGTCTTACCGACATTATTGATCCTTGAGGACAGTTTGGTGGTCGTACCGACATTATTGGTCCTTGAGGACAGTTCGGATGGTCTTACCGACATTACTGATCCTTGTGGACAGTTCGGATGGTCTTACCGACATTAGTGGTCCTTGTGGACAGTTCGGATGGTCTTACCGACGTTATTGGTCCTTGAGGACAGTTCGGGTGGTCTTACCGACGTTACTGATCCTTGAGGACAGTTTGGTGGTCGTACCCGGCTTGGGATTGGCACAGCATACCCGTCAGCCGCTCTACTGCCGAGTTTGTTGTAGCAGCCAACGTTACGTAATGTATCAGTGTTGGTCTACTGAGAATGAGATACAGGTAACGCACTTGTAAGGGAGTTAATTACGCTCGAAAGACGTCACATAAGCACAACGACAGAGACCCGAGTCGTCTACGGTAACTCTCAACTGGCACGCGATTAAAGAAAAGGTATGTAATTATAAACTCCACCTGAGGTACATCCTCGGACTTAAACTGTCGGGTTCGTAGGAATGGTGTTGTCGTTGTGAAACTTAAAAAAATTCCCCTCAGGGAAGGTACAGCAGATTGTGCAGGCCACCTGACATTGCTACTGCTCACACGTATCGTGTGTGTGTGTGTGTGTGTGTGTGTGTGTGTGTGTGTGAATATGTGTATGTGAGTGGTGTGTGTGTGTGTGTGTGTGTGTGTGTGTGTGTGTGTGTGTGTGTGTGTGTGTGTGTGTGTGTGAATCGGTCAAGCCGACCGGGCAGGCCTTGAAAAAGTCCCAAGGTGCGCGAAAATTTGGTGTAAAAAGTTTCCAAACCAAGACATGCTTGGACTTCGTTATATACTCTCTCTCTCTCTCTCTCTCTCTCTCTCTCTCTCTCTCTCTCTCTCTCTCTCTCTCTCTCTCTCTCTCTCTCTCTCTCTCTCTCTCTCTATATATATATATAATATATATATATATATATATATATATATATATATATAATATTACTATAATATTATTTAGTTATTTTTGTCTTCCTCTTTTCTTTACTTTTCTTTTTTCTTTTTCTTTTTTGCGTAATGGAGTGTTGTTTTGTGGAAGGTCTCGTTTTACTTTTCAATACAGTGTG
>JABMCL010001215.1:32500-35000 GCA_018857735.1 Alviniconcha marisindica
GGGAGGGAAGGAAGGGAAGGGAAGGTAGGGGTGGGTTATTGATTGTGAACACTGCATGCAAATGGAGATGACCTCGCTTGTTCCGCCTTCTGGTATTATCAATTTGTCCCTCGGATCCGTCGTGCGCTGGTAGAGGTGTGCATGCAGTTTGATCCTGGCTGTTGGAATTAGCTCCGGAGAAATGAGTTTGAACTCGGAGCAGGAGAGCCGGAGGATGTCACCAACAAAAAATAAAATAAATGTCTTTGGGTTTGGTCCGGACATGTCCTATTGACTGACCGAGTGTTGGCGAGGTCGTCTGTTGCTCTCAGCCCTGCCGAAGAGGATATTAATTAACCCCTTCACTGCCACAGCCTGTACAAGTTCCGGGCTGAATGATACACACGGACGCGCCTGCAAACAGTATATTTTCCGGTCCTGTAACACCTTTTTCCAATGTTATGCGTTTTGATGAAAATCCTTTCGCATGCCAGCGCGAAGAAAAAAGACCCCCCCCAAAAAGCTGAAGGGTTTCAAATTTCGTACTTGTATGGGTCGTTTCTAAGCGGCTTCATGGCAGTGACGGGGTTAATTAATTTCAATAACGCTAACAGTTTGAACTCGGCATAGGTAGAAGCAGCGTAGGTTGACAGGTGTTGGCAGCAGCGAGTTGATGCCCATCTTCAACAACAACAACAACAACAATGAAGATACCAATCAATTATTTACAGTAACGTTAACACCAGTTTGAACTTGGTGTATGTTGAAGCGTTGGGACAAGTGTTGGCAGTGCTCAGTGAGCTTATACCCATCTTCGGCAGCAGCAACAACAACAACAACAACAATGAGGATACTAATAATTAATTTCAATAACGTTAACACCAGTTTGAACTTGGTGTAAGTGGAGGCCTTGGGACAAGTGCTGGCAGTGCTCAGTGAGCTTATACCCATCTTCGGCAGCAGCAGCAACAACAACAACAACAACAGCCTCAATGAAGATACCAATCAATTATTTTCAGTAACGTTAACACCAGTTTGAACTTGGCGTAGGCTGAAGCGTTGGTACAAATGCTGGCAGTGCTCAGTGAACTTATACCCATCTTCAGGGAGCAGCAACAACAACAACAACAAACCCAATGAGGATACTAATAATTAATTTCAATAACGTTAACACCAGTTTGAACTTGGCGTAGGCTGAAGCGTTGGTACAAGTGCTGGCAGTGCTCAGTGAGCTTATACCCATCTTCAGCAGCAACAACAACAACAACAACAACAGCCTCAGTGAATGAGGATACCAATCAGTTAATTTCAGTAACGTTAACACCAGCTTGAACTTGGCGTAGGTTGAAGCGTTGGGACAGGTTTTGTTGGCAGTGCTCAGTGAGCTTATACCCATCTTCAGTAACAACAAGCAACAACAACAACAACAACAACAACAGCCTGAATGAGGATACCAATAATTAATTTCAAGTAACGTTAACACCAGTTTGAACTTGGCGTAGGTTGAAGTTGGGACAGGTTGTTGGCATGCAGTGCTTATACCCATCTTCAGCAAGCAACAACAACAACAACAACAACAAAGCCTGAATGAGGATAGTAATTAATTAATTTTAATAACGTTAACACCAGTTTGAACTTGGCGTAGGTTGAAAGTCTGGGACAGGTGCTGGCATCTTATACCCGTCTTCAGCACCAACAACAACAATAGCCTGAATGAGGATAGTAATTAATTAATTTTAATAACGTTAACACCAGTTTGAACTTGGCGTAGGTTAAAGTCTGGGACAGGTGCTGGCATCTTATACCCATCTTCAGCCCCAAAAACACAACAACAACAACAACAACAACAACAACAGCCTGAATGAGGATAGTAATTAATTAATTTTAATAACGTTAACACCAGTTTGAACTTGGCGTAGGTTGAAAGTCTGGGACAGGTGCTGGCATCTTATACCCATCTTCAGCAAACAACAACAACAAAACCCCACAACAACAACAACAACAACAGCCTGAATGAGGATAGTAATTAATTAATTTTAATAACGTTAACACCAGTTTGAACTTGGCGTAGGTTAAAGCATTGGGACAGGTTTTGTTGGCAGTGCTCATTGAGCTTATACCCATCTTCAGTAGCAGCAGCACAACAACAACAACAACAACAGTCTGAATGAGGATACTAATTAATTAATTTCAATAACGTTACCACCAGTTTGAACTTGGTGTAGTTGGGGCGGGTGTTGGCAGCAGTGAGCCCATCTTCAACAACAACAACAACAACAACAACAACAGCCCGAATGAGGATACAAATTAATTAATTTCAATAACGCTAACACCAGTTTGAACTTGAGCGTAGGATGAAGCGTTGGAGCAGGTGTTGTTGGCAGTGTTCAGTGAACTTATACCCATCTTTCGCACAACAACAACAACAACAACAACATCCTCAACGAGGATGCTAATTGATTAATTAATTTCAATAACGCTAACACCAGTTTGAACTTGACACAGGTTGAAGCGTTGGAGA
>JABMCL010001215.1:47500-51238 GCA_018857735.1 Alviniconcha marisindica
CTGATAGCTATATGCCAACCAAAACCAACAGCCGATTGCGTGTTAATTAATTAAGGTCAGCGGCCCATTTCAGTGTCAGTCAATAAGACCAAAGCCCATTACATGTTAATTAATTAAGGTCAGCATCCCATTTCAGTGTCAGTCAATAAGACCAACAGCCCATTACGTGTTAATTAATTAAGGTCAGCAGCCCATTTCAGTGTTAGTCAATAAGACCAAAGCCCATTACGTGTTAATTAATTAAGGTCAGCAGCCCATTTCAGTGTTAGTCAATAAGACCAACATCCCATTACATGTTAATTAATTGAGGTCAGCAGTCCATTTCAGTGTCAGTCAATAAGACCAACATCCCATTACATGTTAATTAATTGAGGTCAGCAGTCCATTTCAGTGTCAGTCAATAAGACCAACATCCCATTACATGTTAATTAATTGAGGTCAGCAGTCCATTTCAGTGTCAGTCAATAAGACCAATAGCCCATTACATGCAGCGTCAGTCAGTAAGAACAACGGCCCATTAAAAGTTAATCAATTAAGGACGGCAGCTGACTGCAGAGTCAGTTAATAAGACCAACAGCCCATTAAAAGTTAATTAATCAAAGACGGAAGCCCGTCGCAGTGTCAGTACATGTTGATTTAATACAATGCTAGCCAAAGAAAATTTAATACCGTGTCAATCAAAAGCAACAGCCCATTACTTGCTAATTAACCAAAAACAACCTCCTATTGCTGTGTGATTTAATACATGATAATTGAATACAGTCTCAGTCAAAAACAACACCCCATTAAATGCTAATTAATCAAGGACAGCAGCCCATTGCATTGCCATTACATGTTAATTTAGCACAGGGTCAGCTCTCCCATGTTATTCAAGGAGAGCAAACGACCGCGTTGTCATTTGCATGTTTATTTAGTACACTGTCAAAAATTTGAAAACAGAATGACTGCTGGCGTTCTAGAACAAGATCCAAACACAAAAAAAGGTTCAAATAAACGCTTATTTATTTTAACACGGACACGCCAGTATGCAAATTCAGTTTCGGGGAAATCCCTTTTTATCAAGCCACAAAACGACACTTTAACAACAGGTAAACGATGAAAAACGATGAAAAAACGATGAAAAACGATGAAAAATTATGAAAAACTATGAAAAACGATGAAAAATGATGAAAAACGAAAGAAAAAGACTTATCTTGTTTTGGTTTGGTTTTTACAGCTTGTTCGGTGTTTGGAAGATTCACAACACCGAACAAGCTGAATAACATTGCAGCCGATTGGATTCACGGTTATTTAGTCAATGAAGAACTGTAGCTGACTGCAATGCTATTTATTCAGTGAAGATTGAACAATAGCCGAATTCAATGTTATTTATTCATCGAAGAACTGCAACAGCCGATTGCAATGTTATCTAGTCAGTGAAGAACTACAACAGCCGATTGCAATGTTATTTAGTCAGTGAAGAACAACAGCCGATTGGATTCACGGTTATTTAGTCAATGAAGAACTGTAGCTGACTGCAATGCTATTTATTCAGTGAAGATTGAACAATAGCCGAATTCAATGTTATTTATTCATCGAAGAACTACAACAGCCGATTGCAATGTTATTTAGTCAGTGAAGAACTACAAAACAGCCGATTGCAATGTTATTTAGTCAGTGAAGAACTACAAAACAGCCGATTGCAATGTTATTTATTCAGTGAAGAACAATACCCGATTGCAGTGTTATTCAGTCAGTGAAGAACTGTAGCCGATTGCAATGCTACTTATTCAGTGAAGATTGAACAATAGCCGAATTCAATGTTATTTATTCATCGAAGAACTACAACAGCCGATTGCAATGTTATCTAGTCAGTGAAGAACTACAACAGCCGATTGCAATGTTATCTAGTCAGTGAAGAACAATAGCCGATTGCAGTGTTATTTAATCAGTAAGGAACTACAACAGCCGATTGCAATATTATGTATTGAGTGAAGAACTACAACAGCCGATTGCAATGTTATTTATTCAGTGAAGAACTACAAAAGAGCCGATTGCAATGTTATTTAGGCAGTGAAGAACTACAACAGCCGATTGCAATGTTATTTTCGTCATTGAATAAATAACATTGCAATCGGCTATTGTTCTTCACTGAATAAGTAGCATTGCAATCGGCTACAGTTCTTCACTGACTGAATAACACTGCAATCGGGTATTGTTCTTCACTGAATAAATAACATTGCAATCGGCTGTTGTAGTTCTTCACTGACTAGATAACATTGCAATCGGCTGTTGTAGTTCTTCGATGAATAAATAACATTGAATTCGGCTATTGTAGTTCTTCACTCAATACATAATATTGCAATCGGCTGTTGTAGTTCCTTACTGACTAAATAACACTGCAATCGGCTATTGTTCTTCACTGAATAAATAACATTGCAATCGGCTGTTGTAGTTCTTCACTGACTAGATAACATTGCAATCGGCTGTTGTAGTTCTTCGCTGAGTAAATAACACTGAATTCGGCTATTGTTCAATCTTCACTGAATAAGTAGCATTGCAATCGGCTACAGTTCTTCACTGACTGAATAACACTGCAATCGGGTATTGTTCTTCACTGAATAAATAACATTGCAATCGGCTGTTGTTCTTCACTGACTAAATAACATTGCAATGGGTTTTTTGTAGTTCTTCACTGACTAGATAACATTGCAATCGGCTGTTGAGTTCTTCGATGAATAAATAACATTGAATTCGGCTATTGTTCAATCTTCACTGAATAAATAGCATTGCAATCAGCTACAGTTCTTCATTGACTAAAAATTAACCTTTTTTTGAAAATCCCAATCGGCTTTGTTCTTCACTGACTAAATAACATTGCAATCGGTTTTTTGTAGTTCTTCACTGACTAGATAACATTGCAATCGGCTGTTGAGTTCTTCGTGAATAAATAACATTGAATTCGGCTATTGTTCAATCTTCACTGAATAAATAGCATTGCAGTCAGCTACAGTTCTTCATTGACTAAATAACCGTGAATCCAATCGGCTGCAATGTTATTCAGCTTGTTCGGTGTTGTGAATCTTCCAAACACCGAACAAGCTGTAAAAACCAAACCAAAACAAGATAAGTCTTTTTCTTTCGTTTTTCATCATTTTTCATCGTTTTTCATAGTTTTTCATAATTTTTCATCGTTTTTCATCGTTTTTTCATCGTTTTTCATCGTTTACCTGTTGTTAAAGTGTCGTTTTGTGGCTTGATAAAAAGGGATTTCCCCGAAACTGAATTTGCATACTGGCGTGTCCGTGTTAAAATAAATAAGCGTTTATTTGAACCTTTTTTTGTGTTTGGATCTTGTTCTAGAACGCCAGCAGTCATTCTGTTTTCAAATTTTTGGCAGGTACTAAATAAACATGCAATGACAAGCGGTCGTTTGCTCTCCTTGAATAACATGGGAGAACTGACCCTGTCTAAATTAACATGTAATGGCAATGCAATGGGCTGCTGTCCTTGATTAATTAGCTTTTTAAAGGGGGTTGTTTTTGACTGACCTGATTAATTATTGGTTTTTTAAAAAACACGAAAAAGGAGGTTTTTTTTTAATTAACAAGTAATGGGTGTTGGTTCCTTTAAATTTTTTTACTTTTTAAAAAACTGAAATGGACGGGGTTCCTCAAATTTAAATTTAAAATTTTTAAAGGGTGTTGGTCTTATTAAATAAAACTGAAAAAGGGGTGCCGCCTTAATTAAATTTAAAAT
>JABMCL010001669.1:0-22500 GCA_018857735.1 Alviniconcha marisindica
TTGAGTTAGCAAGAAGTGTCTTATGAGACCGGCAAAAAACAGTCTTTTACCATTGACTGTTTTGAGAGCGGCTGGCATCTTCCGCTAATTGCATAACGAACTTTAAATGGTTCGCAGAGTTGCTGTCTCCGTCTGAAATAGGCGTACCTATCTGATTATTTGATTATTCTTAGAATTCACTCAAAATAATTGAAGCTGCTGATTAGGATTTTCGTAGATAGTTTCGGTACCTGGGAGTTTTGCGTTATCTGTTAAACCGTTGGCTATAACACCTTTCTCGGTGTGTGTGTGTAGAATCGATCCATTGAGATAACCTTCGTGTTTAGTGATAACAAAATGTTATATTTGTAATCTCCTGCTCTGGTGTCGTTCTCAGTCATTTATAGGTGTTAACACTAGATTATGTGGTGATCAGTTTAACATACATTAGCTTCCTGGAGGCTTTCCCATGTTGCGCTGTATTATCCCGAAGAGGTTGATAGGCTCTTGCATGTTGTCCATGGGTGTGGACTGCATTGAGAACGTTGACGGTTGTGAACGCGTAGGTCTGCTGCTGAACAATTACTCCATCCATCAAACATGAAAATGGAGCTAGTGTAATATGATGATGGTTGCTTCGAACGTTTTCTCATGACTACATAATTATGTGTGCAGTGCAGCAAGGAGACACAACATGCACACGAACTTGAAGTGGGATAACACCTTCAGACGGATCTGCATTCAGATAATAACTTCCAACATGTGTTGTGTCCTCATAGATCTGTTATTTCAGTTTTTGTTTTGTTATTGTTGTTGTTTTGTTTTTTGGAGAATTTTTTTTTTACAGAGAGAAATGCTGTTACTGACTGAATGATTGACCAAGAGATTGACTGAACATATAATTTATGACAGGAGAGTCCATTTATGGTGCGGGTTGACCGGTAGAACCCAGTAACCTCCCTTTCTTATTTCCAGTAAAGCTACGTAATTCTAGCACTCAACCCCAATAGTTCTGAAATTAATGGTTTCGTGGGTTCTTGAAGATAGTGATTACATTTCTTTTAGCGGCCACACTATGTGGCCTAAAACTGTCTAGCGTAACTGACCTTCAATATTACTGTCATTAAACGCTGGGAGTTGCCAGTCAGATCTTTTGATAGAGCATCATTAGCATTTAGCTTAGAAAAATAAACGAGCTAAAACTAATCAACCGACTGACTGATAATCAAGTTATTACTCGTTCAACAATTCAGTCAGTAACAGGTTTCTCAGAATTCAGCGCCAGCGACCTATAAGTGCATGTCCGACTGTTCTCAGCTACATTTTACGAGCCCGTACTCACCCGTACACACATCAGGAGCGGACTCTGGGCTAGGCTGGCAGTACGACATGCAGCTTAAGGTCATCATAAGCTTTCTAAATCATACATGTCGTCTAGGTCGTACAGGTATAGTTGCCTCAGATTTTAATCACCTAGAGGCAACGTTGCTCGCTAACCATTTACGCATGGCCCTCGCACTGTGTGGAGAGGGCCAGTCGGCGTCCCAGTCCTGCTATTACCCCTGTATGAGAAATAAATACGGTATCGTTTGAACGCAGCACGGATATTACACTTATTCCCACTAGTAACATCGTACGTATATACATTTACAGACATTGTACACTTTAGGTTCGCAGCAAAAAATGTGTCTGATCTGATATTTCACTAACCCGCGTTTGTCGCGCTGACACTGGTCAGATGATCCGAGTTTGTCGCGCTGACACTGGTCAGATGATCCGAGTTTGTCGCGCTGACACTGGTCAGATGATCCGAGTTTGTCGGGCTGACACTGGTCAGCTGAAGAGGGGGGAAACCCCACCTTGGATGTTGACCAAAATGCGTCGGAAACAACGGTCATTCCTCCCCCAAACTCGTTTTCCCAGTTGATTAGTAAGCATTCCAGCTGTGTAGAATCAACAAACAAGTAAGTTAATTAACACTCGAAATTAACACATCACACGAACACAACAACAAAGAGGATGTTCCTTTGGTGGAGTTTGTGTATCTTGTATTTACTGGCATGCCATGTGAGCGTTACCGTAGGCGACTCAGGTCTTAGTTGTTGTGTTTGTGTGGCGTCATAATTTTGAGCGCTATTTAATCCTTTGTTTGTTGATTATGCACAGGCGCTCTGGACCTCGCCTGCTTCAGATTGTGTTTATTCCATCTGTGTGTGTGTGTGTGTGTGTGTGTGTGTGTGTGTGTGTGTGTGTGTGTGTGTGTGTGTGTGTGTGTGTGTGTGAGAGAGAGAGAGAGAGAGAGAGAGGAGAGAGAGAGAGAGAGAGAGGAGAGAGAGAGAGAGAGAGAGTGTGTGTGTATGTGTGTGTGTGTGTGTGTGTGTGTGTGTGTGTGTGTGTGTGTGTGTGTGCGTGTGTGTGTGTGTATGTGTGTGTGGAGGGGTGGGAGAGAGAGAGAGAGTGTGTGTGTGTGTGTGTGTGTGTGTGTGTGTGTGTGTGTGTGTGTGTGTGTGTTAGCGCCATTCTCTGCTTCCGAGCAGACCCTCTGCGCTCTAGTTGTGTGCGCCTCTGCATGAGTGACTGTAACTTGGCACAACGCGGTTTTTTTAATTTATTTTTATTGTTATTATCCACCGAAGCGCTGATCGGTAGTTACATGGCTGATGCCACGTGAAACTGCTGCCGCCACGGCTCACGTTCTGTGAACACCATACACTAGTTTACAGTGTCACTTCATTCGAAGCCGCATAGGTAGGGTGCATGTGTTTATTTCGCTCTAACTGCCATCGGCATATTTTGCAGAATGACTGGGATCTTTTATGTGCTACTGCGATAAAACGGTGGTGGAACGGATACCGAACTGAGTCAGCAAAGAAAGCTGACTAAATTTTCTCCCGTCGTTCCTGCCGGGACACGACCTTTCGATCTCGATTCCGGCGCTCTACCATAGAACTATCCGCGGTCCCGTTTCAAGTGCGGCGGATTATTTCGGGCATTAGAATATCTGAGCTTCATTCACTCAAAGAAGATTACACTCTTCTGCCGCAAGACAAAAAAGGAAACGACCACTGACAATGGAGGTGATGTTCATACTTTTGTTTTTACTTTTTTCATCCAAGTTAGACGGATGGCAAAGCGACGGTTTAGATTCAAACATTTTCAGGGAGGGAAAAAAAATGTATATAAAAGATTGATAGCGCATACAAGAATAACGGCAATCTAATAATAAATAATAATAAATAATTCTTATAAAGCGCTATTCTTTAACCAGAGTTAAACTCACTGCGCTGTACAAACATCTTATCACAAAAACTACATTAGCATACATTTCAGCAAACAGAACCTTAATTATTGTAGCTTAAATTACCATTATCGCCTATCGAACATTAGACACACACACACACACACACACACACACACACACACACATAATGACATGCGCACACCAGTCTTCGCTCGTCCACTCATATAGCAATTAAGCAAAATATTAATGATCTCAAACAACAACACCAATTGAATCTGTCTTTTCACCCACCCAACCCGTGCCTCCTTCTCTTACCTAGATCTCTCATGCTCTCTCCCCCCCCCCCCCCCCCCCCCCCCCCCCCCCCCCCCCACCCCCCACCCCTTCCCTTCCCCCTCTCCCTATCCATATGCATCCATCTGCATTCAACTGCCACCACACAGACACAGATTTCTTCAGATTCTACAGGAAGGCCTGGGCAAACAAGAAGTTTTTTTAGCTGCGATTTGAATTGAGACAGTGTTGGTACATTTCTTAGAGTGGCCGGCAGAGAATTCCAGAGAGATGGTGCCATGAAACTAAAAGAACGTTGTCCAAAGATTTGAGATTTCGCTTTGGAATTTTTAGCAGCTTTTCGTTAGAAGATCGGAGAGAGCGAGACGGTTCATAAGTGCAAAGAGATGAAGAAAGATAAGGAGGTAAAGACCCTTCAAAATGGCGGTAAGCAAGAGTTGCAATCTTGTACTGACAGCGGAATTTTACTGGTAGCCAGTGAAGTTCCTTAAGAAGCGGTGTTACGTGATCTCGTCTTCTTTTTTTCAACACGAGCCGTGCCGCGTTATTCTGCACCCGCTGTAACCGAGCAATCTGGTCTGCTGGTAGACCTATGAAAACTGAGTTGCAATAATCAAGGCGGGATATGACCATTGCCGCAACAAGTCTTGCCGCAGCGCTTTGGGACAGGTACGGTCGGATTCACGCGATACGTCGGAGCTCCAGAAAGGACGCACAGCAGATGCTGCTGATATGCATTGACAACGTTTTATCAAGATAGTCTCCAAGGTATTTAACCGACGTTTTGAAAGGAACACTGTTTCCGCCAATGTTTGCGCACTCACTGTCGACCGACTCAAGACAAGATGCAGAGCCAACAGGCATAACCTCAGTCTTATCTGTGTTCAACTTAAGCTTGTTGCTATTCATCCAGAGCAGAACATCATCAATACATGTCTGAATACAGGATTGAACAGAAAGGAACTGATCGGGTGGGGCACTTTTGGACAGCTCAGTGTCATCGGCGTACTTGTGATAGTCACAATTATGAACAGAAATCACATCTGACAAAGGCTGGGAGTACAAGGTAAACAAGACCGGTCCCAACACGGAACCCTGGGGCACGCCGTACACAAGAGGGCGGGAGGCGGACACAACACCATCAACAATGACTGACTGAAAAAGGCCACTCAGGTAGGAGACAAACCAGTCGATGACTGTACCCCTAACACCAAAGGTTGTTTCAAGCCGTTTCAGCAGTATCCGATGGTCCAAAGTGTCAAAAGCAGCACTTAGATCAATCAGAGCCACCAGGGAAACTAGTCTCTCATCCGCGCTACAAAGCAGACCATCAAGGACACTCAGTACGGCAGTCTCTGTGCTGTGGTTTTGCCTGTAAGCGGACTGAAAGATTTCAAGAAGATTATTGCCAGACAGATGTTTTATCAACTGAATCAGGACAACTTTCTCAAGAATCTTTGAGATGAAAGACAGATTTGACACGGGTCTAAAGTTCTTCATATCATTTGTGTCGGTCCATGCTTCTTCAAGAGTGGTGTTACAATAGCCTGCTTGAACTGGGGAGGGAGGCTGTAGAAAGAGAGGCATTAACAATCAACGTGTTCAAATCCCTGCAGGAGCGGCGGGAGAATTTTCTTCTCCAGGGTCGACTTTCTGTGCTGACTCTAATTTCGGTATCCGTTCCACCCCCGTGTTACTGCAGTAGCACGTAAAAGATCCCGGTTATTCTGCCAAAGGTGCAGGTGGCAGGTTACAGCTAAACACGCATACACCTTACGTATGTGGCTTTGCATGAAGTGACATGGTGCATGGTTGTATGGTGTACACAGAACTTGCGCCGAGATGGCTGCAGTTTCATGTGGCACCAGCCATGCCAGCGCTGTAAGTACACCACTTCGGTGGATATGCAAAAACGCGCTATAAAAAGCCAGTCACTCATATAGAGCTACATGCGAGCGCAGTGAGTCTGCTCAAGAGAGCGGAGAATAGCGCTATATAAGTGATCATCAATCAATCAATCAATCAGTCAACGAAACAAGGTCATCAAGGCACTGTTTGGTGATGGAAGTAGGGATAGGATCAAGCATGCAACGTCTCGTCGGTGACTTTATGATGAGTTCACGTATTAGTTCGTCGGTCACCGGTTCAAGCTGAGAGAACTGTGGACCATCAAAAATGGCAAAGGTCGGTGGGTCAGATGAGCGCGAGTCCAGGTCATCACGGATACGGTCAATCTTGTCGGAGAAAAAGTCACAAAACCGATTGGGCAGATCGGAACGGGGGATGTCTGATGGGAGAGGGGCGGTGCTGGACTTGCCCAACAGTTCGCTGGACACAGCGAAGAGCTGCCTGCAGGAAGAACTGGAGTCGATCTTCTCACAGTAGAACCGTCTCTTGGCCTCCTGAACACACGCCTTCACAGCAGCCCGCTCCTTGGCGTAGACTTCCCTGTGGACTGTGAGACGGCCTCTCTCCATCGTCGCTCCGCCAGTCTCCGTCTCCGTCGAGCCTCCCTGATCTCCTCGGTCATCCAGGGGCGGAAGGGCGGTCTCTCACGCGTCTGGTGACGGACGGGGCGTGGCGGTCAAGAACTCGACGAAGGCCGTCATTGTAGGCATCGACGAAGCTAGCCAGATCCAAGTCAGAATACTGTTGACTGGCGGCCTCAACCCAGGCCCTCACGTCGGACTGGAAGTCGGAGAGACATATGGCCTTAATGTTCCTTGATGTCACAAGACGTCTGCGCGGGGAGGGCTTCGTTACAGCCAGCGTGCAGACGACAGCTTTGTGGTCTGACAGATCTGGGTAGTCCTGCACGCTGTCAAAGCAGAAACAGCTGTTCTCGGTGCGCACCGCAACCCACAATCGCACCACAATCGAGTATGTAAAAAAGCGGCAACATTGCGAGATCGGAGCTGTGTCCAAAACAGAAGAAATTCAACAGGCCAAGCGGCATTGACAGCAAGGAATGTTGGCCCGGTCTATACACGTGACTGGCTGGATGTCAACAATGGAAATCGTGTTTGAGTGGCAGGGTGCTTTCGAGGCCAGCTGCTGTAGATGGTAAACGAGCTCAGCTTCACCTTTCACCCCAACCTAAGCCCTGGCCGAACTCCTCTTCTGGGCTGAATTGCCTATGTGTGACTTAATGACTATGTGTGACTTAATGACTATGTGTGACTTAATTGCTCATGTGTGGAATTAAATGGGGATGTCTGTTGGCATCGGGAACCCCAACATGGACGATCCTTTGACAGTCGCATGAGCTTGTATATAATCAAAGTAGGAAAAATTAGTTTATCGTTATAGTCGTTTTAGATAGTTAGGTTGTAGTTTCAGTAATACCCGTACCCATGATTAAAAATTATTACTGATCGCACGATTCTATGGATTATTTAGTTTTACTTTCTCAAGCCAACTCGTGTCTCTTGAATGAGAGAACTGGGAATGTTTGACAATTATGATTCGTAAAGATGTCAAAGCTGAAGGTGTAATGGCTGGGTAATTAACAATCGACATTCCAAATATAGCACATAGCACAGACCTGGTCATTAATATTTGTTTGATTGTTTTCTCTCCTTCGTAGGTTCATTCTTCTTTGATTTGTTGTGTTCGTATCTCACAAAGATACATAATCCCGAAACTATCTTCGAGTGTCGTATGTTGGTGAGTACATGTTCCTAGTTCTTTTCAGTTTGTTTTATTTGTAAATATAGCTACCGATGATATATGTTGCATTACTTTTCCAGGATCCCTGGAAATATATTTCCCATATGTATGAAGAGCAAACAACTACCGTAATCGCGTTTATCTGTGACGATAATGAAACACTCGGCATGTTTTGAGCTCAAATAGGACCGGCAAGCTAAAATGCGTTTAAAGCTATATCTTCATTTCTCAACCTGGAGCATGAGCCGGACTTACCTATCCGGATTAGAGGTTATCCGCCTTTAACTTTATTTGCTCTTCATACATATGGGCCATGGTGTGTGCATGAATCACAATCAAGTGAGAAATGTGTGCAACTGTCGTCTCGTTGGAATAGCTCGGAAAAAATCGGGTATAATTACGAATGTATGGACCATATGTGCTGAATATTCATAGCCCCGCCGATTTATTTTCCGTTTCTTCTTTGTGTCCACATGCTAATCCTGTGAGCCCAAAGCTGTAACTGAAGCAGGCCAAACTTGCATAATGCATGGGCGGGGATAGAGTTATTGAAGCCGCTATATTTTGTTGTTGTTGTTGCTTTGCTTTGCTTTGCTTTGTTCTCTCTCTCTCTCTCTCTCTCTCTCTCTCTCTCTCTCTCTCTCTCTCTCTCTCTCTCTCTTTCTCTCTCTCTCTCTCTCTCTCTGAATGTGTGTGTACATGAATATTTGGAATCCCCCCCCCCTCCACAACGTCGGTGTCGATGAACTGAACGGGACATGGACACTTTATGATGAGAGAGAAAAGAAAAAGTTCAACCGTTTAACACGAGAAAAAACATGTCATTTTCATTGTCTTTTCCAAAGCGAATTTTTAAGCGTTCTTACGTCGATGCCGAAAATTTGATGCTTCGAATGTCTGTCATGTTTGAAATGTCTGGCACAGTCGGTGTCCGTCATGTCCCGTGTCCATGATGCAAACAGCTCCACTGTTGTTAGGTGCAACAGATGAATACGTTTGTCAGACAGTTAAAGAACCGTTGAATAGTGGAATCAATTTCTCGTGTTCAGGAAAATCTTGTTGCCTTTTCTGTTACCAACAACTGTTCCGAATGGAAATCCTGCCTGAATGTCAGAAAATATGGCACATAAACCGCGAATCAAAAACGTTCAGAACTTACCAACCGATATGCGATTTTTGCACATGTGCTCCAACGTAACAACAAGCCGGAAACCAAATTGAAACAATCAAATGTATTTAATTTGCGAATGGCGCGAATGACCTAACGGAAATGACTCTGCCATAGAAAACATGTTTAATGAAGCAATTTGTCCATACAGGCACAAAAATGGCAAACTTTTCTTCATCTGATTTTGCTCCTTTGGTTGAATGTGTTCAGCTGCAGACTTTCTGGAAGTGAGAAAGTCATAATGAATGAGCGGTATTGCAATATATATATATGTCCCCGAGAAGAAATGCATTTGTGATCAGTTTTGTTTTGAAAGCCCGTCGCATTGGAAGACAAAGTTCACGTGTTTGCCCTAAGGCAAGAGATTGTTTTCGGTGCCATAAGGTTGATTTTTCACCATATGATCTCTATATTTTAGTCTGGGGGGATGTGAACCCTTGTTGTGAACGCGCAAATTTTCTGCAGACTTTTGTGAAACCTGTTGTTATTCGATATTGTATGACGTATTGTACTTTTATCCGAACATTGTCAGTATGAACATGGTAAAATGATTTGTGACATCACACAGGCGCCCTATATTTGTAAGATGTTTACTGCTTAATAATGGGTTATGGTGGAGATCCTGTATTTTGCATAGACTATTTAAAGATTTGTTGTTAAAGTATTTGTTTACCAACGCATTGAGCCCAGTAGAACTGGGGTTACTCCGCTTTAGAAAAGCGATTATTATCATTGTCACCCGCCTTTGTGAAGCCCGCAGTCGACAGAAGTATGCAGCTTTGCCGGTTTTGCACGCATCTTCTGGTTATGACTCAGCGAGCAGATTCGATAGAATGGGAAAGCTCACAACTCTGAACACACTTCAGAAACATCCACAACTCTGAGACATGTCTTGTTTTTGGTATTGCCAATAAGCCACCGAAAAAAATAACAGTACTGATGTCGTACAACACCGTCTCCTAGATGCCTTTAAGAATATATTCGATTTGTACAGATGTAAACCATTATGGACATGACACGCCCGGGGAAACGCAACACACAGTGTTAGCCATCCGCTCTCCGTCTATGAGGCTGCTTCCTCCTCACAGATCTCTCAGTATGCACATACTAAAGTTTTGTCCAGAACACAGCGAATATTGCCCGCACATATATGTATATGATCAAATTAAAAATACGATTAGTATTAATTAGCTTTTTTAATGTACAGTTAGTTATTTTAAACATAATGAAGACTAGAGCGCTTGCATAGAACCAACAAACAAAGGGCATTAATAGTGCTTGACACACGTCACACGTATGATAAAACAGGTGAAACTGAATCGTCTACAGTAGCTCTCGCTATCAGGTCTGTGTTTCTGTGTCCCTTGTTATACCGTTATTAATTCCCGTTGTTTTGGATGACATTGATGACGGGAAGTAAAACAGGTCGAAACATGCTTCAATCATGGAGATGAAGCCGCGAAAAACACCCAAAGCAGAATGGGTTGAGGTAGTTGTTGGATGCGTCAAGCAAAGGAGTCAATTCTTCGGGTAGCCTATGCCGCAAATCAGTAAATGCGAAAGGTGCCAAAACCGATTCGGCACCTGCATGAGACATTCATATCAGTGACAGACGACTTGACGATACATTGTCGGGAATGGTCAACAGGCAAGGCGAACGCAGAGATCAAGCTCTGAGTGAAGAAAAAAAGGGGAAAAAAGGACAAAAACAAACTACAGTATGGCAGCAGTGCTATCAGGTCACAACGTCCGGCTTGACAATGGAAGTGAAAACAGTAATGTGTGTTCTCCGCTTGATTCCCCCAGGAAGTGACAACCAGACCACACATGCCATCAAATTCTAACAGATTCAGTAAACAGCGAAATGGGAAACTCCAGAATAGCATGAAATAAAGTTTGACCTCAATCTTTAAAAACTCCTGCGGTGCATTGATCGTGGACATGGCAAATTCGGTAGACGTGATGGAGCAGATAAATAAAGTGGTTGCAACGTAAATGTCACTAGTGGCATGCGCCTCGGTCTCATGATCTTAAGAATGGAGGTGCTTGAGAAGTCTGCCGCAAAGGGAGCATTTCGCTTGCGCACCCAACCACAAGTTGGGCATATCTTAAAAGCACTTTGCAAATGCGCACCCGGGATTCAAACTAAAAGAATTCAAAAGCGCGCTGATAATTTCAAGAGAGAGAGAGTCACGTATTGTGTGGACAAAACAGGAGTTTTGGCAAAAAATTTTTTTTAATAACTTCATAAACATACTGGATAAAATTCTGTATTACTCAAATATTACATGAGAAAACATGTTCCTCTTGCGGGGGAACATGTTTTCTCATTTAACACACACTCCTCGCCGAACCTACACACACACCACTGTTATCCAGTTATCACACCGACACACACTCATCGGTCGCTGGACCTATATACACAGCGCTCAAACCTAATCCCCCAATAAAACCATACAAAATGGTTAAAAACACCTATTGGTATTGAGGAGTCGAACTGCAGTGGGAATAACAAAACTTCCTCTTCTGTTGGTTTTTATGTGCCAGTGGTCTGAACCGGCACTAATGGGGCAAGCACTCGAACTCCCCATGCACATGCAAGCACTCGAACAGATTTTACACAAAGTGAAATCTATTTTACAGGACCCTGAGGTCCTTTAAAATAGATTTCACTTGTGTAAAATCTGTTGGTCACAGAACAGGGGTAAAGTTTTAACTTGATTACGTATCATTTTGGAGTTAAAATTCACAACCTCTGCAAATTAAAGACAATGTCAAAACGCTCTCAACAAAAGAGCTTAAGAATAGTTGGTGTCCTTTCTTTGTGAAGGCCTCGATGTTAAGACCCTATTTCAGCGTGACCTAAGAGATCGTTCTGCTGTATTTATACGAGTGGACTGTTTCTACAGTTTCATCATGTACCTGCATTGCCCGACGAGTGTGCCCCCGAAGTGTGAAGGTACGACTCGTGAAGTCGTCGAGGGATGCACCGTGACCATATTTTCCCCCTACGAAGGATAGAAAGTAAAGCACTGTCATCAGCAAACTGAACTAAGTAAGAGTTCCCTTGGTTACTGCTGCAGTCATCTGGATACAGAATGTAGAGGAGGGGAGACACACCTGGGGGGATCCAGTACAGGTGACAGCTTGCGCTGAGGATCTGTTCATAAACACGTATTACTGGTAATCTCTTTGTTACAAAATAAATCGACAATCCACAAATCAAGGTCGTATGAAAGCTAAAATGTCAATCAACTTCTGACTAAAATGTGAGGCTGCATAGTATTGAATGCAGAAGAAAAGTCAGCAAAAAGGATTCGAGCATGAGACCGCGGCAGCTCCAAGTGCTTATACAACTTATTTAAAGGGAACAGCTTTGGCACCTTCTATACCCATTTCTGCCCTAAAGGCTATTGGTTGATCCACGCATCAGAAAATGAATGACTTCACAAGAGTTTCATTACAAGTGATGTCAGGGCGACAAGGCTGAAATCATTGAGTTGTTTTGGAGTGGACCTTTTGGGGACCGGGACATTTTCCAAAGTGAATGTGGCCTGGAAGACTTGTCGAAGAACGCCACTGAGCTGCGTACAAAACTTCAAAGTTATACGATCATCAGGGCACATCAAGGGATGGTACATCAGGGCCCGAACACTTGTTCACGTTAACCCCTTCCAAAACATTTCACAAATAATTCCTTAATTTCAATGTTTCTTTCAGGTGACAGAAACTCTTTTAACTTTAACAGATCTGCTGAAAAACCATGCTTTCAAACGCAGTTTAAAAATATGCATTTAGTTGGGTTGACAACTCCTACTCATCCACAATCGGGGAGGAAAAGAAAAGATAACAAAAGTTTGCAGTCTATCAAAAACTATTCAAAGATGTCTCCCCAGAGTACATCAAAAGAAACACATTTCTAACAAGTCTACATATCCTAGCTCAGATAATACAAGGCTAAAACTATAAAGGCAGAAGCAAGGAATGCAAAGCTATTGGGCAGTTCAGGCGGGGTTAACTCCCTTGACTTTTACCAGGCATCGCTTAAGTCTCTAGGTCGCTTTTATTTCCGGTGCCTTTCCACTTTCTTCACAATGGAAGGCGATGACAGTGAATTTACGACGTTTACGGTGCCACCTTTACAGGCCCCGTAGTCAGAATGTGTCTGGCAACAAGCAATAAATTGTTGCTCGTGCTATAGGGTGCCCCCCCCCACCCCCCCCTCCCCCCCCCTCCACTAGGATGCTAGTGTTGATTCATGCATTTGAATAACGATTTGTTTGGTTTTACTATTCATTTCGTAAAATGTATCATCTCTATACAAACGTGAGCGTGCGCACACACCCATCAACTCAAACAAATATAGGACTACTTAGATTGTTCGAGGCTGAAGACACAAATGTTAACATATATAAAGGAACAGAAGGAACAGCCCTGATGTGCAATGGCTGTGAATTTCACATAGAAGCTCCTGGAAAACCTTAATATTTAAGTGTATGGGAGTGGGGGGGGGGGGGGGGGGGTGGAGATTCATCATTCGTTTGGATTTGGATTTGAGTTTACGGCTGTGTCCACTATAAATAATAATAGGATTGGAATTACGTCCAGTGTCATAAACATTATTTACTTGAGGAATTTAATGATAAATAAAGCATTTGTTGAGCGCAAACTTTTGTCCGTGGAGACAATTCTAAGCGCATACACGCACGCACACGCACACACGGTCATACTGACTATGGACATTTTAATTAAAACACAACTTAAACAGGCAACAAACAGAGATTTTAGGCGGAGGAAGGTGCGGGAACCAACAGTGGAGAGTCTGGTACGAGTATCAGAAGCTGAGCGGAGAGTACGGGAGGATGACTGTGTAAAGTTGAGGAGTCACAGAGATAAGACGGAGCAGTGTGCTTGATACATTTATAGCAGAGAGTGAAAGAGTCAGAACTCAAACGTTGGAACAGCTGATGCATTTCCATGTACTCTGTAAATAAATTCACAGTAAAAGAATTATTATCGTCATTATTATGATCATCATTCTTAATCGCCCTCATATTACCGTTTAACTTGGGCGTTAAACTCCAATGACAATATTACTGATATTGTACAAGTGTTGTTCCTGAATACAAGTGATTACTGTTGTTATAATCATTGATTTTCAAATTCATTTTCAAATGTGTCTGTCAAATCTCCCCCTCCTCCCAACATACATTACCTCAATTATCCCATCTCCCTCGAGAAAATCGTTTACGCTCAGGTAACCGTTATGGTATAATTTTGTTTCACCTTTCCTCCCATTTCCTTCCCCTTCTTTAAGCAGACTTCAATCCCGACCTGACCGAGTGACGCGCGGCGTAATGTAGTGTCCGGCAGACGGTCGCAGGCGCGGTGCAAGGGTTAATTAAGTGTCGGTGGCTACCGGACCGGCCGCCAACCACACTTCCCGCACCAGTCTCCAGTTTGGGCTTTTCGCCTCACTTCCTAGTGTCCATTGCTCTTTTCAACGTTCTGGGCATGCGCGAGTGCCGTTGCCTGTCAGCCCTGTTCTGTTTCCGGCGGCGAGATGATCGTTGCCATGGAAACGTCAGTGGGGGCAGGGAGACACGGCAGGGACAGATTGAACCGGGTTATTAAGTCTAGGGTGGAGCTGTCGCTCGCCAAATGGGTGATATTGCACATGTGAGTTTTTCTCCAGGTTTGGTGTGTGTGTGGGGAGGGGGGGGGGGGGGGGGGGGGGGGTGGGGGGGGGGGGGGGGGGGGGGGATTTATTTGCTTCCATACTCTTCGGTACTCCTACGTGTAGCCAAACAGTTTATTGTTCTTATTCTTGTCCCATTTCTCCTTGAATAAAAACGCGCTAAGAAAAAAGAAAAAAAGAAGAAAGAAACAAAACAAACAAAAATCCAAAACAAAAACAAAACAATAACAACAACAACAAAACGCAAAGGTTGATGGCATGAGAAAACATTATTTCCTCCCACAACCTGGGACTTCAGTCCCGGCCAGTACCTCTCTGGAGTGAACTCAGCGTTACTTCTAATGAACGAATTGTTTGGCTATTGACTAATTTTTTCCCCCTGTGGGTCCGTGGTTACCCACTCAATCTCTGTGGGTTACAAGAGACAGAAGCGAAAAATTATAACTCCTGTAATAGGAATGGAATAAATAAAAAATAAATAAAAGAAAGACCTACAGTTGTTTTTCAGTCGATTTATGGTCTAGTTTGTTAACAAATCAACGTTTAAAAGGTATCAAAAACACTACCAATAACGTTGCGATTTTGTGTGGGGGGCTGTGTCTGGAACGCCATGAACGGGGCCTGTGGAACACGCAAAAGCAATCCCCGCGCCAGATTTAATCCGGAGCTTAATGTTCTTTAACGTAACCACTTTCAAGACCTTTGACGAACGAACACAGTGCTACTTGACCCGCCCTTGTGCCGTGGGGATTTGTCACGTTTACAGTTCGTCTTTCCTTGGGAAAATCCAGTGGCGACAGTGTCACTTACCCGTCATTTTCAATCAGTTCCTGACACTACCGGAATTACACACAACCTGCAAGGTTAACTGTTTTTCGTTGCCTTAGGGTCTGTAATGTGCACATATCTCACGACTATCACAATGGTGCTAAAGGGGAGGCGCGGGAGATGGGTCTTAACCTGGAGTCACACCCGCAGCCTCTCTCGACCCCGAGTCCACCATAGAATACAAATCGGAAAATGCATCAAGTGTGTGTGTGTGTGTGTGTGTGTGTGTGTGTGTGTGTGTGTGTGTGTGTGTGTGTGTGTGTGTGTGTGTGTGTGTGTTTTCATAAATTACTCCCCACACCTCCCCTCCTCGACAAAGCGTACTGGGAGTATCCAGCTCGTAAACATCAACTCGTTTCTCCGTGACTGAAGTCGCGCAGACGTGTGATCAAAATGCTCTCGGTCATTAAATGTTTGCTCCCTCTTATTTCAGATTAAGTTTTCATGCAACTGGCTTGACTGTGATAAAATATCATCAACTACTCGACCGTCTGATACGACTCTTATAGCGTAACAAAGCAATACAGAAAGACTCAGGGGCGGAGGGGGTTGGGGGGCCGGGGGGGTTGGGGGGGGTCGTATTGTTTTACATTTTATTTCATATATGTGTGTGTTTATCGTTTGAAATAATGTTTTCTCATGCCATCAACCTTTGCGGTTTTTTGTTGTTGTTGTTGTTGTTTTGTTTTTGTTTTTGTTTTTTGTTTGTTTTGTTTCTTTGTTTCTTTCTTCTTCTTTTTTCTTTTTTCTTAGCGCGTTTTTATTCAAGGAGAAATGGGTTGCACGATGTAACCAGCCGTTTCTGTGCAGTGGGCCGTCCAACATTTACGCTACAGTAGATGGCTACAGTAGATGGCACTGTTGTCAAACAACGCGATGTCCTCTACAGTCTCGAGAGAAAGACAACTGGCGTCACGGCGCACTATCACCCAGTCCAAGACATGACCTCGCTTGTGCGTCGGCATGTCCATGAGCTGAACCAGGTCCTGGTCGTTCAACAAAGTCTTCGCAATTGGAAGAGTCTTAATAATAAACGCGAGATTTCTGCGTGCACGACTGTATTCAGAAACCAGCGTTGGGAATTCTTCAAAGAACATTTTGTTTGACAGTTTGTTTTGCTTGCTGGGATGGGGACGATATAAACAAATCACCGAGACTGACGTGCTATCATGAGATAACCGCAGTTCCACTGATTCAGACGAGTCGAACGGCAGAGGATGCATGGAAATGGAGTCAGACAGAGCGGACTTAAACGTGACTGCAATGCTGCCACCCCTGCGGCCGATGCGTGGGAACGAGTGGAAGAGGTGGCCACTACGGGTCATCTCTGTGATGCAAGCCTCGTCACCACTGGCGTAAAGCCAGGTTTCCATCATCAGCAGAATATCAAAATCACCATCAACAACGAGATCGTTTATTTCGCTGGCCTTCTGACGGCATGACTGGGTATTG
The DNA here is from genome assembly GCA_018857735.1 of Alviniconcha marisindica. Classification (NCBI taxonomy): domain Eukaryota; kingdom Metazoa; phylum Mollusca; class Gastropoda; family Provannidae; genus Alviniconcha; species Alviniconcha marisindica. The sequence goes on from JABMCL010001669.1 coordinate 16,330, forward strand.
AAATAAGCTAACCTCAGAGAGTTCTGTGCAGGACGGCCGTTACCAGTAGGATGAGAAGTGGCTTTATGCGTGCTGTAAGAGTGACCAGATTGTCAGAGTTTACACTTGCCTGCCGTGTCGTGGCTAGCGTATTTGGCGAACGGGGAAACAGAACGGTGGAGGGGATGTTGGGGCAGAGAGAAGAGGCGGTCCGTAGGACAGCAATGTCGCATCTGGAGACGAGCACGGTGGAGGGGACGTCGTAGAGGGGGGATGTCCGTAGGACGGCAGTGTCGCACCAGGAAACCAACACGGTGGAGGGGGCGTCGTAGAGAGGGAAGGAGGCGGAGAAGACGTCGTAGAGGGGAGAGAAGGCGGCATGTAGCACGGCAGTGTCGCACCGGGAAACCAGCCACGGTGGAGGGGACGTCGTAGAGGGTGAAGGTCCTTAAGATGGGCACACACACACACACACACACGCGCGCGCGCCCGTATACATACAGAATACTCCGATATAAAAAAGAAGTTGCAAAATCTTTGGTGTGAAGAAAACATTCAATCATCTGAATTATTAAAAGTCCATTTCATTAATGTTGTTGGACCTCGTGGCGTGCTTGCTTGCGCACGCGCGCGCGTGTGTATGTGTGTGTGTGTGTGTGTGTGTGTGTGTGTGAGAGAGAGAGAGAGAGAGAGAGAGAGAGAGAGAGAGAGAGAGAGAAGAAGAGAGAAGAGAGAGAGAGAGAGAGACACACACACACACACACACACACACACACACACACACACACACACACACACACACACAGATGATTCCTATGTTAAAATGAACAATATCACAAGGCTTCCCTTCCAACACGGCCCTCTCTCACACGGAGAATCTAGGCATATACCTAACGTTAGGTCCTGCGACGTACAAGAGCGCATTTTAAAATTAAGACTACCTACCTCCTCATCCTCTCTCGCCTTCCGGTAAGCTTCCGCTTCGCCCAAACATAACCATTCTGTTTGTTTCTACCCTACCCCCCCCCCCCATCCCCTCCCCTTCACTGCTCACCCAAATTCTGTCTTCTTTATTGGTCTGTATTCTGACCTATTCCAGGCTTAAAAGTGACAAGTTCCAAATACACAAACGGTTAAAAAGGAACGCTAATTTAGTATGACAATAAAAAACGTGCGAATTTTCGGTAACCTTTTTTAAAATAAAATTTACAAAACAAGTTAACCAACAGTTAAAAGGTGATAATTGAATATGTAGTTATCCGGTTGCGGTTGTGGTGTGTTGAATGCCTATACAACACACCACAAGCTAGCACTCATCCTTGTTTCAGATTTCTTTTTCTTAGAAAACAACAACAATTTATGGAACTAGGTTCTCAACAAAGGGGACCTTAATATCTGCGTCCGAAGTATCCCACTGCGGCGAAAGTGAAATGGAAAATCGGAAACAAATGAAGTTGAATTAGCTGGATTTCAGCGTCCGCAATACGCCACTGCGGAAAACGTGGGTAGAATATTTGGATACAAATGAAGCTGAGTGAACTGGAAGGTAGAAATTAGTAAGGTAGCATTCATGGCAACAGAGGAAGCTTGCAAGGCTATGTTCTGACCTATTACAGGCTTTAAAAAGATAACCTTTTACATCTATTGGATATCAGTAGAAGAGATCTTAATCTTCTGCAGGTCTTCTCAGCAGATAAGACTGTATAAACATTAATTTTATGAACACACACACACACACACACACACACACACACACACACACACACACACACACACACACACACACACACACACACACACACGCACAGTCAAAAAGGGGACGCCCGCGCACGACTAGTTGTGGCAACAGCTTCCATCAACGTTAGCGACTAGTTGTGCTGGTAACAGCTTCCATCAACGTTGGGGACTAGTTGTGCTGGTAACATCTTCCATCAACGTTAGGGATTAGTTGTGCTGGTAACAGCTTCCATCAACTTTAGCGATTCGTTGTGCTGGTAACAGCTTCCATCAACGTTAGTGACTAGCTGTGTCGCTAACGTTGATGGAAGATGTTACTAGCACAACTAATCGCTAACGTCGGTGGAAGCTTGCAGACTGTTGCCAACACAGCTAATCTCTGTCGTTGGTGGAAGAATACTGCTGCCAGCACAGCTAATCTTTGACGTTGGTGGAAGACTACTGCTGCCAGCACAGCTAATCTCTGACGTTGGTGGATGAGTACTGCTGCCAGCACAACCTGAAGCCACCGCCTTGGGTTCTTTCTTGCGCCCGCCTGTCGCTCACACGCCAAAAGCTCTCCTTCTCATCCGTCGGCCCTGCCACTGGGCCCAGCGCCCTGAGACTGTGAAGGGGAAGGGGAGAGGAGGGAGCATTCCAAGCCACAAACTCCTCATCCAGAGACTGTGAAGGGGAGCATTTCGAGACACAAACTCCTCATCCAGAGACTGTGAAGGGGAGCATTTCGAGACACAAACTCCTCATCCAGAGACTGTGAAGGGGAGCATTTCGAGACACAAACTCCTCATCCAGAGACTGTGAAGGGGGGCATTCCGAGACACAAACTCCTCATCCAGAGACTGTGGAGAGGGAGGGGGTATTCCAAGCCACAACGTCCTCATCCTGAGACTGTGAAGGGGGGAAGGGGGCATTCCATGCCACAAACTCCTCTTCCTGAGACCTGATTGCTACATAATAATCGCGCATAAAACAATAAAAATTCATGCAAAAAAATCGTTTTTTAGCCAAATCTGCGTGGGCCAGTCCCTTTAAATAGACAACAAAACTCAAAAGAAGAAAACAAGAAAACAATCGCCAAATCCGACCTCCCGTCATATATCGTTTCTTTAGAACCCTAGCAGTAACTCTTGTTTCAGATTCTTATATCTTTTGTACGCAAGACTACCCAGATCACGTCACCGACCTCAAAATATTGTTCCAGAACACTCCTAAATCTTTGTTCTCTTGAGGAGTAAACAAACAAACAAACAAACAAACAAACAAGCAAAACAAATAAAAGGAAAAGAAAAGACAGAAGGAAGATGTTGCTGGCGGTTGTTTGTTTTTGTTTGTTTTGTTTCGTTTGTTTGTTTTGCTTTGTTTTTAACATACATTTCTATTGGTGCAACTTGCTGATCATACATGTTTTTAGTATAATTGTAAGATCAGTCTAATATCACATAGGCCTAGGTGAAAAGACTTTAAATAAAAAGGGGAAAAGGAAGAAGGAAACCTCATCCTTAGTCTGTGGATTTGGGTATTCCAAGCCACAAACACCTCATCCTGAGACTGTGGAAGGGATAAGGGGGACATTTCAAGCCACAAGCTCCTTTTCCTGACACTCTGGAGGGGGGCGTTCCAACCCACAAACTCCCCACACAGAGGTTGTGGAGGGGAGCGGGGCATTCCAACCCACAACAAATTACCGAGTCCACTGACTTAGCCACGTCATATCCTTAATTCAAGCTCGTATGCGGGTTAAAAAATATTTTGGTGAAACATGTCTCTACAGAGACGAGAAAAGCAAGGAAGCAATATATTAATGCTACAACCCCTGTCTCTCTCTGTGTATAAACTACACTGGCCCGGCGGTGGAGTACTTAATGCATGGTGTGAACACAGAGCTATGGAAGGTTCTCTCTTTTAAACTTGGAGTAGGTAAGCATTGCATGCTTTGTCCACTGCCAGGAATTTTGACTGTTTTTGAATTTAATTTCATCCAGATACTCTTAACTATAAAGTAGTTGTAGTAGACTTTTAGTTGTGATTTTAAATTGTGTGTTGTTGTTTTAAGCTAGTTGTATTGATGCCTTCTTGGGAGACATTTTTGACCGGATCGCGATTAACCATTTTCATCGGAGTAAATAAATGAAAAATGATGTATAGTTTGAAATTCGATCATTTGGAGTTAGTTTTATTTGGCTATTGAATGTGTCTTCAAACATTAAATATTGTGTATTACTTGAACTGTGGGTTAGACATTCACTTGCGATTTGATAACTTTATTTGGCCCTAATACTACCTTCTTGGTTGAGTGGGCGTTAAATATCATGAACCACAGAATACAGAATACAGAAATGTTATTGTCTATGAATAACATAGAAATTTGCCTTACGACTGCATAAAAGATACCAGTAAAATAACACAGTATAATACATGAACATAAGTACAAGATAAGATAGTAGATATAATACAAATAATGCAAATGCCAGTAAAACAGCCTCATAGAGTCATACGCTACCTCCAAACAATGTATGTTGAATACGACAGCAAAAGCAGAATAAACATCAATATCAATTGCAATCACACGAGAAGACATGCACACTCACACTCACAGTAAAACTAAAAGGTAATAAAATAAAATCACAGGTATAATGCAAAAAAAGCATTTAAAAATAGGACAGCCCCATACATTAGCCATTTTAATAAATTATTTCGTCTCAATAATTTGTCAATCAAACACTACACCAGATTACACATTTATGGCTTTCTATACATCCACCAAGTTCCAATCGAAGCTGACAGCTCGTCGTTTGGTTCTATGTCGTTCACATTCATTGTTCTTCTTGTTTACTTTCTTCTTCTTCTTCTTCTTCTTGTTTTGTTACCAACACGTGACCAACAACCGAAATGCGTTTCACTGGACAAATACAGTAAGGTGTGTGTGTGTGGTTTTCTTACCGCCCAAACCAGTGTGTTATGTACTGGTGCCAGTCTTAGTTTTCTTTCTTGTTCGGACTGTGCGTTTGCTTGTTTGCTGTTACATTTGGAAGTTACATTGAATGATTGGTTGCTTTTTGGCCTTTAGGCGTATAACGCTGGGTTGAAGATCGCATAGATCCGTAAAGGCAGCTCAGTTCAGTTCAAGATGGTATCTATGGTCTCGGAAAAGCCCATATAATAATAATAATAAAGAGGATTTCTAGAACGCCCATCTACCGCACAAAGTGGGAGCACAGGGGGCTTTACAATAACACTAACAACACACACACACACACACACACACACACACACACACACACACACACACACACACACGCACACACACACACACACAGAGGCACACACACACACACACACACACACACACACACACACACACACACACACACACACCACCGCGCGCGCGCGCGCGCGCAGGCACGCACGCACGCATACACGAACGCACACACACACTCGCACGTCGGACGAGGGGATAGCCACGGCTGTGAAAAACGGTTTAGAAATATGTGCTACACCCCGTCTCTCAGACGTTTCCGCAGTGTTGCCTTTGAAACAGTTTTAATGTTTATCTGATTGACAATGGGTCTCGCTTGTCCTTTCAAGGAAGATCACCGAGCGCTTCTTCTGACCATGCCTCTCCTCCAAGCGATCGATGGTGTGATGACCTTGGCTTTGTGCCCGCAGGCACTAAGCTCCTCAACGCTTTAGATCTTCCGAGACGCAAGCCACTCGTGATGGGTTTTTCCCGCCAGTCTGTCTGCTCAGTCATTTCCCTTCACTCCGGCATGTCCAAGGCAGTACATCCTCAGGATCGGAGTTTACGAACGTGGGTGTTGAACATTAACACTTGCGCATGCGCCAGTCTTTTCAGTTTTTGTAGCAAGCCCATTGAATCTGTGATGATGATGGCATGAGCGGTCTGACACCTCATGAGGCAATCTAGCGGAGGGCATGGGTAACTGCTTCCACCTTCATTGTCAAGTTTGAGGCTGCACTGTCTTCATGGATGGTAGTCGCACCTTGCCTGTCAGTGAAGCCCCACCCTGACTTGTCTTTGGTGGCTGAGCCATCAGTGTAGACTATGAGATCCTGCCGTTTGCTGTTTTCCTGAATGAGAACCTTGATCTCTGACACCGTTTTGCATGCTGACTCGACAGTGCTTTCCCAAGGTTTCTAGTAGGAGTGTCTCACAGAGATGCCGGATACCTTTCCCGCTCCTTGGTTTGCTCATCCAAGACTTGATTCGTCCAAGTCTGCATCCTTTTGTATCTTCCACGGCATCATGAAGTGGGTTGTGGGGATTTTCTGCGGCACTGATATATGATTTAACCAGCTTCAGTTTATGTCTGGTTTGCATTGGTGGGAGGTCTCGCATGAACCTCATAGCTTTTATAGACTCAGTGGGCGTGTCCTTGGTGGTTCCTAGTATGACTCTCGATCATTGCCTCGTTCTGCACTCTGTCCAGCTTTAGT
>JABMCL010001669.1:32500-56277 GCA_018857735.1 Alviniconcha marisindica
TTTTCTTCTTGGGGGCATGCGGGAGTGCTGTAGCATATTCCCGGCTTTGCTGACTGTCCACATACTGGAAAATACTAACATTTTCCAAGCAGTGTTTTGTTTGTCAATCTACTGTTTCGATTAAAAAAGCAAGCAGCATGGCCAAATCTGGTGGCATTTGCTTCCCAAAAGTTCTGGTATTTTACGTAACATTCTGAAAGTATGTTAACCTAGATGTGCATTTGGTAGATTATCCAGAACAAAACAGCAGATTTGTCAATGCTTGAACAGTGTCGATTCTGCCGTGTTTGTGGAGTTCGGCTCTGTTTATGCATTGAGCTGGAATAAAGTTATAGACTGCCGGGATCGCATAGGACGAGTGGTTCGTCTATGTAAGTGATTGACGGTCCTTGTTGATTTACCGACTGGCTGTAGCAGACAATTATTGCTGCACAAGCACAATGTTTATCTTTTAACCTGCTTTGTAGAAAGTATGGTAACACATTCTAGTCACAATTCTTACAAAGTTGGCATGACTGGTCTGCTTGCGGAAAGTAGTGAAGGGTTCCGCAGTAAGCCCTAAGAAGGGGGTTCTCTCATCGCAAACTTTCCGTCTGGCCACTATAAGGTACGATGCTGACAGGTGAAATGCACGGTCATTCAAGTCTGATGAATGTAATTTCTTTCATTGTATCGCATTATGATTTGAATCTGATGTTAGCATTCAAGTAAATTTATTTGCTTCATTTGATTGCAGCTGCAGATGCTTTTCGTCGTCAATAGGGGTGCGTAATGAATTCTTTTAACGGTTTTGTTCGAAAACCAGCTGTCTCCCGCTCCGTTGCTCAGCTTTAGCTTGTGGAGCAAGCAGGAGAGTCTTTTTCGAGTTTTTTCGCGTGGAATATTAGCTGAAGCGTTCTGACTGGCTGAAGCTTCTCGGAAACTTTTATTGTTGGCGTGGGACATTTCTCTTTCTAAAATGTGCGTAAAGAATTGCGTTTGTGGTCGCTTTTAAGCTTTAAGTTTTACGCACAGTGTTTCCTTGATGCTGTCGTCGGTGACATGAACAACAAACTCCAAGCACTGGTTTACGACATCCTTCCTTCAACCACTGCTGTATTTAGTTACGCCATTGGGTCCAGAAAACTGTCAGCTAACGAGCAGTTTTTTGTTGGTGTTCAAACAGTAATAAGTTTGTTACAAACAATTCAAATAAAACAAGGCGTGTCATTTATAGCCGCCAACAAAGTTTACACCAGCACAAATAAAACCATAATCGTTTGAATCGAGACGGAACTCATTTCTTTTTTTTACGTGCGTGCTTTGACGCTAGGTTGCTTCTACAGTCATATTAATACCCGAACCTTTCGGATGGCGCTGACCGCGTCGGTGGACAGCTGCGCGGAGATAAAGAGTGTCCCTTCAATGGCGTAACTAAATCTGGCAGAGTTTGGAGGAAGGTGCCGGAAAGCGATGCTCGGAGTGTGATGAACACCCCGAAAGCAGTTAGCCTAGCTACCTCTGCCATAGGCAGGTATGGCGTCCTAATTGAAGTGAACAGAACGAGCCATTCGCCGTTGATCATCACTAGTATTCTGAGCACATAACACAGAAACGACGAGTTGGATACTGATCAGCAAGTCTCTCCACAAGATTCGGCCTAAAGAATGCACAGTTTATACTGCCACGATGGACTACAATTTCTTCAAACCATATTGGTGCAGATGCTGCACCAAAATTTTCAATCAAGGTCAAGGTGGACCGTGTATAATAAGAAATGGATGATCATCGTACTGCTCAGCTATGGTTCCCGGAACATGGAAGTGTTGGACATTTTCCGCCAGTTCATTGGTTGCGGCAGATTCAAGGACTTGTAGATCGGGTATTGTTGACGAGTGTTAGAACATGAGACCCGTGGTCGTGGACTGGGAGAATAACAGAGCACACAGAGGCTGCTGTCTACACCGCCATGTGCATACCTGAACAGCACAGAGAACCCACAACAAGGGCAATTAGAAGAGTAGAATGACACATAGGCAATACTCAATCTTCTGAAGTGAATGCTAGAAACCCGTTTTTCGGCCGGTCGGGTGGTCAGGTGTGTCGATTTTTGTTTGTTTGTTTATTTTGGGGGGAAATGATTACCCAAGCCTAGACAAAATGGTTTTCAGCCTAAAGCACCAGTTTAATTTGACATAATTATGTTAATTGACAGGATATAGGAATGAACAACGCTGAAGGTGGATGATCCGATACATACATTGTCAGCGTTCTGGCGGCAGTCAGGTCTGCTTGTAATAGTGTCACAGTGTTTGTAAGAAATACATACTCGTTCATCTTGTGCGTTCATGCCAAATTCCAATCTTACTGTATCAGCTTTTGATCACACACACACACACACACACACACACACACACACACACACACACACACACACACACACACACACACACACACACACAATCAGTATTCGGTGGCGACAAAATATTTTGCTGTGCACGGGGCTCGCCTGCCATAGCCGTTCATTTATTTCATTGACCGCAGCGAAATGACGTCACGCCAGTTCGGCGTAGGCCAGTACTCTGTGCCTTTTAACAGAAATAAGTGTTCGTTACTCATCGATATAACCTGACTTAAAAAATAAAATAAGAGTAATACTAGATTACAGACTTGCCTCTCTGTCCAAACAATCGATTACGAGGAGTGCACCATTTCTGAAAACACGAACGCCGGAATGATCATATGTGATTTACTTGACACTTTCACATTCCCTCGAAGTATTATTCCCTTCTTGCTATGCAATTTCAACTTTCTCAGCTACGCCTTACATGCCTTCTGGTACTATGATAAGACGAAAATTCATGAGCTCTGAAACGACATATTATGACAGACCATGTATCCATTAAAAACCTCCGCCCTACCAGTTTCTGCTTCATCACCGGGAAGAAAGAAAGAAAGAAAAACACTTTAAGTCTGGACTGTGGGGTGTGTGGGTGAAAACATGGACATTTTGCTCGTCTAGATAGGACACAGTGACCAGGCTTTGTGAGTACTGGCGTTATCATCAAGAAGTAGGTTTTTTTCTTTTTTCTTGTTCAGGTGTCAACGGTTCTTTGGCGTCACAGTAACGTTACAGTACAATCTGCAATACCAAGCTCGCTGTAAAACTCTGTCAATTCCTCATGGAGTTTGACAGGATTGTCTCCATCCTCATAAATAAGTAGAAACCAATGAGTTCCTTTCTTTGCTCCATTTTGTTAGGCACAAGTCAGAACATCATGCAATGAATGACGTCATAGCACTGCATCGGCTGCCTATTTCTGCTTGAAAATATGCACACTAAGAAAAAGAAAAAATCAGCTTTTGTTTGATGTACGTATTTGGTAGGTTTCGAACATATTTTGAAAGTTATGTCTCATCTGTCATCAGAAAACGTACAACGGTCGTATTACGTCACGCGACTTCATTTTCTCCAAGTAGGATTAGGAATTTCGTGTCCTATTTTATGCATGATACTTTGTGGGCATACCCAAGTGTAACACAGCTAAAAATACACTTATGTTGCTGACTTTTTCATTTTATACCTCATTTGGCCATAGATTAGTCGACTAGTCCAGTGGGTTGGGTTCACACGATCGCAGAAGTTTGCAACTTTTCAAAAGTTGCATATCTTGGGGGGTTATATGCCTGTTCGAACGGCAGCTTCACAGAGTAAATTTAAATTTTTCGCGGAATTATGTTTTGTATGATCATATGATTCGATAAAATCTTAGACAAAGTTATCGAAGCAGGCAAAGGACTGAAAATAAAGGCGAAATAGATGAAACAGACATGCCGACCGGTCAAGAGATGTACAAGTAAATATTTACATAATCTTACCCCAGGAGAATGTTCGCTTCTGTGGTATGTGTAAATTTTGCCAACGAAACTAGGTGCTACACAAATCAAGAAATTTGTACAGTAGATAGCAGTAAATTTTTCAATATGTTTTATTAGATAGGGCATGGTGATGTCAGGACTAAATGTCGTCAGAACTGTCAAAATTGTTACACTGTTTGTGGAGAAAAGACGCGTGATCGGATGGTATGCCAAGATTAATGAATAATTGATCAACAAAGCAAACAAGGCATGTCACCTGGTGCGGCAAACACCTCCCCGGTGGCATATTGTTCCTTTCTTTCGTGTGTGTAAATTTTGCAACCTAATACATTGAAATAAGACAATTTTGCAATACACGAAAAAGATATTTTAGCTCATATAAATGAAGAATTATCAATAGAAATTACAATGGGATGTAATAAAATAAATGCTATCCGAAACGGCGTCAACCTACATGTTCATTTACATTGTCCCTTCCTGCTTAACATGAAGTTACCTGTCAACTCATCTAATGGTCTTCGTACCCACAGGCATACGCGAAAATAAATCTACCTGTCCATCTTGATGCTTCGCTTCTTGCTAGCCATGATCGAAGATCTACTTGTCCCCTCTGCATGTCCACAGATGTACCCGTTTAACATACCTACCCGTTCATTTTGATGCTGTACACATCTACATACCTACCCGAAAATAAATCTGTTTAATGCTTTCCTATTTTGGTACCCACTTCGTGACTCTACTATTCCTTTACATGCCCATAGATGCACCTGTTTATGGCCGTGCCTGTTCATTTTCATACTTCTAATTAGCCGCTAAGATCTACCCATCAACGTTTCTATTGTTCTACATGTCCACAGATATAACTGATATGTTCATCAGGCGCTCAGTTTAATTCTTCCTTTCCGGCATAACTTTATGCACAATTACCTTTCAATTCATCTACTGGGCTACATACACAGAGACGTACCCGAAAATAAATCTACATGATTATCTTCATGCGTCTCTTTCGTCTAACCACAAAGACCTACCTGTGTACATGCCCATAGATGTACCCGTTCATGACCCTACGTGTTTATTTTCATACTTTCATTCCGATTAACCGTTAAGATCTACCTGTTCAAGTTTCTACTGTTCTATATGTCCACAGATGTACCTGTTCATCAGAATACCTGTTCATTTTGTTTCTTCTTTTTTGGCATAACCTGCACAATGACCTTGCAACTCATCTACTGGGGTACCTACACACAGATCCACCCGAAAATATATTTACCTGTATACCTTCATGCTTTTCTTTCATCTAACCACAAAGACCTACCTATCACCACGACTACTTGTGTACATGCCCATTGATATGCCCGTGAATGACCCTACGTGTTCATTTTCATACTTTCATTCCGATTAACCGCTGAGATCTACCCGTCAACGTTTCTACTGCTCTTCATGTACACATATACACCTGTTCATCAGTATACCTGTTCAGTTTATTTCTTCATTTTCGGCATAGCATGCACAGATACCTTTCACTCATCTGCTGGGGTATGTACACACAGATCCTCATGCTTCTCCTTTGCCTAAGAACAAAGACCTACCTGTCACCACAACTACTTGTGTACCTGCCCTTCATACGTGTCACCACAACTACTTGTGTACCTGCCCTTCAATGTACCCGATCATGACCCAGCATGTTCATTTTCATACTTTAAATATTCTATCTGATTAACCGCTAAGATCTACCCGTCAACGTTTCTACTGCTCTACATTTCCATAGATATGTCCGTTCATCAGTATACCTGTTCAGTATTTCTCCCTTTTCGGCATAATATGCACATTTACCTTTCCGCTCATATGCTAGGGTACGTACACAAGATCTACCCGGAAATAAATTTACCTGTTTATCTTCATACTTCTCCTTTGTCTAACAACAAAGACTTACCTGTCACCACAACTACTTGTGTACCTGCCCATAGATGTACCCTTTCATGACCATGCCTGTTCATTTTCATACTTTAATTCAGATTAACCGCTAAGATCTACCCGTCAACGTTTCTACTGCGCTGCATGACTCTGTTTATCTGTTTATTTTCATGTTTCTCTTTCGTCTAATCACAAAGACCTACCTGTTACTACATGTACTCGTGTACCTACCCATATATGTACCCGTTCATGAGCTACCTGTTCATTTTCATATTTCAATTCAAATAAACCGCTAAGACCTACCCGTCAACGTTTCTACTGCGCTGCATGACTCTGTTTATCTTCATGCTTCTCATTCGTCTAACCACAACCTACCTGTCATCATAACTACTTGTGTACCTACCCATACATGTACCCGTTCATGACCCTACCTGTTCATTTTCATACTTTAGTTCTGATTAACCGCTACGATCTACCTGTCCTAGTTTCTACTGCGCTGCAACACCCTGTTTACCTGTTTATTTTCATGCTTCTCTTTCGTCTAACCACAAAGACCTACCTGTTACTACATGTACTAGTGTACCTACCCATATATGTACCCGTTCATGAGCTACCTGTTCATTTTCATACTTCAATTCAGATAAACCGCTAAGATCTACCCGTCAATGTTTCTACTGCGCTGAATGACTCTGTTTATCTTCATGCTTCTCATTCGTCTAACCACAAAGACCTACCTGTCATCACAACTACTTGTGTACCTACCCATACATGTACCCGTTCATGAGCTACATGTTCAGTTTCATACTTCAATTCAGATAAACCGCTAAGATCTACCCGCCAACGTTTCTACTGCGTTGCATGACTCTGTTTATCTTCATGCTTCTCATTCGCCTAACCACAAAGACCTACCTGTCACCACAACTACTTGAGTACCTACCCATAGATTTACCGTTCATGACCATACCTGTTCATTTTCATACTTAAATTCACATTAACTGCTAAGATCTACCCGTCAACGTTTCTACTGCGTTGCATGTCCACATTTGTACCCGTTCATCAGTATACCTGTTCAGTTTATTTCTTCTTTTTCGGCATAACATGCACAATGACCTTTCAACTCATCTACTGGGATCTACCCGTAAGTAAATTTACCTGTTTATCTTCTTGCTTCTCTTTCCTCTAACCACAAAGACCTACCTGTCACCACAACTACTTCTATACCTGCCCATAGATGTACCCGTTCATAACTCTACCTGTTAATATTTATACTTTTATTCCGATTAACCCCTAAGATCTACCCGTCAACATTTGTACTGCTCTACATGTCCACATGTTTACCTGTTCATCACTATGCATGTTCAGTTTATTTGTTCCTTTTCGGCATAACATCCACAATCACCTTTCAACTCATCTACTGGGGTACGTACACACAGATCTACCCGAAAATAAATGTACCTGTTTATCTTCATGCTTCTCTTTTGTCTAACCACAAAGACCTACCTGTCACCACAACTACTTGTGTATATGCCCATAGATCTACCCGTTCATTACCACACCTGTTCATTTTGATTATTTCATTCCGACGAACCGTTTGTACTTACCTGTCCTCTCACCTGTTGTTCTAAATATTGGCAGATTCACCTTTTCATCAATCAACAGTTTAATTTGTGTGTGTTTTTCACTTGGCTTTACATTCATACTTATCTGTCAACTTATCTGCTGGTCAGCGTACCGACAGACCCACCCAAAAATGAATGTACCTGTTAATTTTTATGCTTCTGGCTATAACCACGAAGACCTACCTGCCGATTCAACTGTCTACATGTCCATAGGTGCACCCGTTCAAAAACTCTCCCCGTTCATTTTTATGCATCCATTCCGGTTTACCTCCACGATCTACCCGTCCACCCAACTACTGATCTACATATATACAGATCTACCCAGAAATAAATGTACCTCTTTATCATGATGCTTTCCTTCCGGCTAACCACGAAGCCTGTAGACTAAACTACTCCTTGACGTGGCCACAAATGCACCCGCTCTTCATCTTTCCCGTTCATTTTGATACTTTAATTTCGACTAACCGCTAATATTTACCTGCCCACGTAACTCTTGCTCTACATATCCACGGATCTACGCATTTATTAACCTACCTGTTCAGTACATTATTTTCCTTCCGGCTTAACATGCACACTTATCTGTCAACTCATCCACTGGTGTACGTACCCACAGACCCACCCGAAAATAAATCTACCCAGACCCACCCGAAAATAAATCTACCTATTCATCTTGCCACGAAGGTAGTTTTTATTTTTTATTTTTTTATTTTTTTATGTCCAGTCAGTGAGGACGGTTATATCACGGTCAATGACCAGGAAGACTCAGCTACCTGGCTCATAGATGTACCTGTTCATCAACTACCTGTTCATTTTGATGCTTTCATTCCAGATAACCGCAAAGTTCTACCTATCCACTCACCCAATGTTTTACATATAATTTACCTTAGTATGCCCATGCTTACTTTACAGCTAACAACGTAGGCCAACCTGATGTTCACTCACCTACTTGTCGACGACGTACACAGGTCTATCCGTTCATAAAACTACACATTCAATTCATGATTTTCGTCCAACTTGATATGTAAACGTACCTGTCCACTTACAGACCCACCGATCATGTTGAAATTGATCCTTTCTTTCCGGTTAACCACGAAGATCTACCTCTACACTCACCTCCTAGTCTAGAGAGACCTTAATGGATATGTATGTGGACAGCTGAGGAGATACCACGGGTGTATTAATCATCTAAAATATTTGAGGGGTAGGGAGAGGCATAACTGTGCCGACATGTTATTCGGCCGTGAATAATAGCAAGAAAATGCTTGTGTGGATAAACCGGTTGTTTTGTGACTATCACCTGAGCGTACATGCATGCGGTTAGCTCGTTATTTATTTTCCACATATTAACTGACGGGTAGGTCTGTGGTTTAGGAGACAATAGCCTGAATGGTCATGTATGTGGTGCACAGTTGTATTTAATGAACGGGCAACTTTGTTGGTCTGGAGACCATACAGGTAGACGCGCCGAACGACTATTACACGTTTTTGAACGATTTGGTTTCTGGGCAGGTGCGATATTGTCACCTGAGCATGTGCGCCACTGCCAATCATAGGGGTTTGTAGGTAGGTAGTCCAATAGATTTGTGGTTTCCTTTCCAATCATTAGGAAAGAAGAAGAATTTATTTCAACTTTTTCATCGACGAGAAAGGTAGATCAAGTATCATTCATGTGTGTGGATACGATATGCTCATACATAGCCATGGTGGTAGAATAAAACACATTTTTAATTACAAGTATGTCGATGTAGCATAGCAACCGGTGGATGTGTCGTTAGGCGGGCAAGCCTCTGTGTCAACGCTGTTTTACTACGTTCAGTTTTGCATTAGATCTAGCCATTAGATCTAGCCATTTTCTTCTATATGGTTACAGACTCGACTATATGTTTTAGTAGACTCGATGTGCTGACTCGACAAGTATAATCTGCCAATGTAGGCGATATTATTTCTGACGCAACTGTGACCAGCAATAAACTGTATCAACAAATCAAACAGGCTGAACAGACAACAGCACTATCACAAAAATGCGCCAGTTCCAAGTTGCATATTGAACTTTGCAACTTGTCGCAGTTCTTTGCAACACGGTCTAAATAAAACCGAACGGTAAATAAATCAACGTGGATGTGCAATGAATAGATTAACTTTACATCTTTCATCTGTTGTCATTATTATATTTTTATGTGCTGCTGTTATTTAATGCCAGCCTATTTCCTGAGGTATGCGACGAAGAAATTCGAGGCAGAAAAATCCGACACTGGTTGACAAATCGTATGTCTATGCGACACGGAAAGGTGTGGTCAAACCACACGAAAATGAATCAATCCAGTATACGAAACTGATAGGAAATTAATCTCTCTTTCCAATGTTATGGTTCATTTTTACTTTGGTGTTGTATATATTCACCACTTAGACAATTTATGACGGTACCCGCTGTTGAGAACTTTCCAATTTCCCAAAACTAGCTGTTTGTCGCAGAAGTTTGCAACACGGTGCAGTGTGGTCAGATTACAGACAGAATAATCTGAACAAGACAAGAAACATACAGCAAAATCTTTCATCTTTCTGGATGTACCATTCGCTTAATTTTCAGTGCCGTCATTATTTAGCAGTAATCCAGTTTCTGAAGCAAATGACGACAAAAAGTTGCAGAAGTATGTAACTTTTGGGGTAGAGTTTGAAATTTCACGATGCCATCACGCCGGTATGCATCACAGAGCAGTGTGTTTAAAATAAATTTAACGCACAAAGATGTGTAACTGATAGGAAATTTTCTCATCTTTGACATGGTACTATTCTCTTTACATTCAGCTGTGTAGTTTTTAAGCGGTAGGCCCTAAAACAACAACTATCCGAAAGGTAGTCTGCAACTTTTCGTGTCGCAGAAGTTTGCAACACTGTTTCGTGTGGTCAAAGTAAACGTAACATAATTTTCAAAATGTAAGGAACATATAGAACAATCCTTTTTCTTTCACGTGGTACCACTCTTTAAATTTGCCGCGCTCTAGATTTTTAACAATAAGCAAGTTTCTGTCGTAAGTGGCCTGAAAAAGTTGCATAAGTATGCAACTTTGGGGGTCGAGTTTGAAATTTTACGACGCCGTCACGCCGGTATGCATCACAGTGCAATGTGTTTAAAATAAAGCCAAAGTTCACACACAAAGATATGTAACTGATAGGAACTTTTCTCATCTTTTACATGGTACTATTCTCTTTACATTCTACTCCATAGTTATTAAGCGGTAGGCCCTGAAACAACAACACCATCCGAAAAGTAGTTTGCAATTTTTCGATTTTGGATGTTTGTCGCGGAAGTTTGCAACACGGTTTCGTGTGGTCAAAGTAAACGTAACATGATTGTCAGAATGTAAGAAACAGGTAGAACAATCTTTTTTCTTTCACGTGGTACCACTCTTTAATTCTTCCGTGCTCTAGAATTTTAACAATAAGCAAGCTTCCGACACAAGTGGCTTCAAAAAGTTGCATAAGAATGCAACTTTTTGGCACGGTTCTGAATCTTTCTGACGCTGTCGCAGAAGTTTGCAACACGTTGTGGTGTTATCAAACTAAACAAAATGTAATGAAATGAGGGTACGGGATTGATAGAAAAATCTTTCATCTATTACATGGTGTGGTTGTTTTTAACGTACGTGCTGTGGTTTTTCAACGGTAACGTCGTTTCTCACCTAACGGTAGGCGACGCGTAGTAATACATTTTGGGGGAAAGTTGCAGACTTCTGCGATCGTGTGAACCCAACATTACATTGAGCTATTCACACAAGTAAAACACACTTACATACACAACGATTACATACGCATTTTTAGAAGAGTGGTCCCTTCGATATTGCCCTTGTGTAATGACTGGTGAGTGTTGGCCTTGAGTAAGTTGTTACCGCCCCTGCTGGCAGCTGGGGTCACAGTGATTGATTTAGCCTGGATCCGTAAACCTTGCACTGTTTCTCATGGCTGCTGATTGCTCCATCATTGCCATCGACACCCATACATATTCACAAGGCTCGCAATCTAATCTCGCGGATCTCATAGCTGGCCCTGGAGAGAAAAAAACGCGAGTGTCTCTCTCTCGGTTCTCAGGTTTGTCAAAAGTATGCGGAGCCACTTTTTCCTCCCCAGTTTGTTTTCAGCTGTGAAAGCTGTAAGGTTACAATTTGCATGAGTTATTGAATAGCACGCCTACATATTCTAAACGAAATATTAAACGAGTTTTTGTTCATGTAACAGTGCTTTGTCACGAGCTGCACGTGCAACACGCAAAACGGCTCTTTTGCCGTTAATAGCAAAGAATCCATTCATGCCAGCACAGTTTTGCCCAGTTTTGTTTTTGTTTAGGCGATAGCGTGCATTGGTGCATGCAACATTTTTGTTAAAACTCCCATTCAACTGACGCTGTTAGACCGTGTGTGTGTGTGTGTGTGTGTGTGTGTGTGTGGTGTGTGTGTGTGTGAGAGAGAGAGAGAGAGAGAGGGGGGGGGGGGGGGGGGGGGGGGGGGGGGTGGGCGGGGGTACTATATTTATATGAACAACATACTACCAAGCGGATTCTTCCACCACGGCCCAATCTCTCACAAACATCCCATTACTTCCTCGCCGGTGCTCCCGTTGCGGTCAGATTCTGCAGTTGTCTCCATCCCATCCCTATTGCTTCACTGCACACCCAACGCCCGTCGCGTTTCAACTCGCTTGTCGTTCGTTCTTCCATCTCACTGAGTTACATCTAGGGTTGAGACCATCGAAGAGTTTGACCATAAGACAGCCTTTCTTATATTCTCATTGCTTTATCGGAGCTTCCCTTGTTTGGTGATATATTTATTACACTCTGCAATGCTTTTTTCGTACTCTGCAATGCTTTTTTCGGGTTGATTATTCTATGGTATCACACTGGTCAGAAAGTAGTGATAAAGAACAAATGATGTCGCCACGTGTTAGATACGTGTTTTAGGGACAAAGGATTGGCTGGATCGCAGTTAGATACGACTTTGTTGATAGATAATCGGCTGAAGCGTGGGTTGAGTTGAGTTCACAACGCATAATTATGACAGACGATTAATGTAAGAATACAATGACCACTGCATTGTCAGCAAAAGGAGTCGATACCCGATAGTTCGAACATTCGACTTGTTCTGGAATTACTGAGTGCTTCACACGCCAAGAAAGACCTACTACAAACAAGGCCAAGAGGTATTATTATTCATTGTAGACATTGAAGACGGCGCACTTTGTGAAAAGCGAAGAGAACTTCAGAAGACAGAATAAGGCTGTTGGGAAATTTCATTGATGAAGCGACACGAACGCACTCACACAACTCAATCGTGTAAAACTTCAGGTGTCAACAATATTATACCAACCCACATTATGCTGCTTTCTAGAGACAGCGCAGCGTTCATTCCGTCCGTATTCAAGTCATACCGTTTGTATAGCCTAAAACACATTCAGATAACACGCAGACAGAACTTCAACTGCAACCGCGACGTAGGCCGCGACGCTCAGTCTCGTGCGCCTTATTGTCTGCTGGGATTGTCACGTGACAAGCTTTCCCCGCACGACTTGCGTCCTCTGTTCAGTTTCACTCCACTCAACGGAAATAAGTTCAAAATTTACCGTCAAAATATTAATTGAATAGATACGCTAACCAAAGAATCGTAAGTAATTTGGAGATTAATGAATATTAGAGCAGACTCTGTTACAAGACTACTATTTCAGATGTTTTCGCTGTGTTTTGTTGTTGTTGTTTTTCATTGTTGTTGTTGTTGTTGTTGTTGTTGTTGTTGTTGTTGTTTTGGGGGGGCTTTCCCACCATCTGTGTAAACCTCAGAGGCACTGCTCTGTGCCGCTCGTCCCGGCATCCCCACCTCCGGCCACACCCAAGACTCATTCCGCATCACGGCCCAGCCCCCAGAGGTCCACAGGAGGAGACATCAGATCGTTGGTGGGATGCCATCCGAAGGAGACACTGCACTGCTGCCGAGTCACTTCGGTGGTGTTCAGCAGTACCTGATCGGATTCAACATACGCAGGACACCCCCTACTATGCCCCCTACTGACGATAATGTTAGCTATGTCGCGGAGTCAGACCGCCACTGCGTCCCTCCACCAATCCTCCTATGTGGATTCTCTGACGTTGAGGGCTTTGATCAGAACTACCTCAGGCAAAGGAGGAGGGAGGAACACCGAGACTGAGGCCACCACGAGAGCATGGCATGAAGGGCTACAGAAGCGGAGACTTTAATTTTTAATTGTTATTTATGCAGTGATCGTTGAAGATGTGGATGATAAATGACGATGCTGTGGAGGTCCATTTCGGTTTGAGACAGGGTCGCAGACCACGCCTACTGTCATAATTATCCCGGTGTTAACCAGGCCCGGGAACTGCGGCAAATGCAGTGTTGGTCAAGTAATTAAAACAACACTTTCAAAGACTGCTTTGCTTTCCTGTAAACGCAGTTAAGTGTGTTCTTTGTCTCTTGTTTGTCTGTCAGTAAAAAGACAAGACATGTAGGATACACCTGATGGTGAATGCACTGAAAATGGGACTAATTCCTTGTCGTGCGTAGCACAGTGTAAAAAGGCTGTCACCGAAGACTGAATGATTTGTTGTCATTTCACGCATAAAGTTGGATCAATACCAGGACGATATTTTGTACGTACGTGTAGCTCACACAATGGGTTTTCTATGTGGTTTACGGCGAAATAAGAAACACTATTCGTGTAAGTTTTGCCGTAATCAGCTCGTCAAGACTCGATGTTACGACACAATTTGCACAACTCATGTTTCATATTTCACGGTAACCAACTCAAACCCATTGTGTAAGTTCAGTTCAGTTCAAGGTGGTAGCTATGCGCTCGGAAAAAGCCCATAATTATGCGTTCCACCCAGTCTCTCAAAGGTTCCCCAACGTTGCCTTTATAACAGTTCCAATGTTTGTCTGATTGACGATGGCCCTCTGTCGTCCTTTCAAGGACGAAGATCGTCTAGCGCTTCTTCTTTCCACGCCTCTGCTCCATGCGATCGATGGTGTAATGTCCTTCGCTTTGTGCTCCCAACACTTCAGATCTTCTGAGACGCAAGTCACTTGTGATGGTTACTTTACCCGCAAGTCTTCACTTCGGCATGTCCAGGGCAGCACATCCACAGGTTTTTCGAAGGTGGATGTCGACCATTGACACATTCCAGTCTGGGCTTCTCATTCCACTGTTCATTTATTATTATTTATTTATTTATTTGTAACAAGGTCATTGAATCTGTGATGTTATCAGTAGGAAAAGCACTCACAGCTTTGATTTGACCTGTTCCAGGCGTAGAGCGGAAGACTCATGGCCCGAGTCAGTCTTCAAAAAAGTGAGAGCGGTTTCGGAATGCTAGCCGCTAAACTTTCAAATCGAGAAACTGAAAGGAGACTGAACTGCCATCATACTCCACTATAATCCGATCCGACAACAGCGGCGCTTCCGACTGGAATTACTGTTGATCGCCGGAGCCCAGGTCAGCCTCTTGTCGCGACGCCTTGACAAGGGTGCTACATCAGGCAGCTCCATCTGCGTATCCGATTCCTCCCTGAGAGAGAAACAAGTCGAGCAGGCATTGGCACCCTAGGATCAGACTCAGCAGAGACCTTTAGACGCTGATTGCGATGATAGGATTGGCACGAAGACGCTCTTAAATAGGACCTGTCCCAAACCAACGACATTGCCAAGAGCGACTGCGATGGGACCATTAGATGCAGACTGCGAGTGATAAGACTGGCAACGAGGCGAGTCTGTTCGACCCAGCAGTATTGTAACAGAGACTGAGATGGGCCCAGCAGCAACAGGAGTTGGCTACACTTCAGTGGCGAGGTGTTGTTTTCCGATGAGAGATTGCGAAGATTTTTCCACTCCATTGTTTAGCTCTGGTGTATTATTATACCGTTCTCTCACCGTTTGTATTTCGTAACAGCATTGCATCAATCTTAACCTACGCCGTCTAGATTCTGAAAAAGTGAAGGGCACCGCGATTCAGAAATACAGCTGCAGCTCAATAGACAGCCCCGGAGTGCCTCTTTGTACGCCGTGTCAGTTTAAAACTGATCACATCTGCTGTGAGAGAGCTTTATGGGCCTATATAGCTGTCATCTTACACATCTGTTGTTAAATTAAAGCAAACGCATATCAATATTGGTATAACTGTGTAGTATGAAACTTCAAACATACATTGGGTTTTGTTCATTGTTGATTTATGTCTTACATAACAAATGCTGGAAGGTTTGTTTCCTTTAATGTACCAATCAACTTTCAAAAGTGTATTCAAACCAGCCAAAAAAAATTCATTCCCACGTTTGCCACCTTTTGTGGTTCCTACGTTCACCGTAGATGATCTAGTATTAAAATGGATTCAGTCCCAAAAGAAATATTTGGTCTAAACTGGATAAGCGTTAACAGCCTTATTTTACATATGATATGCTTTTCGGTGTACATTTATAAATCGATTTAAAAACAAACAGTGCAACGGCCTTTCAGTATAGTAGAAGTTCTGTTTCGAGTGTGTGTTTTGTGTTGACTTTGTTCATGTTACCAGTGTATCTAATCAAGGAATGTACATGGCGTCCATGTTTTCGCTGCATGATGTGATGTTAACAATATCCGTATATATATACATCGTCAACTGCAGGTTTGCTTCAAATTGCAAACAATGTACTAGAATTGTGTTTGTGAAGTTATCTTGCACACACTATGCACATCAGCGATTATTATAACCTTTGCTTTCCAAGAGAGTCGTCCTTCGTCTACAGAGGAGACCATGCGTTAGTAGAAATTTGTTCCTTGTGCGGTACGTGTTGAATAACATATTTGCACTCCACAGTTATTTCATCACTGTTCTGTATTACATCGCCCTTATTGTCGCTTACTAATGTGTATAATTAGTTGTTTTTGTTGTTTTTTAACAGCATATATATATATGTTTTGTAAGATGTGTTATAATTATGTTGGTATCAAGTTTTGAGAGTGGTCCTCCTTTATAATAATTATAATAATAAAAGTATTTTTAAAGCGCAAAATCTTGTCCCTAGAGACTGTTTTAAGCGCGCGCGCACACACACACACACACACACACACACACACACACACACACACACACACACACACACACACACACACACACACACACACACACACACACACACACACACACACACACACACACACACACACACACACACACACACAGGCACCCGCACTCACGAGCATTCTGTCTATACAAAACTAAATATACACAGCCTAAAACGGGCAGCAAACGCCCAGGAGACTTGGAATGGATAAAGACGCACGGAACAGAAGACATGGCAGCTAGGTTTACAAAAACGTTTGTGTGTGTGTGTGTGTTTGTATGTGTGCGTGTGTGTGTGTGTGTGTGTGTGTGTGTGTGTGTGTGTGTGTGTGTGTGTGTGTGTGTGTGTGTGTGTGTGTGTGTGTGTGTGTGTGTGTGTGTGTGTGTGTGTGTGTGTGTGTGTGTGTGTGTGTGTGTGTGTGTGTGTGTGTGTGTGAATAAATGAACAAGAAAAGCTAATATTCAAGTGACTCGTATTCACCATGGAAATATATAACCGTATTATTTCCCTTGAGCAGAACTTTTATTTTATTTTATATTTTTAAAGCACATCAATGTAGGGCGTTTATTCAGAAACACGCATACACCATTACAATATACTTCTCGCTCACTCATTCACACGTCTTGTGTTTTCTTCTCCTTTTTTTTTTTTTCATGTTCATCTTGCAATATACTTTTTCGTCTTTTCTATTTCCGTGCCCTGCCCCCCTCCCTCCCCTTTCCCTTGATGAGGTGACTTCTGGGAACTGTGCTTGTAATTTACTTCTGTTTCTTATCCTGATACTGTAAAAGTACGGTTGTCTGAAGTACACATTCCCTATGTTGCGGATCTCTGCTGTGGAACACCAGCCAGACGCCATCTTTCTGCAATCTGTCTCTCTTTTCCCAGCCCGTTCCTCTTCACGATAGCAAAGTCATCCACCACAAAAACAAAACAACAACAAAAGCTCCCTCAGCAGCATATACTTCTTATGTCCCTCGTGTCAACATGAAAAGTGCTGGGTCACGATCCTTTCAATGCCAGGCTCCAATTGTTTGGAATTCACTGCCATTTAAAGCTCAGCTAAAACACCTCATATTCGCCGCCTTTACATGAAGTTATATATCTGGCACTGTGCACACACTTAACAAAGTTAATTATATGTTTGTAGAGTACATGGTAGCTGAATTAGTTCGATATGCATTTCAGTGCGTGTTTTGGGGAATGTTTGAGTGTTGTATATATAAAAGTTACATAGTACTTGTCCATTGTACTCGTATTGAATTTTTGTGATTGTTCCTTTGTACTTATGATAATGTAGAGCGCCGTAAGCTCGTCATTTTTTTATTTTTTTATTTTTTAATATATTTTTTTATTATTAATTTTTTTTTTTACGTGGTATGGCATTGTAAGAATTATTGTATTACCATACAACCTCAGTTTCAGTCGCACTTTGGTGTGAGTTTTGTCATCTTGGATGCCAGATGAGAATTACCGTAGGCGGTTCGGTTGTGTCCCTTGCTATATGTGTGACGTTTGTTGAGTCTGCACAGGCGCTCTATACCTCAGTTTGTTTCAGATTACTATCATCCATTCTGAGGTTAACTCGTAAATGCATTCATATTTGCGTTTTATTTAGTGACATAGTTTGCTTATGCAATATGTCCAAATTAGACCACTACTTCAATTTCATGCTGGCTACAAGCGCCTACAAGTATAAAACTTTGCTGCTAGGCTCGTTTTCTCCAAACCTCTTCGTAAACAGAAAATTAAACACAAAACAGTAGGTTTCTGGTATCAGATTTTCACTGGAAAAGCCCCTCAGTACTTTGTTGAACGGGGATAGCTCAGTTGATACAGCGTCCGACTGAAAAACCAAGCGCAATACTGACGCGGGTTCGTGACAAGGGATTTTCTCCCAGATTTTCTTCCAGTGCAGACTCTTACGGTGTCCATACAGCCCCCGTGTGCAACCGCATACATCAACATCTGTGCGCACGTTAAAAATCGCAAACATTGGCAGCCATACCATTGTTTGGACACACGACAATACTATACACACGGATAGGAATGGCCCGGTAGCGCTGCTATTGCGGCTGCTGTAATGCGACCCGAATTTCCCGCAGTGGACGAAGAAGTACTATAAAATATTTTAAAAAATTAAGTACTAATTTATGTGTTTACGCTCCTCGCATAGCCACCTTCAAACGAAAACAATTGGTGGTCGTGCCTTCTGCTTCTGTGTTGCACAAACCTGGAATTTCCTCCCTTTTGCTCTCCGTCACAGCCCTTCTCTCAGTCACCGCCCTGAAAACTAGTCTTCACACATAGTACTCAGTCAGTATCTTGACCAGTAATAGTTTCTTTTCTGTATCCCTTTGTGCCAATGCGTGTGTGTGTGTGCGCGCGCGCGCGCGTTCTTGTGTGTGTGCGTGCGTGCGTGCGCGCGCGCGTGTGTGTGTGTGTGTGTGTGTGTGTGTGTGTGTGTGTGTGTGTGTGTGTGTGTGTGTGTGTGTGTGTGTGTTCATTTTATTGTAAACATGATAAGGTAACTATGTTTTGTAGTGTTCAACTGTGGATAGTGTAGTAACAACGTCACGTATTATTTGGTTTTCCTAGAGACGTATGCGTTGTTGATAGCCCAGTGCCTGCTCATCGCAGTCCTAGCTAATGCAATAATAAAAACTCTTAAACGTAAGCGGTGTGTTGTGTGTGTGTGTGTGTGTGTGTGTGTGTGTGTGTGTGTGTGTGTGTGTGTGTGTGTGTGTGTTGTGGTGGTGTGTTTGCTGGTGTGTGCGTGCGTGACTGACAGAACGTTAAAATTGATCTCTAGCACTTAGTCACAGGAGGGCATCAAGAGGAACAGATAGATTAACTCCAGGGCAGCCACGAGGATCATATATAGTGAAAAACAGTTATAATAACACCAAACACAACACCAAAGGCATTTTAAAGATGTCTTTAGCATCAACATATCAGCATTTTTCTTCACTGAAAATGTATCAAAACTCACAGTATATTATATATTTCCTTTTTGGAGAAACTGGAGCTGTAGTTTGACCGGACGGAATATAAAGAAACTTTCAACTGTAAGTTGTGGTAAATTATTAGAAGTAAAAGAATGTTGCAGTGTGAGGTAGAAAGGTTTCATTTTGAAATAATTACGTAGTTTTAATTAACAGAGACATTTGAATATGATGTTATTGAGATTATGAAGCAAAAATGCGAACGGATATAATGCTTTGGACGGAGAAAAAAGTTTCCCGGCAACCCAAGATGATGAGCCTCACCTTTTTCTGGTCTTTATGACCTTTCGCACAGGGGCTGGTGAAACAGCAATCTGGGAAGCGTGCGCAGCCAGTCCACAACGGAGCAACCGCATCAAGTGAATATCGACTTGACGAGCAAGACGGTCTGGGGCCGTGTGTCAGAGTTATAGTACAGAATCTCCATGTCCATTCATTGTTTCACCACTACATTTTCAGGCCCCATCTCGCGACTCTCAAAATCGATCAGACTCAGACCATGGAACAAAAAAACTGAAGGCCGTGTATTTGTCTGAAAGTACTGACTGGGTCATGGCCTTTCGGTCAATGTTGGGTTCCTTTGTGTGCGTTTATTTCGGTGCCAATACTGACAAGACTGAAAATGTGGCATCACCTAATTTTGTACCACTAATGACCACAGTAACATCTCAGAAGGATTCGTAAGGGTTAGGACTGTTGCGTTAAAAACAAAGGATGTTGCAAGTGACTTCCTGAGCTGGATCTGGATATTTCCTCCTTCTTTTCTTCTTCTTCTTCTTCTCTCTCTGTCTCTCTTCATTTTTTTGTTTATCGTTTGTGTTGGTGTTGCATTAATGTTGTTGTGGTAATAGTATGTGGTTTGTTTGTTTGTTGTTCTTGGTTGTTGTTGTTGCTTTTTTGGGGTGGCGGTGGTGGTGGGTGGTGGTGGTATTGTTGTGTATGTTTAATTAAAGAGGTGTAATAGCAAAGTGCAAACGCAATATCACTCCGAATCCTTATAGAAAGATTTATTTTAGACTGTCGTGCAGTACTAGTATCACATCTGATAATTTTATTTCAAGCATAATTTTTTTTCTTTCTTCTTAATTTGCGTTTGTAAAGAATACCAAGTTTTGTTTGTTTGTTTTTCATGATTTTTTTTAAATTTGTTGTGTGTGTGTGTGTGTGTGTGTGTGTGTGTGTGTGTGTGTGTGTGTGTGTGTGTGTGTGTGTGTGTGTGTGTGCGGGTGTGTGTGTGTGTGTGTGTGTGTGTGTGTGTGTGTGTGTGTGTGTGTGTGTGTGTGTGTGTGTGTGGTTGTTGTTGTTGTTGTTTGTTTTTGTTTCGTTTATTTTTTTGCGTTGGGTGTTTGGTTCTTTTTTTCCCTACTTTTTTCTTATGCATCCCAGGAATTAATTAAAGGTGGTTTTAAAAGAATGTCTTTAAATCTAATGGTGGATGCAAATCAAAATAGTTGATCCAATATAAAGTCGCAACTCTGTGCTAGTTCTTTCCTTGAATGTTACCCAGTCCATGTTTGTGAACTCTTCTATTTTTCCGAACTCTTGACTATCTACAAGAGAATTTCATCCAAAAACCTTCCGCATACCATTCACAAAAACAAAACAAAAACTTTGGACAATGAACATTTTTTTCACGGCCCCAACACAGTGGAACTCGATCATTATCGTATGATGTTCGTCACTCAGCATCAACATCTTTCAAGCAAGCGTTAAAAATTCATCTCTTCAAATCTGCATGTAATGAATAACCCCCCATCCCCTCCCCCACTCTGTGCGTGCGTGCGTGCGCGCGCGCGCGCGTGTGTGTGTGTGTGTGTGTTGTGTGTGTGTGTGTGTGTGTGTGTGTGTGTGTGTGTGTGTGTGTGTGTGTGTGTGTGTGCATATCCTGCTGTACATTTTTGTGTTTGCAGTATATCTACTTGTATTATATCTGTGTGCTCCGATCAGAATTTGGTCAAGTTTAGCTATTTATTGACAACTTTGGTTTATTTACTGAAATTGCTGTATATAAATTCTTGCGTGGTTTGGCGGTCATGTGGTCCGGAACCTTTTTTATTTTGTCCATTGTATGTGTTTATAAATGTGTCTACTTCTTTTTGTACAACACATTCTGCCCTAGATTTGGCTAGGGATCATGCGCCATAGAAATGTCCATTATTATTATTATTATTATTATTATTATTGTGAAGTCGTTTTTGTGGTAAATGGTATCGAGTGCTATTTTCACGAGTTAGAATTGACTCAATGCGTTCCTAGTGAACATCAAGTGTGCTCACTATGTGTGTTTAATAATGATATTTCTTCAGAAGTAAAAATACAGTTTTTCGCTCAATGTTTTATTTAATTCAAGAATGTCATAAGCATATTATAAATAAAAAGATTCTAACTATGCTAGAAGCTTCTCTCTCTCTCTCTCTCTCTCTTCTCTCTCTCTCTCTCTCTCTCTCTCTCTCTCATTTTTTCATGCTAATTCAAGAGTAATAATAATAATGGAAATTTGTAAAGAGAAAGGGACTGTAAAGTTGTAGTAGTTCAGAAACATAAGAGGGGCGGAACCTGTGATTGCGTTGTAACACATGCAAACAATTTTGAACTTTATTCGTTTAAAAATTAGGAGCCAGTTGAGTAGCTGTAGGACAGGTGCGCAGTTTTGATGGCATGGTGCTCTGAGAATAAGGCGTGTAGCAGTATTTTGGACTTTCTGCATCAGTTGAATAACAGAGCTAGGAGTGCCCATGAGAGGAGAATTGCAATAGTCTCATCTAGACAATATACAAAAAGTTACCAATTGTTTTGCTGCATCTTCTGTGATGTACCTGCGGATGGAAATGATGCGTTTTAGTTCAAATCAAAAGAGGTCTCCAGTACATAAGTGTGAACTTTTTCATAAAATTTAATATGGAAAGTTATTGTTCCAATATAAACCGACCATTGAATCTAAAAGGCTATGGTAAATCTGACCAGGGAGCAAATGGTATTACTTGATATTTTTTAACAGCCTTTTCAGTTGCTATAATTCTCTTCATGATTATTTCTACTTCAGTCATTCTTCTTAATTTTTTAATAATAATCATAATCTTCTAATGTTACTCTAAATCCACAGAGAACGTAAGGACTATTAGGGACAGGGAGCAAAATCTTGTTCGGAGAGATGAACCTAATCGCATACACGCACACACATACAGGCACCCGTACACACACACACACACACACACACACACACACACACACACACACACACACACACACACACACACTCACACGCATAGTTGTATTTGTGTTCCTCGTTTATGACCATCGACGTTTAATATTAGCCCCTGGTTTAAAACGGGCAAAGTAGCTTCTGGTTAACCAGTCGCGGCAAGCTTGAGTGACATGCCATTTCAGCCAATCAGAGGCCATGATTCACCGATAATGCAGTCTCGCGGAGAACGAACTGGGTCAAAGTTTTCCTTCGACAAGCGCGCCTGTGTCGAAGTACTCCATGACTGTAAACAGCACGGTAAAAAAAAAAGCGCCTCTGTAAGTCGGATTTACGGTACTCAGAGCGACAGCCTGATGGAGAAAGGTTCATTCCTTCCCCCAAACGTCGTCACAACAAGGGAAAATGCTTTAGATGATTGACTAATGATAGCTTATAGCGCTATTCTCCGCTCTCTTGAGCAGAGTCACTGCGCTCGCAGGTGGTTCTACATGAATGACTAGCTTTTTATAGCGCGTTTTTTTTTTTTTTTTTTTTTTTAAATATCCACCGAAATGGTGTACTTACAGCGCTGGCATGGCTGGTGCCACATGAAACTGCAGCCGTCTCGGCGCAAGCTCTGTGTACACCATACAACCATGCACCATGTCACTAAATGCAAAGCCACATACGTAAGGTGTATGCATGTTTAGCTGTAACCTGCCACCTGCCCTTTTGGCAGAATGACCGGGATCTTTTACGTGCTACTGCGGTAACACGGGGGTGGAACGGATATCGAAATAAGAGTCAGCACAGAAAGTTGACCCTGGAGAAGAAAATTCTCCCGCCGCTCCTGCAGGGATTTGTACCCGTGACCTTTCAATCACGAGACCGGCGCTCTAACCACTGAGCTACCCCGCACGGGAATAAATAAAGCGTGTGGTTAGCCGCAGAGGCTGAACGTAAACAGGGTGGATTACAACTACCATCGCTACATTTGCACGAAGGCCAGTGCTTTGATCTGTCTGTACTTTTTGCTAGTGTGTGCATGTTGTAGTTTCTTGCAGTAAGGTGAGTGTGTGAAGATGCATTGTACAGAAATAAA
>JABMCL010003050.1:5000-54763 GCA_018857735.1 Alviniconcha marisindica
TGTACTCCAACTCCAACGTTGCTCGGTAGGTCGTTACCTCTCGGGCTACTGGTCTTTTTATTCAAGTAGTACAATTTTTCAAATAATTAATTGTGAGCAAGTGCTCTTTGTACGTTTTTACAATAATCCCGCCCCGGTTATCAGATCCATGCAATTTCATTACTGTACTGTTAGTAACCCGGGAACTGGAGCAGACGACGCTTTTGTTTTGAAGCGCTGCGTGTTGCGTAACGCCACATGGCCTTCTCACAGCCGACCGGCGATAGCCGCTGGTGCGCGCCATTTTCAAATCTGTTTACTCCCTTAATATTTTGACCGTTTGTTTGTTTACCTACTCTTTGTTTACCTAGTCCTTTTTATGCACCAAGCCATGTGTAATATAATTTGGCGTCTTAGAATGTTTATTTAGATCTTATTTAGACGCAGGGTCGAGCTTAATCAGTAGCCGATTCCTAAGTCCATTCTTTTTATAGCCATCGTCTGCATGGCGCGTTCTCTGTTTAGTACTAGTGAACAGTAGTGAATCGTTGTTTTGACTCGATTATAAGTAATTCTGTGTCGATCAGTGCTTTGTTGTATAATTTTTGCTTAGCTGACTTCATGTTTAGTGTTTATTTTGGGTTGAAATTAACTTATTAAGTATTGTGTACTGTAGAAGCTAAGTTGTATTCATAGACTACTTGGTATCACTATCAGCGCTGCTGCGACTAAAATAACGCGCCCCAGGCGAAAGTTCGCACCGATTGTTTTAGTACTAGTCTTTGAGTGTGTCTTGCTTCTCTTATAGAGCGTTGTATTGTAATTGTTATGTACCATTTTAACCGTGGGAGTGTGTTCTTTATTCTGATGTAAGTTTTATTGATAGTTATATTTTGTACATTGTGTTAGTTGTGATTTAGTTGTACGAATCTGCTTATAGACAGGTGCAAGCCACGCTTCCCACTCTTGTTATAAATTAAATAAGTCATGTGTGTACATTTTGTTTATACGGTTTAAAAGGTTGTAACTGTAGCTTTTATTTGATGTATTTCATGTTTTAATTAGTTTAGTTATTGTTGAGGAAACTGTATTTGTGCGGGACAAGGAAACACAATAGTCAGCCATTTTGTGGTCCAGAGGGCCGATTTCATGGTAGCGATAGCGTGTGTTCCTTGCGGCCCGCGCAGTTCTCTTATCTATGCGTGCGCGTGAGGATTTTGGGTGTGCTGAGAAAGTTGTCTGCTGCTGTAGAATAAAGCCTGTTTGCCGTCGCCGCCTGCTGTGGTCTCCATTTTGACTGACTCCGCTGCCTGTGTCCTGTCCTTCTACCACTCCACTCCATTACATAATTATTAATAGGATATTTATAGCGCCCCATCTCTTAAGAGCCAGGGACGCTTACAATCACATAAGGATACGCTTATTTTATCACACACACACACACACACACACACACACACACACACACACACACACAACACACACACACACACACATACACTCTCTCTCTCTCTCTCTCTCTCTCTCTCTCTCTCTCTCTCTCTCTCTCTCTCTCTCTCTCTCTCTCTCTCTCTCTCTCTCTCTCTCTCTCTCTCTCTAACAGTTCATAACAGTTTCGTCAGTATGATGTGTACTTTATTTACGAACTGCGTAACATTTTAGACTGCCAGATCATTGGTGCACGATAGACGTTGCAATAAAGTAAGTGCGCAGTTCAACCCACACTTCTACACTTGTGTTTCGTCACTGAAGTGACTCGACTTAAACACCACACAAAGCATTAGTTGGAAACGAGCCAATGATTGGATTAAGCCCAATACTGTCTTCTCCTGGGTTGCGTGTCCCCTAAATATGCATGTTTACGCACCATTTCGATTTTGACTGTCAGTGACGAAGTGCCTCCTTGACACCGCTCTGCTTTTGTTCATAGTACCGAGGAGGTACGGAGAAGAGAAGACGTGTTTTAGTTTGGGCCGTTAGGCCGGAAGTTCAAGTTTTGTAGTTAGTCTTCTCAGCCTGAGTCAGACCAGTTGGCAGAACCTGAGGGGACTGTCGACGCTCCTTAGCCATAGGTTTTCTGAAAGTTCAGGCGGAACGAGGCGGTTCTACGACTGGACCTGGGACTGCAGAGACTGCTGCATCCTTCAGGGGCTCTGGAGTCAGCGAATCGCACGGGAGGTGACTGAGCCGGTGTGGAGTTCCATCTTTGTCAGTCTGGGGTAGTCGCACTGAGTTAAGCTAGGTGGGTAGTCACCCGTCAGCTGAAGGAGACCTGCCGCTTTGCGTCTGTGCGTCTGTCTTCTTCATTTGTCTCCGTCTAACTCCGTCTTCGTCCGCCTACGTTTTCCGGCGTCTGCCTACGTCGTCACCTATCTCCGTCTTCGTCCGTCTCTGTGGTACTGCCACAGTGGGTATGTATGTTAACAATGTATGCGGTATTTCACGCGGTACAGTCGCCCTGTTATAACCACACCGGTTGACTGCCGGGCGTAAAACACCAACTTACTTACGCACGCGGTACGAGCAAAGGCCTTTGTCAAGTTGTGTTGCTGCTACACCTTTGACAGTCCTTCCCGCGCTCACATTTTGGCCCCCACATCTGGAACAATCTCCCCCAAGACATCAGGCACTCTGCTACTCTCTCTTCCTTCAAAAGCCAACTCAGGACATTTCTCTTCTGAGAATATTTCAGTTAAGCCGCATTGTCCTTCACTCCCATCAGTCTGTACTCTGTGTGTGTGTGTGTGTGTGTGTGTGTGTGTGTGTGTGTGTGTGTGTGTGTGTGTGTGTGTGTGTGTGTGTGTGTGTGTGTGTGTGTGTGCAACACACAAGCAAACACACACACACACACGTGCACCCCCCCCCCCTCCCCCAAGTTCACACACACACACTGAGACATTCACGCCGCTTTCACTCGCGAATCACGCGACGAGTTCTCAACCTCAGTTTATAAACCCATTGGCAATTACACACATGCAGTACAATAATCACTATGAAAAGTTTGCAAAATGAGATAGTAACAGGCTTTAGCCCAGTTTTCGATCGTTTGGTGTGACATAACGTCGATTAGTGAAAGTTATAAAAACTGTGACAATTCTACACTCAGATAAAATCAGTTTTCTTGTGCAGCCCTTTTTTACTTTCTCAGCTTCTATGATGTATTTGGCTAGATTCACACAGTTTTCCGGAAGTAACATTTCACTGAGTAACACTGCGGAAGGTTGGTTCACGTACAACAGTGACGTGGGTGTTATGATACCTTTGGTTTATTACCATAGTCATAAAACCAATGCCTGTGACGTACTTCCGTTTGTTATTGATTTTTTTTCTTCTTCTTCTTCTTCTTTTCACCCCACTCTCGAGTGCTTGAGTGAGGTTTGACAGGACTTACCCCCGTCTTTCGTTTCAGTTAGCGGAACGAACTTTAACATGGTGGCAGCGGTAAAAGTTACTTTAAGGTGTTCTGCTAGAACTGCTTTACTGTGTACACGTCTTTTGAGACTGTGAGTACTCTCTATGCTGACA
This sequence comes from Alviniconcha marisindica, assembly GCA_018857735.1. Classification (NCBI taxonomy): domain Eukaryota; kingdom Metazoa; phylum Mollusca; class Gastropoda; family Provannidae; genus Alviniconcha; species Alviniconcha marisindica. The sequence goes on from JABMCL010003050.1 coordinate 8,505, forward strand.
ATTTGTGCAACTTTGGCTGCGGCGTCGAACTGTTAGATCAAAGCGCGCCATCCGGCTTTGGTGGTGGGAGATTTCGACGGCATGCGCCTGTGTTTAGACTCGGGACTAAAAGTGGAAATGACATTGTGACTTGACTATTTCTGTTGCTGACAACATTCTGTGTAGTGTTATTCCTGCGTTCTCTGCTGATATTGTGCTGCAATGACTCGAACTCGTGTAGCTTTACTGGGAGTTGAAAATCAACACGCTACGCACGGACGGTTTGCAAAAGTATGGCGCATCAAAACGCTCAACTAGTCCTACTTTACCTGCCGGAGTAAATCCTCCACCACAACTGAACATTAGAGTTTAGACGCAGAGCCGAGGAATGGAGACTTTTCAAACAGATGTGGCAGAATTACACTATTGTTACAAAGTTAGACATTCCGTCTGATGAGTAACAGTCTAACACTAACAGCTTGCATTGTTCAGGACTACATCAGGAAAACACATGCCATTATACATGAAGCACTGGCACTGTATAATGGCATACATTTTCCTGATGTCCATACACTGAAAGATGTCACTGAAGGTTTCGATGCTCGTTTTGTGGGAAACGGACTAACGAGACATATGAGCGCTACGTCACTTGTTCAACTGAACCGCAACCAGGGTGCCAATGAATCTGTTGAAGATTACATTGCTGTACTTTTCAAAGACCTGCAAGTTTTGTGACTGCATGAGAAACAGTATTCTGAGGGACCAAATTGTACTAGGCACTATTGACAATGCGACAAGGAAATGTCTGCTTCAAGAGTCGGCCCTGACTCTCACTGCATGCGTTGACCTCTGCCGATGTGCTGAAGCTACGTCATCTCAGCTACGGTCTATTTGGTGTGAAAAAGCGTCTGCTCATGCCATCACCAGTCACTCACATGGAGGACCGCCAAAGCCCAAATGCAAGTTCCGCTGTGGGAAAACTCATCCTTTCGATAAAAGAACGCTGCCCTGCTTGGGGGAAAATGTGCAAGATGTGTAGGAAGAAGAATCATTTCACGGAGAAATGTCCGATGAAATGAGAACACAAGAATGTCCATCTGCTGGACGAAACTCAGAGTGACTCAGACTCTGGGCAACTTCTGTCTGTGACAGACCAACGGCAGCAGAAAATCATCAAGGTGGAAATGCTGATCAACGAGAAAACTGTCACATTCCAGATTGACTGCGGTGCATCCGTGAACGTCATTCCCAAGAAGTCCGTCAAGGACACTTTCACTCTGACTTCGTGTAAGACTTCACTTCATATGTGGAACAAGACTGTTTTTCGGCCGAAAGGAAAGACACGGCTGATGCTGCGCAACCCAAAGACCACTGAGGAAGAAGACCCCCATTGAATTATTCGTTGTTACTGAAGACTTGGTCCCGCTTCTGGGAAAGCAGGCATCTGAGGCCATGGGTCTCATCACTATCAACTACAGTAAGTTCGAGAGTGTGGTGAAACTGACTGTATCTGAAACGGGTGATATCTTCACAACCTTTGCTGATGTCTTTGATTACGGTCAAGGAAACCTACCTGGTATCGCACACTTCGAGGTAGACACCACTGTTACTCCTGTGACCTCTCCTGATGGTCGAGTGCCTATCACCATGAAGTCTCACGTGAAGGCAGAACTTGACAGACTGACCGATACAGCGGATGTCATCACTCCGGTTGATCAAGCTATTGACTGAACCAGCCGTATGGTGGTCGCTACGAAGAAATCTGGCGATCTTCGTATCTGTCTTGAGCCTAGTCCTTTGAACCAGGCCCTGAACTTGAGCATGAGTGCTATCCTCTACGAGTGATGGAAGACATCCTGCCCAAGCTGGCGAATGCTAAAGTTTTCTCCAAACTGGATCTAAGCAGTGCTTACTGGCATGTTCACTTGGATGAAGAATCCAGTCTTCTTACTGCATTTTTAGGAACCCAGTTGCCGGGTGACTCCTTGTATCCATTAATTTTGTTCGGTATGCATTCGTGAGTGGCTAGGCTTTTTTCTTTTGTGATGATGAGACTTTGGTGGGGTTAATACACCTGACTGAAAAACAGAGCAAATAATCTAGTTTCAGTGACCGTCGAACAAACTTAATAAGTTTTCAAAGAAGTTTGGAAAAACTTAACGGAATGGTTGATACTGCCAGAAAGGGTATTGGGGGGGGGGGGGGGGGGGAACCATACCTGAGCCAGTGGAGTTGCTGTAGGAGTGGTGTGCAGATTTGACAGCAGGGTGCTCTGACAATATGGCATGCATTGGTTGAATATGAGAGTTAGGTAAGTAAGTAACTTGGTGTTTTATGCCCAGTCAACCATTAGTTAGGACTTAGGAGCGACAATGAGAAGAGAATGGCAAGTCTAATGTAGACAATACACAAGAAGTTAGCAACTGTTTTGTTGCATCTTCTTTTGCAGGGTATGACAATAACTTTTTTCCCCACTTGCCCTGTAAGTAGATGAATTTTCTACTTGCCCGAGTGGCAAAATTAGTTGCCCATGCCAGATTCTTAAAATCAACCATTTTGATTAATATAGGTGATATGTTTGTCAAATGGATTTTGAAGGGTAGAAAGTGTGATAAAAGTTCTAAGTAGACGCACACACACACGCACAAACCATCTTCCCCACAAAGTTACATAAATTTGTAACATTGTTACTCGCCAGGTCCATGCTTGAAAGAGATAAAATTCTGTAAAGTACTCAAGTTTATAATTAAAAAAATCTGTAGTGCCAGTGGTACCTGTCTCAGTACTAATGGTATCAGCAATGAATCATTGCTGTACAGAATGTGACTGAGCATAACTCTGCCTCATTCAGTCATGACTTCTGTGAAAGCCAACAGGCAGTTACTGTTCATTTCATTCTAACACTGTAACAGTTCTAATTTCAGAATTTTAAATATTGTTAATATTAATGACCCAAACTGCCATGCATGCCCAACATAGCCAGGGCAGCTTGGATCAGTGGTTGTATAACACAAGGAACTGTGCCAAACCTGCACCAGATACATTTCTTTATTTTCTGTGTTAATAAAGGATTCAGATTTATACTAGTTTATTCCTGCCTTCATTATCTGTTATTTAAGAATGAAAAAAAAGTGAAAAAAAGTTTTGTTTTTAAGGTCCAATGTTTCCCCTATTTCCACGATAAAACAAGATCGCGAGTCGTGAGTAGTGTCCCTTCGCTGAACGGAAATTCCCGATCAGAACATGATTGTGAATTTGAACGTTTTAGCGGCCACAATTAGGTCTTTTAAAATGCTCATTGATTACACTTTGGATCTGACACCCCCCCCCCCCCCCCCCCCACCCCCTTCTCCCCTTGCCCCCTATCCCTCCCCCAAAAGAAAGAGAAGACGAAGAAATTGCTTTAAAATTCCCACTAGTACTGGCATAGTCAGTTGTGGCCCATGTCGTCATTGCAAACACCCCGCCAAGCAAATTCTTTCGTCAGCACTTGGGAACAAACTTCCTCTCTTTTGACTGGGATCTGTTAGCTTTTAGCTTTTCAGACTTATTTTTGAGATCTTCACCGTGCAGTCCTTATTGTCATACCCTGTTTTGTTGCACTTTCGGTCATAATGCCAGTTGTCCAATTTGCCGACGTTGATCCCTGTCGGAAAGTAACAAACTGGATCTCAAATTCCAACGTATGTTTACTTCCCCAGTGTTTCTTCAGGCTCACCTACAGGTTTGCGGTGCCCAGCAGACCTCTCGCCTGATAAAATCCAAACTTGCCCCATGGCGGTGAGTATTAATAAGTGCCTGCAGTATTATAAAATATTGTTGCGATACAAAACTGATGTTGTATGATTTCAAATTTAACCTAAAAACGCATTTCTTCCGCCAAGCCTTCTGATTGATTTGTACATGTCAACCGCTACCTGTTTCATATTCGTGTGTGTGTATGTGTGTGTGTGCGTGTGTGTGTGCGTGTGTGTGTGTGTGTGTGTGTGTGTGTGTGTGTGTGTGTGTGTGTGGTGTGTGTGTGTGTCAGTGTGTGCGTGCGTGTGTGTGTGTGTGTGTGTGTGTGTGAGTTGGGGGCGGGGGTGGGGACTGGGAGGGATGGAATTAAGGGTAGGTAGTAATATAATGATTCATTTTCTTTATATATTGCTGCTTCTCATATGGCACATGTACTTGTATATTATACATTGTTAGTTAATTATATATATATATATGTATTAATTATATGTATTATGTTTGTGAAACTTAGAAAATGTTGCAGAATATTGTAAAGTGCAGTGAGTTTGGGTACACCAGAGAATAGCGCTATACAAAAGTTATGTATTATTATTATTTGTAGTTTCCAAATGTTCAGCTACGAAACTGTGGTTATTTATTTTGGTTGTCGTTTGGTAACCCGGGCTGTGACCCGGAAGTTTCCCAGTAAATAATTGAAAACGTTTTCCTCTTGTCTCCTGCAACCACCAAAAACAAAACAAAAAAAGAAACAGCTCAACCAAAAGCAAAAATCATATGGTATTCATACACATACGCCCCCCCCCCCCCCCCCCACACACACACACAATTGTGTGACTTATAATGGTTTGTATTTTCACTTTGCAGGAACTAAGGCCGATACCCAGAGTATCATCTCGCTGTCCTGGTAATCGTAGGTACTTTGTTTATCATTGTTTGGGTTTTCACAGGGTTACTGATTTAGTCAAACTAAAAGCACTGCTTCAATCCATTGATTCGGCTGGTTTGCCTTAATCTGTTACACGCGGGGATAGCTCAGTGGTTAGAACGCCCGACCCGTGATTGAAAGGTTGCAAGTTCAAGTCCCAGCGGGAGACTTTTCTTCTCCAGGGTAAACTTTCTGTGCTGACTCTTATTTCGGTATTCGTTCCACCCCCGCCGTGTTACCACAGTAGCACGTAAAATATCCCGGTCATTCTGGCAAAGGGTGCTGATGGCAGGTTACAGCTAAGCACGCATGCACCCTACGTATGTGGGTTCACTCACCGACTTGACGTAGTGCAGAGTTGTATGATGGACACAGAACGCGCCAAGATGGCAGCAGTTTCACATGGTACCAGCCGCGTAACATCCAAACAACACTGTAAGTACACTACATGGGTGGAAATTTAAAAAAAGCGCTAAAAAAAGAAAAGAAAAAGAAGCTACAGTCTCTCAATGAGACTCACACGCGACAAGAGGCAAGTGAGTCTGATCGAGAGCGGAAAATAGTTAATAATTATATGCCGAATCTGAACGTCTTAGACAGCCTCGTGCCCTACGTCATGTACGTGTTAGCCGTTCTAAAGATAGTTTGAAGACTTGCTTGACCTTGTGACCCCACATAACTAAGCGCCTGGAGGTGAAGGTCGTCGGCCTCATCGTGGACGGTGCGCCATTTAAAAAAATAAAGTATTGAAGGCTTGCTTGACCTTGTGACCCCGCATACTTAAGTGCACTGAGGTGAAGGTCGACAGCCTCTCCGGGAAAGTGGTCAGTCATCGGGTTTACGAGACGAGAAAGTTAAAGTGAGAGAATGAAGAGAAATGAAAGTAAATCTCTCTGGTACTGGCTGGAAACTTGTGGGTTAGGTGGTTGCTTTTGGTCATTTTTATGTAACGCTATTCGTCGCTCTCCAGCAGACACTGCGCTCATGTGATTCTAAATGAGTGACTAGCTCTTTTTATATCGCGTTTTGAATATCCACCAAAGGGATGTACGTACGCATGCCACATGAAACTGCTGCCATCTTGGTGCGTTCAGTGTACGCCATACAACCACACGCCATGTTACATCACTTCATGCAAAGCCACATATGTTTAAGCATACATGCATGTTTAGCTATAACCTGCCACCCCGGCAGTGCAGTTTTGGCAGAATGACCGGGGTCTTTTACGTGCTACAGCAGTAACACCAGGTGGAACGGATACCGATATATATAAGAGTCAGTACAGAAAGTTGACCCTGGAGAAGAAAATTCTCCTGCCGGGGCTCGAACCCGGGACCTTTTCATCGCGAGTCCAACGCTCTAACCGCTGAGCTATCCTCAGTCATTCCCCAGGGCTACAGCTCAGCCTCTCTGCGGCTCCGACTCTTTGAAAGAGGTCGTCAGTGTTTTGAGTGCAATGAGTCTGCTCAAGAACGGAAGACTAGCGCTGGATAAAAGCGATCACCAATCAGTCAATCAACATTTTGAATGGATGACTGTCAGCTTCCTTTCCATTCTGGCATATTCTTCATCTCATTCAGGAGGGCCTTTTGTAAAATCCTGATCTGTAGACAGAAACATGCACCAGATACATTTCTTTATTTTCTGTGTTAATAAAGGATTCAGATTTATACTAGTTTATTCCTGCCTTCATTATCTGTTATTTAAGAATGAAAAAAAAGTGAAAAAAGGTTTTGTTTTTAAGGTCCAATGTTTCCCCTATTTCCACGATAAAACAAGATCGCGAGTCGTGAGTAGTGTCCCTTCGCTGAACGGAAATTCCCGATCAGAACATGATTGTGAATTTGAACGTTTTAGCGGCCACAGTTAGGTCTTTTAAAATGCTCATTGATTACACTTTGGATCTGACACCCCCCCCCCCCACCCCCCTTCTCCCCTTGCCCCCTATCCCTCCCCCAAAAGAAAGAGAAGACGAAGAAATTGCTTTAAAATTCCCACTAGTACTGGCATAGTCAGTTGTGGCCCATGTCGTCATTGCAAACACCCCGCCAAGCAAATTCTTTCGTCAGCACTTGGGAACAAACTTCCTCTCTTTTGACTGGGATCTGTTAGCTTTGAGCTTTTCAGACTTATTTTTGAGATCTTCACCGTGCAGTCCTTATTGTCATACCCTGTTTTGTTGCACTTTCGGTCATAATGCCAGTCAAGTTGTCCAATTTGCCGACGTTGATCCCTGTCGGAAAGTAACAAACTGGATCTCAAATTCCAACGTTTGTTTACTTCCCCAGTGTTTCTTCAGGCTCACCTACAGGTTTGCGGTGCCCAGCAGACCTCTCGCCTGATAAAATCCAAACTTGCCCCATGGCGGTGAGTATTAATAAGTGCCTGCAGTATTATAAAATATTGTTGCGATACGAAACTGATGTTGTATGATTTCAAATTTAACCTAAAAACGCATTTCTTCCGCCAAGCCTTCTGATTGATTTGTACATGTCAACCGCTACCTGTTTCATATTCGTGTGTGTGTATGTGTGTGTGTGCGTGTGTGTGCGTGCGTGTGTGTGTGTGTGTGTGTGTCAGTGGTGTGCGTGTGTGTGTGTGTGTGTGTGTGTGTGTGTGTGTGTGTGGTGTGTGTGTGTGTGTGTGTGTGTGTGTGTGTGAGTTGGGGGCGGGGTGGGGACTGGGAGGATGGAATTAAGGGTAGGTAGTAATATAATGATTCATTTTCTTTATATATTGCTGCTTCTCATATGGCACATGTACTTGTATATTATACATTGTTAGTTAATTATATATATATGTATTAATTATATGTATTATGTTTGTGAAACTTAGAAAATGTTGCAGAATATTGTAAAGTGCAGTGAGTTTGGGTACACCAGAGAATAGCGCTATACAAAAGTTATGTATTATTATTATTTGTAGTTTCCAAATGTTCAGCTACGAAACTGTGGTTATTTATTTTGGTTGTCGTTTGGTAACCCGGGCTGTGACCCGGAAGTTTCCCAGTAAATAATTGAAAACGTTTTCCTCTTGTCTCCTGCAACCACCAAAAACAAAACAAAAAAAGAAACAGCTCAACCAAAAGCAAAAATCATATGGTATTCATACACATCGCTCCCCCCCCCCCCCCCACCCCCCTCCACACACACACACAATTGTGTGACTTATAATGGTTTGTATTTTCACTTTGCAGGAACGGCTTACGCCGATACCCAGAGAATCATCTTGCTGTTCTCGTAATCGTAGGTACCTTCTTTATCATTGTTTGGGTTTTCACAGGGTTACTGATTTAGTCAAACTAAAAGCACTGCTTCAATCCATTGATTCGGCTGGTTTGCCGTAATCTGTTACACGCGGGGATAGCTCAGTGGTTAGAACGCCCGACCCGTGATTGAAAGGTTGCAAGTTCAAGTCCCAGCGGGAGACTTTTCTTCTCCAGGGTAAACTTTCTGTGCTGACTCTTATTTCGGTATTCGTTCCACCCCCGCCGTGTTACCACAGTAGCACGTAAAATATCCCGGTCATTCTGGCAAAGGGTGCTGATGGCAGGTTACAGCTAAGCACGCATGCACCCTACGTATGTGGGTTCACTCAACCGACTTGACGTAGTGCAGAGTTGTATGATGGACACAGAACGCGCCAAGATGGCAGCAGTTTCACATGGTACCAGCCGCGTAACATCCAAACAACACTGTAAGTACACTACATGGGTGGAAATTTAAAAAAAGCGCTAAAAAAAGAAAAGAAAAAGAAGCTACAGTCTCTCAATGAGACTCACACGCGACAAGAGGCAAGTGAGTCTGATCGAGAGCGGAAAATAGTTAATAATTATATGCCGAATCTGAACGTCTTAGACAGCCTCGTGCCCTACGTCATGTACGTGTTAGCCGTTCTAAAGATAGTTTGAAGACTTGCTTGACCTTGTGACCCCACATAACTAAGCGCCTGGAGGTGAAGGTCGTCGGCCTCATCGTGGACGGTGCGCCATTTAAAAAAATAAAATATTGAAGGCTTGCTTGACCTTGTGACCCCGCATACTTAAGTGCACTGAGGTGAAGGTCGACAGCCTCTCCGGGAAAGTGGTCAGTCATCGGGTTTACGAGACGAGAAAGTTAAAGTGAGAGAATGAAGAGAAATGAAAGTAAATCTCTCTGGTACTGGCTGGAAACTTGTGGGTTAGGTGGTTGCTTTTGGTCATTTTTATGTAACGCTATTCGTCGCTCTCCAGCAGACACTGCGCTCATGTGATTCTAAATGAGTGACTAGCTCTTTTTATATCGCGTTTTGAATATCCACCAAAGGGATGTACGTACGCATGCCACATGAAACTGCTGCCATCTTGGTGCGTTCAGTGTACGCCATACAACCACACGCCATGTTACATCACTTCATGCAAAACCACATATGTTTAAGCATACATGCATGTTTAGCTATAACCTGCCACCCCGGCAGTGCAGTTTTGGCAGAATGACCGGGGTCTTTTACGTGCTACAGCAGTAACACCAGGTGGAACGGATACCGATATATATAAGAGTCAGTACAGAAAGTTGACCCTGGAGAAGAAAATTCTCCTGCCGGGGCTCGAACCCGGGACCTTTTCATCACGAGTCCAACGCTCTAACCGCTGAGCTATCCTCAGTCATTCCCCAGGGCTACAGCTCAGCCTCTCTGCGGCTCCGACTCTTTGAAAGAGGTCGTCAGTGTTTTGAGTGCAATGAGTCTGCTCAAGAACGGAAGACTAGCGCTGGATAAAAGCGATCACCAATCAATCAATCAACATTTTGAATGGATGACTGTCAGCTTCCTTTCCATTCTGGCATATTCTTCATCTCATTCAGGAGGGCCTGTTGTAAAATCCTGATCTGTAGACAGAAACATCCTGGAGGGCTTGTCATAAAATTCTGATCTGTAGACAGAAACATCCCGGAGGGCTTGGCATAAAATTCTGATCTGTAGACAGAAACATCCTGGAGGGCTTGTCATAAAATTCTGATCTGTAGACAGAAACATCCTGGAGGGCTTGTCGTAAAATTCTGATCTGTAGACACACATCCTGGAGGGCTTTTCTGATCTGTAGACAGAAACATCCTGGAGGGCTTGTCGTAAAATTCTGATCTGTAGACAGACACATCCTGGAGGGTTTTTCTGATCTGTAGACAGAAACATCCTGGAGGGCTTGTCGTAAAATTCTGATCCTTAGAAACATCCTGGAGGGCCTGTCATAAAATTCTGGTCTCTAGACAGAAACATCCTGGAGGACCTGTCATAAAATTCAGGTCTCTGTAGACAGAAACATCCTGGAGGGCCTGTCATAAAATTCTGATCTGTAGACAGAAACATCCTGGAGGACCTGTCATAAAATTCTGGTCTGTGGACAGAAACTTCCTGGAGGACCTGTCAGTGTCATAAAATTCTGGTCTGTAGAAAGAAACTTCTTGGAGGGCCTGTCGTAAAAATTTGTATTGGTAGATAAAGGTTCAGTATATCCAATGAGCTACCTGGAACCAGACTGTAGACCGAAATAGCCAAAATTGATATCCACTGAGCAAATGGGGACCTGACTGTCGTCATTATTTTGAGAAGTCACCAACACATAATTAAAATTGAGTCCCAGTTTACGCTGCATTTCATTGCGTATTTATAGTGTTCTATCAGGTTTAAGGGTTAGGTACAGGCCAACAAAGTGTGTGCAGATATAGCCCCCTTTCCCAGGCTGAGCAGCCCAAGCAGTCTGCGACTTCTTTCAGGGAATCGCCAACACAGTCATATTAACTGAGTTTTATGATGCATTTAACAATGGTTTAATCTGTTCAGGGTCAAAGAGTCAGGTGCAGCCCCAAATGTGTGGATATTGATCATGAAACAGAGTCTGTCTGAGAAAGGGGAAAAACCTGAAACAAGGATGACTGCTACTGCTAGCATTTTAGAACAAGACCCAAACACATAAACGGTTAAAAGGAACGTCGATTTAATGTGACAGTACAAAATAGTCTTCCAAAAATACAGGCACTGAACACACCACAACCACAACTGGATAAGTACAGATTTTATTTATCATTGTTTAACTGCTGTTTAACTGTTGTTTTGTCACTTTCAAAAAGGGGCTTACCCTGAAAAATGGCTCGTTTTGTATTGTCATATTAAATTAGTAACGACTTATGTGTTTGGATCTTGTTTTAGAACGGTAGCAGTCATTCTTGTTTCAGATATTTTATCCATACAAAGAACCGACAATGTCAACATTTTTAAATGAGTCATGTTTTTGTTATAGGTTGCAAGATCATAGCAGGCATCATCAGTGCTGTTCTCTTTACTGCCATCATCACGGTAGCTGTTCTGTGTGCGTATCAGCTCATATTTTTTTAAATTCTGTTCTGTACAAATGTTATAGTGTGTGCGTGTGCGTGTCTTTGCATGATAATTATTGTATGTGTGTGGATGTGTATGTACATAAACATTAAGTGTATATTTGAATATGCCATTTAAGTGGTCTTTTGATACTTTTAGTTATGGTGGTGTTGTTTTAATTCTGCTACTGTTTAGTAGTTGTATTTTGTTGGTGTAATATGGTGTTATCTTGATTCAAAATCATACAGTCCATCTAATACCACTACTATTGAAAGAATTTAAATAAGAGAAAGAAAGGAAAAGAAACAAATTGTAATAGTTTAAACTGCTGTCCCGTTAAACTAACATTTTATACACAGACCAAGGTACCCAGAAAACCAAACCTATAGTTCTGGCTTTTTCAGTCTTCACTGCCGACAAAAATTCCACCACAACTGAGAGAGAGCTAGAGTGTGTGTGTGTGTGTGTGTGTGTGTGTGTGTGTGTGTGTGTGTGTGTGTGTGTGTGTGTGTGTGTGTGTGAGAGAGAGAGAAGAGACAGAGAGACAGAGAGACGGAGACAAACAAACAGGCAAAAACGAAGACATGCACGCACACGCACCCACCCATTCACACACCCACAGAGAGAGACAGAGTGAGAAACACACACACACACACACACACACACACACACACACACACACACACACACACACACACACACACACACACACACACACACAGTGAGAGACGGACAGCAGACAGAGACAGACTGATAAATAGACAGACTGCCAGAGAGAGAGAGACATTTTTTCTCTCACAAATGTTTTTAGTTTCCCAAGATTCATCCGGTGATAAGCCAACAAATTCTACATGTGCCCGTGGGGGGTCTGTATGTGCTGACGAGGAAGGGGGTCTTCAAACAACGTGCAACAGGGCAACAAAAACCTGCAGTAAGTTATAAGCATTGTGGCACTTAAATGTGCTCACCAAGGACTATATTTATACATGTATGAAAAATACACTTAAAGGCCAACAGCCCCTAATCCCGATTTGCTAAAGAGTCCTGATCTGCTTGCACACACATGAGTCGTCAAAAGGCTCCAAAACAGCTATTTGTTTGTGTGATTTTTTAAAAACGAATTTTAGATTGGGAAAGTCTTGTTTTACCAACAATGCAATGTGTGTGATTTTGCAAACTCAAAACTGATTTTGTTTTTGTGATTTAAAAAAAACTAATTTTAGATTGGGAAAGTCTCGTTTTACCAACAATGCAATGTGTGTGATTTTGCAAACTCAAAACTGATTTTGTTTGTGTGATTTTTAAAAAAAACAATTTTAGATTGGGAAAGTCTCGTTTTACCAACAATGCAATGTGTGTGACAATTTTTGTTTGGTGATTTAACTATTATGATTGGAGTTGTACTCTTGTGTGATTTTAAATCAAAAAATAAATTTTAGATTGGGAAAGTCTCGTTTTACCAACAATGCAATGTGTGTGATTTTGTAAACTCAAAACTGATTTTGTTTGTGTGATTTTTAAAAAACTAATTTTAGATTGGGAAAGTCTCGTTTTACCAACAATGCAATGTGTGTGATTTTGCAAACTCAAAACTGATTTTGTTTGTGTGATTTTAAAAAAAACTAATTTTAGATTGGGAAAGTCTTGTTTTACCAACAATGCAATGTGTGTGATTTTGCAAACTCAAAACTGATTTTGTTTGTGTGATTTTTAAAAAACTAATTTTAGATTGGGAAAGTCTTGTTTTACCAACAATGCAATGTGTGTGATTTTGCAAACTCAAAACTGATTGGACACAGCACAACAGCTTTGTCAGTTTCAAGTTCAAAGTTCAATCAAAGTTCACTTTGGAAAGGGGCAAGACGGAAAGAGAAACAGGACATGCAAACAAATGAAAAATTCAATAAACTAAATGCAAAACAAGATCCAAACGCATACAAGTTTTAAAAGAATGCTGTTTACTAGGCCAAAACACAGCATGCAAATTTTCAGAATAATCTCATTTATCAAACTACAAAGCAACGCTTAAACAATGGCTAAATGGTGAAAAATGAGATGTAGAACTAGGACACTTACCTGCTATGGTGGTGTTATTTTGTTTGTTTGTTTTTGTTTTGTTGTTTTTTGTTGTTGTTGTAGTTTTGTTGTTGTTGTCGTTTGTGTGTGTGTGTGTGTGTGTGTGTGTGTGTGTGTGTGTGTGTGTGTGTGTGTGTGTGTGTGTGTGTGTGTGTGTGTTTTGTTCTTGCTGAAACGCATTTAAATGCAAAACAAACCAGCAAATAGATCACACGACTAACCCGCTAACATTGCATCTTGTACATGAGAAACATACACAATGGTTAAGAACTAGAACTAGAAGGATTTCTGTAAGTGTTCCTTCAGAATTTCAAGTGTGACAATTTGTTTTTAATGAGTGTAGATTCTTTCTAAATGCCGGCGGCACCTCATAGTTTCTGGCGGGGGGAGGGAGGGGGTTGTTCTATTTTGAGACTGTTTTACACAGCAGGCACATGTGATCTGTAAGCTCTTAAACCATATCCATAATGAATGCAAAAACAACAAAATCACTGACTGGATTATTTCTGTTTTTTTCCACATGATTATGCACCTTTATGTGAGATTGTGTGTGCGTCACGAAAACACATGCATCTGGCCTGTGTGTATGTGTATGTGTGCGCACGTGCGTGTATGTGTGTGCGTGTTCATTTGTGCACGCATGCATGTGATGCATGTGTGTGAGATGTGCATGTTTGTGTGTGTGTGTGTGTGTGTGTGTGTGTGTGTGTGTGTGCGCGTGTGCGTGCACACACGCGTGCATGTGTGTGTGTGTGTGACCAGTTCATAACTATTCATAATATTGTGGAGCAGTTGTCTGTGTACGTGGATGTTCAATCAGATCATATTATTATTCGTGGCCTCAGATTATCTGGTGGGACAAGAGGGACTAAACTGCAACCAGACAACACCTTGTGTGCAACATGCTTCCAAAGCATGTGATGCCAGCGGTATTGGCACCTGTATCTGTGACGAACACTTCTTTCCTCAACCAGACGGAACCTGTGGTACGTACTGTAAAAAAAATCCATCTTTGATTGAGGTAAAAATATGTTAACATAAAAATTATTACGTTATTTGGTAATGTCAGAACGAGCAGGAAGGACAGAGAGACTCCTGAGGTGATGTGATTGAGGCACGTTGAAAAACGATAATTGCGAAGATCGACACCCATAAAAGCTTTCCTTGGAACATCATCAGATTCTTGTTTTAAATTCAGAGAAGACTGAGGGAAGAGAAACGTGGCACTTTCAAGGAATAGCACAAATGTACTGTATTTTGTTTATTGCATACATGTAGGCTATGTATGTCTATTCACTGAACTTCCCGCATGGAACAAAGAAGTACTAAAACATAGCCACGGGCTGCGCTGCTGTTGTTTTATCAAGTCAGTTGCCTTTTCTTCTTAGCTTTCACTCAAACCTGCAGTGGGCCAACGCGGACGCAGAAATTAAGGTCCCCTCCAGCTGTTGAGAACCCAGAGCTGACAAACATTCTCCCTTCAAAGCCAGGAGTAGGTCAGAATATAGCCACGGATGCTTCATTGTCCTAAGTTCTACCATCCTGGTCCACTCACTTTCATTATTCCCCCCCCCCCCCCCCCCCACCCCAATCCTCCCCATGTATTACAGCTATGTTTTCTACTACACGAAATACAATATGTCACCCTGCTCGTAGTCACAGGCAACTTAATTAATTGGGTGCCTGTGGTGGAGGGCTGAGGAATATCAATAGGCACCAAAACATGTCTCATGTGGCTGCTGTGCCTTACAAGGTAAGATGATTCCAAATTTCCTGTACGGAATGATGAAGTACAAGAGAGAGAGAGAGGCTGAGACAGAGAGAGACAGACAGACAGACAGACAGAGAGTTTTCCCCTCTCACGCCCTGTGTCACATTTCTAACAGGATTGCAAGTCGGGGTTGTCAAAGTGTCCTGTGGTGATACTACCCCCTGCGTTGAACACTCCACCTGCAACAAGGACTTTGTTTTCCAGTGCAAGTGTGATGAAGACTACACGTCAAGGTCTGATGGCACTTGTGGTATGTGGGCAAAGAAGAGGATGAGAATAATTATAAGTCGGCACATAATTTTAAAAAAATGTTTTATGCATGTGTGTAAAGTATTTCTGCTTCCCTGACACTGTTATTTTATATCTACTATTGCACAATGCACGCACGTGTGTATGTGTTGATGCGCATATCTCTGTGCATTTGAATCTTTGTAGTCTAAAGAAAGCCATGGTTCCCATGACAACTTTTATGAAGGAGAGCAGGAGCAGTGTCGCAGCGTCCCAGTAGGGGTGCTGCTTGGGGGAATAAGAATTAACCAGTGGCACAAGCTCTGCTGGTCACGTGCTGGCGTCATTTTAGTTGGAACCACTGGTCAGCAAAGGCTGTCAAGAAGTTCTCCTGGTCCCACCTCCAACCCCTACTTACCTCCTGCGCCAGCATCTTTACATTAGTGTGTTTGTTTTTCGTTTTGTTGTTGTTGTTGCGTTTTTTCAGCTACAGTTGCCATGTTGGGAGCTACTCTCACTTCAATGTCAAGTGTTGTCCAGGGGTGATTCAACACCACACATTTCAGCCTTGGTGCAGTGCACTCTGCAAATGGCTTTGAAACACGAAGGGTGCATTACATTGTTAATGTGACCTCCTCAGCCATAAACCAGGCTGAATCATCCATATAACCTAGTCTGCATTGGGAAAATCCTACTTCCCCTTCTCTTCGCAAGGTTTTGGTTGGAGTAGCCGGCAGCTCAGGTTTTTGGGGTTGTTTTTTTACCAAGCTTGACCATGAGTAGTGTTGGCCAGTGCATACTTGAACAACACCTTGTTTGTAACTTCATAGCTATGTCATCAATCCATATCTGTGTCATGTTGTCTATTTTCTTAACCTTGTTCAATATCAGTGGGCTATGAAATAACTTCATACTCATGTCATGTTGTCCATTCTTGCCGTTTACCAAGCTCAACATTGAGTAGTGTCGGTGCTTACTCAAACAACACCTTCTGGTTTATAACTTCATAGCTTTGTCATAAATCCATAGCTAGGTCACGTTGGCTATTTTCTTAACTTCGTTCTATATCAGTGGGCTACTACATAACTTCATACTCATGTCATGTTGTCCGTTCTTGGCATTTACAGCCCCAAAATGAAAGGTGCCAACTGACTAAAGAGCATATGTCACCAGGGGAGAATATTTTCAGTATGTGCAATAATTTGTACAAAAGTGTGGTACTTTTGCTAATTTGGTTGCACAGCTTAGTGTGCCAAATTCATAATAAACAAATGTCACAACTAGTGGCCTGCAGCGGCAAGATCCATGTTTGAGTTGTTTCATGTAATGAATGTGGGGGTTGACAGTTAGGGTGACACTCAGCCAGCATAAATATAATTATGTGCATGTAAAAGAACTGGTAAGAAGCCTGTATGCATCTAGTTACTAGAGAACATAATAGAACATCAACACACAAGGGAGTTAATTAGCACTTGAAATGAGTAACACAAGTACAACAACAAAGACCTGAGTTGCCTACGGTAACTCTCACCTCGCATGCATGTAAATTCAAGGTACATCAACTCCAACAGAGGACAGGTACATCCTCAAATAATAGAACATCATTTAGTTTTTTGCTCTGATTTGAGTAAGGGAGAGGCATTTTACCGTTGGGTTGTTGAGGATGTTGTTCAAAGATGCATTTTTGAGTTATATGAAAGAGTGGAAAAAGAAACAAAAAATGAACATTTTTTTACGCTTTTATTTTTTAAGTGTATTTTTAACAGACAGCGAGCCAGTTTTAGAATGCAGATTTTTTTTTTAAATTGGTGTGTGTGTGGGGGGGGGGGGGTTAAATATTGTTTAGCATGTACCATGTTTCAAAAAATGTGTTTCGCTTTGATGTATCTGTCATGGTTGGCTGGGCACTAAAAGCCAATTGTTTATCTATCTGTCTACCTATCATCTTGGGTGTTAAAAGCCAATTATTTATCTATCTGTCTCCCTATTATCTATCTGCCTATCTATCTGTCTGTCTGTCTGTCTCTATTTTTCTGGCATGTACGTGCCTACGTACAAGGCTCAAGGTGGTAATAAGAGGATAATGTGCATATTAGCATGTCTACATGATGTGCAAACATAACTTGCTTTATAATAACAATAATGGGTACTCAGAGCACAATTCGTACTGGACCTATGCAGTTACAAAGTGTTTAAATTAATGTACATTATATTAACAACAAAAATTCAATGTGCGCGCGCACACACACACTGTTTCTCTCTCTCTGTGTCTTTCTCTGTCTGTCTCTCTGTCTCTCTTTCTCTCTGCTATCTCAACGCAATGAGACTGAAGAAAAGGGTTTTGAATAGTGAGAGGTTTTTAAGAAAGGTTGTTAAGAATTGAGAGAGGTAGGACAGACAAAACCCATACCAGACATTTTGATGTCCTCAGATGCTAAAAATACAGATTAGGGACAACAGGACATAAGCAAGGACCTCGTTTCAGGTATAGTTGGTGCCCGGTTGATTTGATTTATGATGCTGTGTCTTACTAGGCGCATACTTGTGTTAAAACATTCTCTGCACATTCTTATAAAGATTAGTTATAACTAATCATTAAAGTATTTATAAAAAGCAAAATCTTGTCCATAGGACTATTCTAAGTGCATACACGTGCACACTCACTCACTCTCTCTCTCTAACACACACACACACACACACACACACACACACACACACACACACACACACACACACACACACACACACACACACACACACACACACACACACACACACAGGCACCTGCACACACAACCATTCTTGTTATTCTAAATATACAAAGCTTAATGTACACAACTTAAAATAGGCAGCAAACAGACTTGAGATGGGTGAAGATAGCAGCACGGAACAGGCATCTAGCTGTCTACGAGTTGTGAATTATAATGCTTATTGGAGACTTCTTGTAATTATGTTGTTAACACTTGTCAATTTCGAGGAGCGACGGTCTGCGAATTTGCCGACCGTTTTTTTTTTTTTTACTGGCAACTTCTGGTCTAAGGGAAGTAAGCCAGTTCTGTCAAAAGTTATGGTTGCTTCCCATTTTTTATTTTGGCCTTTTCATAACTTTCTTTGCAAATGGACCAGGTTCATTTTAGTTGGGAAAATCTGTTTCGCTGTGAATTGTTTTCACAAATAAATCAGCCAGTAATTGACAGCTATGGCTTTAACTTAACTTTGAGGGAAGTTCAGTAAGTAAACATGGTGCTTAACATCCACAGAAACCATAAGGCTTATTAGGGACGGGGAGAAGGGGGTATGGAGGTGGGGGGAGAGGACCACACTGTCACCACCAGAATGAGACCTGCATTAAGATGGGCAGCGATGAGAGCCATTTTAATGTTTCACAATCGTGAGGGACAAAGTCACAAGACATTGTCCACAGACCACAACTTTTGAAGAGAAAGGAGAGCTGAAGTGGATTCGAACCGAAGTCCCTCTACTTACAGCCTAACGCCTTACCGCTAGGCTAAACCGGCTCATGAGGAAGGTTGCATGCTTTCTTGGCTTTCACTGTGTCAGCTGGTTGAAAGTACAAGGTGTTACAGTCTTCTTTTTAAATCAGTTTTAAAGGCTTCACTTACGTGTGGTGTTACATTTCAAATAATGTCTATTGTGTGACCATGAGCCTGATATTTTGTTGTTGTTGTTTTTCTGTTTTATTTTTAAAGATTTTTAAAAGCATTTTTTTTAATTTTTTTTAATGGTGTGTCACAGTATGTTGCGAGGACCAAAAAGAGTGCGTCTTCAAATCACAACACGTACTCAAAAACAAACTTGTGCACCAATTTTCTAGTCTTGCTTGTGTAGTTGCTGCTGTTGTTTTTGTTTGTTTGTTTTGTTTTTTACACAGTCAAAAAATAAACAAATCAGCAAGAAAAAACTAATCTCCATTGCTGATACTCGAGTGAGCGAATGAAACACAGATTGCTCATTAAATTTGTTGTGCAGGCTTAAAAGTTCAAGAAAGGGGACACAACTGCACATACTCGCCCTGTGTGAACCACGCAACGTGCGACTTGGGCAACACGGATCTGTGCGTGTGTGACGGCAACTACAGCTCCAAGCTGGATGGCACATGCGGTAGGGAGTGCAGGGGTTAATTCTCCCCTTTAAAGGAACGTAGTCTCCTTTGCAGCTAAACCTCTCACGTGCTTGGAACATGATGCGCAGTCAAAGTTTTGTGATTGAACGTGCCTTTGGCTTTTATTGATTTTTACAAGGTGCCTTTTTTACTTTTCTTTTTTGTTGACACCATCTCTGTAACAATTGTTTCATGAGCTCATTACCGCGTTGTGCGTTCTTTTCCCCCACGCTTCATTTTGACTTCACCAAAGTGTCTCTGGCATCATGGATGGAACACCAGGAAGCTCTAAGTTTTGCGTACAGGTCGCAGAAGTAATGCATGTGGATTGCAATCATTTTTGTCACCGATTGTTTTTATCGCTGTGGAGTGAACTTTTGATGAAGAATTGCCGTTAGTGTAACCGAGTGTATTGTGTGTGTTTTGGGCTATGAACCTTTACCCTTTTCTTTCCGGTCATCCTTTTTCTGTTTTGATTGGGTGGGAATTTTATGGCCCCATTTATCTAAAGTGTTAAAACTTGTGCGCTGGGCCTGCAGCGTCCCTTTTCCCCCAGTGTCCCTGCAGAGGCAGGTTGTTTGCTGTCGCGGCCGGTGTTCATCTCAGGGGAGAGCCTGTAAGTAGTTATTTTTCTATGGCTTGTTGTTCTGTTGTTTCTCATTGATGTAAATGATGTATGTTACCATGTTCACAACGTGCTTTGATTTTGGTTCAACATATGAGAAATTTCGGCATGATTGCTGCTGCCTGGTTGCAGCCATGGCATTAGTGTACATTGTATGTGTGTTCAAATTTCAAGCCTTTATGTCACAAGGTGACCAGTGTTTCCAACATGTATGCAGCTAACCAGGGTTAGTTGATATGTAGCTGGTATGTTATGCTGCCATTGTTGGGATGTTCAGTTTGAGTTATGCTTTGCCGATGGGCAAAGTTATCCCTCTAAGTATGGGTCCTTTGTCAGTGTGGCCCTGCAGATCTCTGCGCGGCACAACTTATTTGTTTTCTACTGATCTATTTTTCTACATGAAATCGGTGGTATATCATGGCTAAAACTTTGAAGATGTTGACTTCATAGTTGTCGAATTTTCATTTTACTAGTTGAATATGGTTTAGTGCATAGGGGTGATTGTATAAACTGTGAGACATGTTATTTCTGTTTTGATCCGGCTTTTGTATGGCCGAGTCTTGGGCGCGCTGACTTTCACTCTGCTTAGCTTGTAAACCCTTTCAGGGTCTTTGTGTGTATACCCGAACTGGCCTGTGATGCGCGTCAGTGGTGGCAATTATGTCTTTGTCTCTGTGCATGTGTGTGTGTGTGTAAGTGTAAGAGAGAGAGTGTGTGTGTATGTGTGAGAGTGTGTGCGCACGCAAAGCAGGTGTGCCTTGTGTGTGTGTGTGTGTGTGTGTGTGTGTGTGTGTGTGTGTGTGTGTGTGTGTGTGTGTGTGTGTGTGTGAGTGTAAGAGAGTGTGTGTGTATGTGTGAGAGAGTGCGCGCACGTGAAGCAGATGTGTGTGTGTGTGCGTGTGTGTGTGTGTGTGTGTGTGTGTGTGTTTGCATGACGAAATGCACGTATACATACGTCTTTGTAAGTGCTCTGGGCTCTTTCTAGATGGGGCACCATAAATAATCTGTTCATTATTATTAAGTGTTTGGAATAACGCTAGCAATCATCCAGGTTTAAGATATTTGGACAGAAATATCAAGTCAGAAACATACAACTCAGATGTTTTCTGCTTTTGGCAGGAATCCAGATTGGGCAGACAGCAGTTAACTGCAGTGCAGATGTAGACTGCGTGAATAACGCCATTTGCTGGAATCAGACCTGTTACTGCGACAGCAGCATAAGCTTGCCTTTGCCGGCTGGAATGTGCGGTACGTATACAGCCATAGCCAAGTCACTGAACCATGCAGGCAATAATAATGATAATAATTTTTATATAGCGCTCCGAGTTGCTTACACACACTCACACACACACACTCTCTCTCTCTCTCTCTCTCTCTCTCTCTCTCTCTCTCTCTCTCTCTCTCTCTCTCTCTGTGCAAATTACTGGTGATAGGTTGGTGGAAGAAAACATTTCATGGTGGTATCTGTGTTTTTCATGATAAGCATTTTGAGTACAGAATTACTGAATTTATTACCCAATTTCTCGAAGCACATTTACATCTTACCCACGAGTGAAAGCTAGGCTGAATCATGGGAGAGAACTGACAAAAGCTTTCAATTTTTAAAGTTGATTGCCTACAGGTACATGATTACTATCACTAACTTAATAAAGCTGAGCTGTATTATTTTAGTTGAAAGGGGAGGTAGTGTGGTTCTGCATTTGCTTTAGGGTCTAGTCTGCAATTGTGACAGTTCGATTTATCTCCATTTCCGGCCAAACATTTCTACAAACGAAAAAGAAAATCTTCGCAATGAACCCGAGCACCCCCCCCCCCCCCCCACCCCCACCCCAAACCACCTAGCAAAAATGACTTTGGACGTTTAATATGTCACAACGAAGATGTCAGCCAATAAATTGGGCCACACTGTGCCACGTTCACTCAAGCAGGCGTTACAGGTCAACACATACACCAGAAAATCACCCACAGCTGGAAAGCTCGCCGTTGGAAGAACGTCCCGATTGGTTGAAATATTAGCATATTCATGAGCTAACGGAAAGCAGTCGGTTGGTGGAGTGTTGCTTTACGTCCACAGAAACAGGAGGTTTATTAGGGACGGGAGCCCTGGACGGCCACCTGGACTTTCACACAGCTCCTGAGCTCCATACAGTCAGTTAAGTTCGTCATTAAAGGAACTCTCCTTCGGAGCCTAAACTTCTTGGGTGCTTAGAGGAAGTTAAATGAACGTGATCTGCAGTAAATTTTTTGTGACTGAAACGTGCCGTTGATTTTATAACGCTTTTAGAAGAGGACTTTCCCAGACACTGTTACTATCACTGTTTTCAAGTTAAAAGCTCTTTCCCGCGTTTTAGTATGACATTGATAGGATACTGGAACTTTTCAGTTTTGTGTACATGTCACGTATAAATATTTTTTTTCAATTTTATTTTTTTAATCTGGACAGTGTGTGTGAACTAATTTAATTTTTCTAAGCTTTTCATGGAGAATAGCATAAAATACACGGCAATGAATTGACATTGTCTGAAATCGCCAACTGAGATGAACAATGAAATAATAATAATGGAAATTTGTAAAGCGCCTACCCTGCGGCTCAAAGCGCTGAACAAGCATACACACATAATGTACATCAAGATGGAAAATGTTATCCAAAAAAGAAAAAAATGTATATATCGACAAGTGTTCAAGCATAATTATGCAAAACAGGCACCCACGCACACATGCACGCACCCACACACACACACACACACTGTACAGACTGATGGAAGTGAAGGACAATGTGGTTTAACTGAAATATTCTGAGAAGAGAAATGTCTTGAGTTGACTTTAGAAGGAAGAGAGAGTAGCAGAGTGCCTGATGTCTTGGGGGAGATTGTTCCAGATGTGAGGGCCAAAGTGTGAGAAGGTGCGAAAGCCATGGGTTTTGCGGTTGAACCATTGGATTTTGAGCATGCGTGTGTCTGACGAAGAGCGGAGAGAGCGGGAAGGACTGTAAAGGTGTAGCAGCTCAGAAAGATTGCGTTGTAACACATGCAAGCAATTTTGTATTTTATCCATTCAGAAATTGGGAGCCAGTGGAGTTGCTGTAGGAGAGGTGTGCAATTTTGATGGCGTGGAGCTCTGAGAATGAGTGGCAAAATCATTTTGATGTCATTACGATATTAATAATTTGACATCAAGGTTATAGAAAGGAGATGGAAAGGTTATAGAAAGGAGAATGGGGACAAAATGGCTCTAGAAATAGTTACTGATGGTAAGAATGACAAAATTTCAAAGAACTGCTATGAATATGTACCCAAAAGGAGAACATGGGACGGGACATGTGTCTTGTTTTGTGTCGCGCCTTCTTTTTGTAACTGATAACAGATAATACATGCATTCTTTCATGTGATATTTCTCCTGTTGGGGCAAATAGCACATGAACACGTGCCTGAGACAATGCCATTGTCGATTGTAAGGCAGGCCGAGTCTACAAAAGCATGTGTAAAACAACAAAACGTAATGACATAATACGCATTGCATAAATAGCTGCATCCCATGGAGATCCCAATCTATTTTTTTCCAATATTATGCCACATTAGCGACACTCTTTGTCCTTCAGAACATGAAACAAACATATAACCAGAAGGATGCCTGCTTCTCTGAAGTGGTATTTTACCATCTGGTTTGTAAAAATTTGACATTAATTTGCATTCCTTGTAACGGTTATTTTATGTTTGCTTCGTTTTTGATAGCAGCATGTTAACAGCGCTGAACATGTTCAATGTTACGGAGTGTATTATTTGGCCCCGAAACGTCTTGTCATACTTCTGCCTACAAGGCAACTGGCAGATGGACTAAATAGGTTTCTGTCAGAAAATGTTGTAAAGTTTGTGAGTTTGTGTACACCTGAGAATAGTGCTATACAAAAGTGATCTATTATTATTCTTAATTAGATCATCTTTTAAGTCAAAGCTGAAACCCCATCTCTTCTCTTCTGCATACTGATAAGTGATACATGTCATTTTCTTTTCATTGCATCAACCAACCACCAGTAAAGTGTGTGTAGTTTGTGGGGGTGTGCGTGCATGCGTGGGTGTGGGTGTGATGAAAAGAGCATATCGTTGCATCTTTGTAAGTGCTCTTGGATCTTGTGAGATGAAGCACCATAAGTAACAATATTATTATAGGCTTTTGCAACTGGTGATAATAATATATATAAAATATGACCGCTATCATCACTGGCAGGAGTCACCGTTGGCCATGTCTGTCAAGAAGGAACAACCTGTGTGCCACACGCTGTGTGCGATGTGAGTGATACTCTGGAGTGCATCTGCGACAGCAACCACACCACGCTGGGAAATGGCACTTGCGGTATGTTACAAAATGTTAAGTAAAATTCAGATTCACAAAGTTTAGCAACAGGGGAAGTGTCTTGAAAAGCGGTGAGCATGCAAACATAAGCACACACAAAAACAAAAACGCACTGACATACATCAAATTAACTTCCACTGGAACGTAAGGAAGTAAGTAACTTGGTGTTTTATGCCCAGTCAACCAGTGCGGTTATATCAGGGCGATACACATTTTGTCATGTGAATCGCTGGAACGTTCAGCAGCTTTGAATGAAGACTGTACAGTTAAGTGTTAAGTTGTGGCTATTTGAAGTTGCTAAGCATTATGGCAGGCATTTTGAAAAAAAAACACCGGCTCAGAACAAGTTTGTGTCATTTTTGCATATTTTCCATAGCAACTGGGGTTTAGAGTTAGCCAAGCTTCCAGAATTTTGTTCATTGTAACAATTTGGACAAAGGTGTGAAACACGCTGGGGTTCTGTATGCATAACATTAGCATCCTTTACTCCAGGTTTGAGCATTTAAACCCAGTTTCTAACACTTTAATGCCATTTTAAAGGGAAATGTCATTACTTCTTGGTAATTTAAGGCCCAAAAAATGTAATTCTGAAGGGGAAAATTTAAATCACTCAGCCGGATCGAACCCCAGCGGCTATTTTTGTCCCTAGGACTAATCAACAACTGCGACTTAAGACTGGTTTTGTGGGAGACAGTCAGATATCTGGGTGGTGCAATGCTAAAGCTAGCAAAGTTGCTCAATTGCAGTACCGACGGCTATTGAACTTGTCGGTCTGGATCAAAATTCATCTCTCTTGCGCAATCAGTGGTTTAAACAATTGTTTTGTTAATGAAACTGAAAGCATACCAACAGTAGCTAAACTGTCTGGGGAGCATCAAACAAGTCAACTTTTACGAGTTGCTAAAATGGTAAAATATATGCATGTGCGTGTGCATGTAAATTATGTAAATTACTAGTTTATTTATTATGTAATTTTGCAGTTTCAGTAACTGTTCTTTGAGTTTTAAAATATACGCGTTTTAAAATGTACTGCAATGTGGTTAATGTTCAGCCACGTTTTAATTTCTCTGATGAGAGATAATAATATTGAATCTTGAATTCTGAATGTGGTAGGTAGGCTAACACTTGATTTTCAATGAGAGAGAGAGGGGGTGGGGGAGGAGAGAGAAAGAGAAGGAGTGTGGAGACATAGAAGCATAGCGTTTTGGTTACGGTTTTGGTCGCAACTTGATCTGTTGTCATCTTTTAGTCTGCTTGCAGGATGTTATTTCTAACCAGTGATTATTTATGTGCACATGTTTTGCGTTTGTATTAGTCTGGGGTAAAAGATTGCGTTTTCACTCATAATTATACCGTAAAATGATCACCCACAGCTGGCCTACCACTGTGAATAATGTAACAATTGCACAATAGAAAAATAAAAACAGGGCCGTTCACACGAGATGTAAAATGTACCACGTTGTTGTTTTTTGCTTATTTTGTTGTTGTTTTTCGGGTGTTTTTTGTTGTTGTTTGTTTTTTGTTTTGTTTTGGGGGGTGTCTGTTTTTGTCTCTGATGAAGACTGCATAAATATGTATCCTAAACCAAGTACATGCTTGCAATACATCTATGCAGACTAATGCGCAGTACTTTCCACATCATACTCAGGCCAGAAAACTAGTCCTTTCAGCTTGGCTTTGTTGGCAGCCCACTTGTTTACGATGGTTAGACTGATCCCAAACCGAACGTCTCGATCCTCATCAGCTCCTGTTTTTTTCATGTTTTTCATTTTCAAACAGACATAATGTTCTTGTTACAGAGTGTAAGAGTGTAATGTGGTTTTTGTGTCAAACAGGACTGAAAGTTGGAATTGAAGGTATCGACTGCCGTTTGGATGAAGCCTGCGTGGAACACGCTACCTGTGACAACATCACGTCACTGCAGTGTGTCTGTGACAACCATTACGGGCCCAGATCTGATGGAACATGTGGTATGCTCATCTTCTCTTTTCTCTTTTTGTTCCGTGTCCAGTGTAAAGTTCAGATATTTGTCCTCTGTACAAATTAGCCTCGCTAGTTCCACATAGCAAATAACATTGTCACTCTTTGGCAAAGGTTTATGATCACAGTCCTATGTGCAGTCAATTGTCCGGACTGTTGCTATGGAGGATTGTCATCTGTGGGACTGTCGCTATGGAGGATTGTCATCTGTGGGACTGTCGCCTCCGGGGACAGTTCTCGAGGAGAGCTTTGGGGATTTGCAAAAATGGATGACTGTCACCTGGGGGTCAGCCTCTGGGGAGTTTCTGAGGAGAGCTTTGGAGATTTGCTTTACAGAATTGAGTCTGCCAGGCTTGTTCTTTGGTGTAGATGTCAAGATGCACATCCACTGGCTTTTCAATCCCCGCCAAATAATTAATGCAAGCCTTTCATAATGATGACAGCAACAGTGACTTGTCCACCCTTCTTGTAGGAGTGAAAATCTCGTCAGCGTGCAAGAAGCAGCACTGTGTGGATCATGGCAGTTGCAGTCGAGATGGGTTGTGCACTTGCGACGGCAATGCAAAACCAACGTCAGATGACATGTGCGGTAAGTTGGTCTTCATTTGTAAAGTAGTCAAATGAACATAAGAATGAAGGATTTCCTTTTAGAAGACTAAAAAGTTTTTAATTTTGTTGTTGTTGTTATTGTTTTTAAACATGAAAAACTGAAACAGCGTAAAGATAAGTAAATTAATCTTTACCTGACAAACCCACATTCTGACACATTTCAGCAATATCGCTAACACTGTAGGTGACCGATGAAAGACTAGATCACTCAGACTGCAGCCAGGAGCACTGTCGTTTTTCTCTCCCCAAATCTATTGACTAGCTGCATTGAGTCGATTGACATTGTTACATAATTATGTAGACCTCCACAGTGACAGTTCAGTCCAGTTTTTTTTTGAGTGTGTGTGTGTGTGTGTGTGTGTGTGTGTGTGCACATGCGGGGGTGTAATTAAGACACTTAAGACTGCCACAAGGAAATTATTCAGATTTCTTTTTTACTGAACGCTGGCAGCACTGCACGTGGGGGTGTCTGGAGTGAAGTGTACCGCCAGAACCTTGTGCGTGGACGACAGCATGTGTGACCCCGACGCCTTTGATCAGTGTGTTTGCGATGTGCATTTCACTGCCAAGTCAGATGGCACGTGTGGTAAGTCTTTCTCCCTCTCTCTCTCTTCTGTCTTCCATAGCGTTACATTTCCATGTGACATCTACATACTGGAATTTGTGCACTGTACTCACAACCTCCACCGTGACTGGATCATGAAAACGGAATAAAACTGGGGATATCACTAATAATTTTATTTTACTTACATTAACACAGAGTGCAATGTCATCATATTTATCACACAAGGTCACTTTTTTCTCTTTTTCTACCTGTATTAAAGCAATGTGTTGTTTGTACTCTGACAAATAGAAAATAAGAAACTTTGATAGCCCAGCTGCACATTGGCCATTCTTTTATTACTCATTCCTTTTTATTGAAGGGTGAGGAACCACCAGTGTGCTTCTGTTGTGATGAATCTTTAACTATTAAGCATATTTTACTTGTTCAGATTTGATTGAAATCAGACAGAGCCACTTTACAGCTCAATCACTGCGTGAGTTGTTTCAGGAGATTTCGCCTGAGAAGATTTTTAACTTTTTGTAAGAGATCAATATTTTTGGAAAAATTTAAACTTGATATCAATTTTGGTTATGTTTGTGTCTTACTTCCCTTTTTAAGTATGATTTTAAAATTGTAGATATATATTCCAGTTTTAACCCATATACACTTTTAAAAAGTAATATATGATGACAAAATGTGTATTGCCCTGATATAACTGCACTGGTTGGCTGGGCGTAAAACACCAGTTTATTTTACTTACTTACATCAACACAGAGTGCAATGTAATCATAGTTACCACACAGTGCCCAATCAAGTTGGCATGGGCAGTCAACCTAAACATCACTAAACATTTGTACTATCTGTCATGAGCTTACCATAGCTGCAACATCAACATAGAAAAAAGTAGCCATTGTGTGTGTGTGTGTGTGTGCACGCACGCATGCGTGCGTGCTTGTGTATGTGTGCATGCGTGTGTATGTGTGCATGCGTGTATTTGCAGGTCTGATTCCTCAAGTAGACTATCTTGGGATGACAGACTGCAGCCAGATTGTGTGTGCTGATTTCTCCAAATGTCAAGTAACACACACAGGAATCATTTGTGAATGTGAAAAAAACTACACGGCCAAAGGCGACAGATGCCACAGTATGTTATTGTGTTTTGTGTTGATTGTATAGGGTACGTGTTTTCACTGGAGGGCCTAAGTTATTGTGTTTTATGTTTGTTTGTATAGGGTACGTGTTTTCACTAGAGGGCCTAAGTTATCGTGTTTTGTGTTTGTATAGGGTACATGTTTTCACTGGAGGGCCTAAGTTATCGTGTTTTGTGTTTGCATAGGGTACGTGTTTTCACTGGAGGGCCTTCAGCAGAGGTTGCATATCTATCTAGATTATATATATCATTTTCACTGACCTTTTTTTCTTCACAGCTTTGTTGTTGTTTGTGTGTCAGTGTGTGCGAGTGTTTTGTTTGTTTTAATTTTGTTGTTGCTTTTGGGGGGTGGGGGTGGGTGCCACTGCAAGATATATATCCACATGTCTGACCTAGATCAGATTGTTTTTATACGCCCCTGCTCTCTGCAATTGTGGGATTCAATACAACTCCGGGAAAGACCAATGCACCCAGTAAGGCTCCCCAACTTGTTCTTCAGTGGTTTCATTCGACTCGTGTGTGTGTATATATATATATATATGTATGTGTGTACACAAGCGCTGGTAAATACCAAACAGCCAAAGCCTTGTTTGTTTGTTGTTATTTTTCCTGGTCTTTTGTTTGTTTCTTTCTTTTTGTTGTACACTTTGTCCGAAATTAGTCTTCCTGTATCTGACAACGCATATGCATATATATAGTGTTTGTGTCGTGCATGTGTACACCTCCTAAACCACACACACACACACGCACACACACTACACACACACACACGCACACACACACACACACACACACACACACATTCTTCTCTCTCTCTCTCTCTCTCTCTCTCTTACAGATTATTTTGCTCAAATAAAATGAGCCAGAGTTTTATGTGCTTATTTACAGGTGTCGGGTCGGGTGCCATCAACACGAATGCTGTAAAGATGTCCATCGCCATCACCTTCACCATGACAATCAGCTTCAGCTGGGTGTGGACGTGGGGTGTGGGGGGAGGTTTGTGAGACCTGCATGGGGTCATATTGGTCACTGACTGACCACCCGACTTGTACCAGAAGTGGCCGGACACCCTGGTACCAGGCAAGGTGTGGTTGGTTGGTTGGTTAGGTGGTGCAGGGTCACCGCAGGACGAGCTTGATAACATCCAGATGAAAGCCTTTGTACATTTTAATCTGAATCATCTCAGTGCAAAGCTGAGCCCGACAATGACACGTTAAAAGTTTTGTTTTTTGTTTTGTTTTAACTACCAACATTAATTAACGGTCATTACCAGTCGTCTTTCTGAAAACTAGAACTGGGTTCTTCTGTATGCGTTAAAATGACTGAAGTCAGTGTGCATTTCTTTGTGTTTTTTCTTTTCTTTCTTCACCCCCCCCCCCTCCTTTTCTTCTTCTTCCCATTTCTTCTTCTTTTCTTCCTGTACTGCTTGTTCACCGTTCAGTATGATTGGATGGCTTCTTGCTTTTGCAGCACGTCTTATTCAACCAAAAGGTGTGCTGGATTATTAGGGAGTCTGCTCAGTCTGTTTTGTTTTTTTATCAAAAATCTCATTCTCTAGATGACTTCCTGACCTGCATTACCGTGTGGTTTGGGTGATCACACACGATTCAAACAATTATGAAGTGCCACACACACAAAAACCTGCAATTTAACAACGCTGCAATAAGTGGCTGGAGACACATCAGCGGTATTCCATCAGTCTGGCTTCCGGTTGCTGTGGCTTGAACACGAACTGCACCAACATTACAACGAGAAAAGGTGGACAGAATGAACGCCATCAACCACAACAACAAAAGAAAACCAAAACGGTCGCACGTGCAGCATTCGACAGTAAAACTATTGTCTCAAGCAGAATGGTGTGAAATGATGTGTACAACTTGTACAGAATCCAGAACTTTCATTCTGAGTACATACCATGGTCATCTAATAATCAGTGTGTCACCATCAGTACTGCACGTGTCCTCGTTGTAGATGTCAATTAAGTGTGATTCTTCATTCTTGACATCTGTGATTTTTATTTATTTTGATACAGTGAATTTCGGATTTATTCAAGCCCGGATATATTGAAATATGTGGTCCCAGCCAAGAAGTTGGTCCTTTGTGACAAAATTGCATCCTTGTTGTAGCTGTCAATTAAGTGTGATTCTTCATTCTTGACATCTGTGATTTTTATTTATTTTGATACAGTGAACTTTGGATTTATTCAAGCCCGGATATATTGAAATATGTGGTCCCAGCCAAGAAGTTGGTCCTTTGTGACAAAACTGCAGTAATATTCATTTTAGATACATTTAATCATCGGATATATATCTCAGACTAATTTTCCTTCCCTATTGTGAGACTTCACTTCTGGGGTTTTTACCCCCACCCCCCACCACCACACACACACATTCAAATATTTGCATTGCCTATCCCCAGCTATCCGCTTTCTTTTTTTCTTTTTCTTTTTTGTACGCACCCTTTTTCTTTGTATGCCTGCTTTTATGTTGCTGATGTCAACAAATTCAGCTTTAATTTTGTTTCCACAAAGATATGGCTGCAGGTACTTACTTTTTCTGGTACAGTGTTTCCAGCTAAATGGAGTTTTTGTTTGTTTCTTTGTAGTTTTTGTTTGTATCAGTCTTATGATTGCCTAGACCTTTAGTGCTTTACAGTACTACTATAAGCATAATAATTTTACACACTGCAAATGGTTGATCTGTTTTAGTGCTTTCAATCTGTTGCTCAAAATGAAGTTTGTTTTGATCTGAAACTTATATTTTATTTGCATTATATAAACGTTTATCGAAAGGCCGGAATGGACAGAACAAAAAATAAATAGATTTGAATACCAGTGCCAGCTGCACATACAACCTACCAACTATCATCTCCTAGCTGCTCAACAAGAGCCAGCACATGTTGGATATTTACAGTATTTCTCTGTTGTTGTGATAGCCTGGAGTGTTGAATAAAAAAAATAAAAAAAAAAATAGTTTGTTTTCAGAGTGAAGCCTGTCTGTAATAATTAATTTCACACTCAACAAAATGTGACACTTTTGGCAAAGAACTTAACCACATTTAACCTCCTCAGTTGGTAACGTAGGGGACAACTTTTGAGGGCAATGTTTACAACTTTACTGTCCTCTGCGGGGAAATAAATTTGGCAACAGTAAAACACAGAAAAACATAAAACTATATAGTATATTGTAGATTTATAAAGACATAATTATGCAAAGAAGCTAAACAACATTTTAAGTCAGTGAACTGTGCCATGGTACTAGATTGTCCATTTTTCTGCATGACTGGGTAAATTCCATCAGTTTGCCATTACAAAGTGTCTCCATCAACAGAAGTGTGCTACTGCTGTTAGTAAGTAATCAGATTTTAACATCCTGTCAACCGCACAGGGTCACTTCAGGACAATCAAACTCTATCTTAAGCAAATTTAACATTTTAAAACTCTTAATATATATATATATATGAAACTTCCCCAAGTCAGTCCACAAAGCCAGTATACACAAACATCAAACAAATTTTCAAAGAGTTAGTCCCTTGTTAAAAGAGCACATAAGGGTGTGTGTCAGTGTGTGTGTGTGTGTGTGTGTGAGAGAGAGAGAGAGTGGGAGGGGAGAGGGGAAGAGAGAGAGAGACTAATATTATTTAATTTCAGATTCTTGTATAAATACTTTTCAATGCTGTGATAACAATATGTTGTGTGTGTTTGATGAATTCTTAGCCTTTGTTGTCGTGTTAAAATATTAGTCTATTGTTTATTCTGTTTCCTAATGTGCACCATAAGACAAATTTCCTTGTAAACTTGTTCGGGGACAATCAGTATTCTGATTCTGACATAAGGCTAGGACATATTGTCAACCATTCCATCCAATTTATTGATACGAGATTAAAGAAAAAGTATCGAAAGGCCAGAATGGACAGAACAAAAAATAAATAGATTTGAATACCAGTGCCAGCTGCACAACCTACCAACTATGCTCAACAAGAGCCAGCACATGTTGGATATTTACAGTATTTCTCTGTTGTTGTGATAGCCTGGGGTGTTGAATAAAAAAAATGAAAAAAATGTAGGTAGGTTGGTAGGTAGTGTTGCTTAATGTCCTCAGATGCCAGTTGACATATTAGGGACAAGCTGAGACCAATGCCGAAGCATGGTTCAATATAGCTTTATGTCCACGGAAACCAGAAGGCTCGTTAGGATGGACAGCCTGGGACGGCCACCTCGACTCTCACACAGCTCCTGAACTATGATTAAAAAATTGTTTGTTTTGTTGGTCTCTCATAGTTTGAGTTGGCAGACCTTCACTTCTTTTCCTTTTTTGGCTTGTCTGTGCTTTTGTAATATGGTTTTCCAAAATTAAAAAGTTGATTTCAATGCACACTTTTATATATGTATGTTTCTTAACACCATTTTTACACTGTTAAACATGCACACACAAATGCAGAAAGGGTCAAAGACACTATCCAAAAGACGAACCATCAACATATCGATCACCAGTAATAGGATCTCATGATTGAATTGACGACGGTTTTATGATTATTCCTTTATAAATCCGCAACTATTTACAATAATGCAAATGAAGCACCTCCGTAAATAGTTATCATTTTATCGCGAGAGCACCACTGAATTTCACACAAAACATTATGTCCCCCTTATTTTGTTTTGTAGTTAATTTCAATGTTAGAGACAACTGCCAAACCAAAGACGCTGTAATTTTGTTCCATTGCACACGC
Organism: Alviniconcha marisindica; assembly: GCA_018857735.1. Taxonomy (NCBI): domain Eukaryota; kingdom Metazoa; phylum Mollusca; class Gastropoda; family Provannidae; genus Alviniconcha; species Alviniconcha marisindica. The sequence continues at coordinate 41,682 of JABMCL010003050.1, forward strand.
ATTATCGATGCATAACCCACAAGTGTCAGTATCGCGCGCGTTTCCCTGGATAAGTAAGGAAACATGGTCCACAGAAACCATAAGGCTTATTAGGGACGGGGAAAAAGGGGGGGGGGGGGTATGGATGTGAGCAAGTGCTCTTTGTACACGTGTTGACAATAATCCCGCCCCGGTAATCAGATCCATGCAATTTCATTACTGTACTGTTAGTAACCCGGAAACCGGAGCAGACGACGCTTTTGTTTTGAAGCACTGCGTGTAGTGTAACGCCGCATGGCCTTTACACAGCCAACCGGCGATAGCCGCCGGTACGCGCCAGTTTCAAATCTGTTTTCTCCCTTAATATTTTGACCGCTTGTTTGTAATTGTATACCTACTCTTTGTTTACCTAGTCCTTTTTATGCACCAAGCCACATGTAATATAATTTGGCATCTTAGAATGTTTATCTAACGTTTATTTAGACGCAGGATCGAGCTTAATCAGTAGCCGATGCCTCTCTAGGTCCATTCTTTTTATAGCCGTCGTCTGCACGGCACGTCTCTGTTTAGTACTAGTGACTCGATTAAAGTAATTCTGTGTTGATCAATGCTTTGTTGTATAGTATTTTGCTTAGCTGACTTCATGTTTAGTGTTTATTTTGGGTTGAAATTAACTTATTAAGTATTGTGTACTGTAGAAGCTAAGTTATATCCATAGACTACTTGATATCACTTTATCAGCGATGCTGCGACTAGATAACGCGCCCCAGGCGAAAGTTTGCACCGATTGTTTTAGTACTAGTATTTGAGTGTGTCTTGCTTCTCATACAGAGCGTTGTATTGTAATTGTGATGTACCATTTTAACTGTGGGAGCGTGCACTTTATTTTGATGTAAGTTTTAGTAACATTAATATTTTGTACATTGTGTTAGTTGTGATTTAGTTGTCTGAATCTGTTTATAGACAGGCGCAAGCCACGCTTCCCACTCTTGTTGTAAATAAAATAAGTCATGTCTGTACATTTTGTTTATACGGTTTAAAAGATTGTAACTGTAGCTTTTATTAAATGTTTTTTGTGTTTTAATTAGTTTAGTTATTGTAGAGGAAAGTGTCTGTGTGGGCCAAGGAAACACAATTGTCGACCATTTTGTGGTCCGGAGAGCGGATTTCATTGTAGTGATAGCGTATGTTCCTTGCGGCCCGCACCGTTCTCTTATCTATGCGTGCACGTGAGGATTTTGTCAGCCGGTGTGTGCTGAAAATTGTCTGCTGCTGTACAGTAAAACCTGATTGCTGCCGTCCGCCTGCTGTGGTCTCCACTGATTTTTGCTGACTCCGCTGCCTGTGTCCTGTCGTCTACCACCATTCCATTACATGGAGGTGGGGGGAGAGGGAGATTATATACTTATCGCTACACTGTCACCACCAGAATGGCTTCTGCATTAAGGTGGGAAGCGATGAGAGCCATTTTCGGCGTTTCATAATAAATTGTGAGGGACAAAGTCACAAGACAGTGTCCACAGACCACAAATTTTGAAAAGAAAGGAGAGCCGAAGCAGATTCGAACCGAGGTCCCTCTGCTTACCAGCCTAACGCCTTACTGCTAGGCCAAACCGGCTCCCTTTTTTCTTTTCTTTTTCCTAGGTCGAAAGATAGGTCTGTGTTTCAACGGCCTGGACCTCACAGGACACTGTGACACCGGAGTAACTTACGCTGGTTGACCTGGCCGAGCGCCTGTCAAACATGGGCGAACTGTTTTGGGAAGCTCTAAACATGTACATCTGGATGCATGCGCTGCCTTTCCAGCGAGATCGTCGCTCAGTTTTTATTCAACTTCAAGTTCCAGAAAATTTTGGGTCGGAACTCGCGTAGAGCCCGTAGTCTATGTACACAACCGCCATTTGCAGTTGCGAGGTGACGCCGCTATCCTCATTAAGCCTTTTTCTTTTTGTACAAGCTTTAAGTCCGAACTCAAACAAAATATTAATTTTGACGACTTGTATTTTAAACATAAATATTTGCTTTAGCATGGATGGTACACATATATTGGTTTTCAGGCTGCAACTAATAATTTTTAATTTGTTTAGAGATTATAAAAAGCTTCGTTTCCGGCCGTTCCCCAGCCTTGTGTTTACCTTCGATTGCAAGCTCGGTTGCTGGCTGGACGGGGTGGTTTTGAAGCGAAAATTCGAGCATGGATCGAACACAGTTTTACGCAATAGTAAAGCAAATAGAACCATTTCGCCGGGTTGTCACGGATTAATGCATTTATTTACACACAAACACAGTGCCACAAAAGCCGGGGAGAACAAGCCGCAGACGGTTTCAAAACGGAGATTTTGAAGTCGCAAAATGCAACAGGGTTTGTTGTTTTGTTTTTGTTTTTCCTCCCGTATCAGACCCTTAGAGTGGCAGTGTAAGCAACGACCTGGCTGTGGCCACCTAAGGGATCAAGATGAAGAGCGGCACATCTCTCTCTCTCTCTCTAGTCTCTATATAGATATATATAGGTGACCTGTCACTGCTGACAATTATTTGACTTGGTGTGTGATGCGCAGCGTAAATAAAGAAGAAGAAGAAATAAAAATACATCTGGTCACTGGAAGCAGACAACAGGCACTTATATTGTTGCAAACTCAACTCACTGATGTCTCAGGCACAGGCACACCACAACTACGCACACAGGCAGGCAACAAAACACACCAGGTCTACTGTTGTAATAACTGTATGTAACTTATTCATTATTGTAAACTTGAGTATTGTAGAAGCAAGTTATCAGAGTTGGAACTTTGTTGCTTTTAAAAGCAAGTTAGCAACTGTCAAAATCACACAATAAACTATTATCACTATTGCTTGAACTTGTTCAAGTTAGCCATACAGAGACTGAGCACTGTTAATGTTATATAATATACATATTATTATTTAATACTGACTATACATATTATTATTTAAATATAGTACATATATATGAATGCAGTTTGGTCAAGATTTTGCAGTGTGAGAGCAATATTCTTTTGTAAAAGCCCATGATAACTTGCAAGACTCTTATTTTGACATACTGTACTGTGTCTGGTACATTAATTGCTAATTATTTAATACCATGCATTCAATAATCATTAACATTATCTTTTAAAAGCGTGCCATATAATGATATATATATGTCTCTGATTCTGCATAAACGGCAAATTAAACCAGACCATTAATTATTTCACTGAGGTAGAATGTTCTGTTAACAGGTTGAACAGCTGCTGATGTATGTAAGTTACACATTTTATTGCTTAGCTAGGGGAATACTAAAAATAAGTTTTTCATATCAGTAAAATGGAACTCGGAAGATTTCAAACTTATTTGTGTTTGTTACTTCTGGTAATTGTTCTGTTGTTTCAATGAATGTGTGTGTGTGTGTGTGTGTGTGTGTGTGTGTGAGAGAGAGAGAGAGAGAGAGAGAGAGAGAGAGAGAGAGAGAGAGAATGTGGTGTGTGTGTGTGTGTGTGTTTGTTACTGCTGGTAATATGGTATATATGTGTGTGTGTGTGTGTATAAATTAGACAATACAAATTCACAAGTCTAAAGAAGTCAAGCAAAATTTTACCTACAGAGGCAAGTTTCCATGAGAAAAAAGGGTGCAAATATCCCGCGAAATCTTTGATGGTAATAGCATTAAAGCAAATCAAACTCTGGAATGGAAAGAGATACAGCCATGGTTCTGGTATCTGCAGATTCAGCATTAATCAGAGAAAGAAAATGCACAGCATAAGGAAATTTACGCAAATTTTAGATATATATGTAGACTTGTTTGAATGAGGAAATGAAGTTAAAAACTGCAGTCCTAGTGTGGCCTCGTGGTAGATGTTGGGGCCTGCCTCGCTTTCTAGGACCAATTATCTCCTCAAAATGATGAAACTGATCATCCTCTGAAATCATTAACAAAGAAATATATAAACAAACAGGTAAAAAATATTTATTTCAACATAAACAGCACACTAACACTTAATACTCACCAGTTAAATACACTTAATACTCACCGATTAAATCATCAAATTCTAAAGTTTAGTTGTAAATAACACTTACCTGATTTTGTGTGAATCATGCAGTAATAACCTGAGACATAAATCAATCAGAAAGGTACAAACAAAAGGAAGCAGACAAGAACTAATTTTCAGGTATTTGACTACTACTGCCAGTCTCAGCTACTGAAAAATCCCAGAAGTAAAACCCCAACTGGAGTTGCTCTAGCCATTATTTGACAATATTTAAAAACAAAAAACTTCCCTATCTTAGAAAAAAAGACCTGGATTATTAAGGAAACTAACAAAAATTGGAGTCCCACTTCAATGACATTTAAAAATTGACATGTTTAAAACTGTATTTAATGTTGCTCTGTGGGTTATTTTATTTCCCCCACCCCCCCCACCCCCACATTTGATGTGGCTCTTGAAGTATGTGTGTGTGTGTGTGTGTGTGTGTGATTATTTCTTTCATTTTGTTTCCTGTTCAGTCTTTCTTATTGACTTAGTTAACTGTCTTGTGAATCATGCTTGTAAAATGTTAAACAAAAAAAACTTATCATTATTACTTCTCTTTTTTTTTAAATCCCCCCTTGTAATTATTATTATTATATACAAAGATTGAAAGAATCATGTAATTTTGAGCCAGTGTGCCAGGTCTTCCATGTGCACAAAAGGTGGAAGAGAAAGAAGATGGGGGAAAAAGAAGAAATTAATTCTTCAGAAGCAAATACAATTCCAAACTCCCAAACTCTCAGTATACCATTAATTTTGGCTGGTGGCTCGCTTTTATTTTGTTTTGTCTAGATGAGCAGATCTACTGTGAAAAACATATTGGTTCGTGACTGCATCGTCTGCTAGCTAAATCAGTTATTGTCCCTGACAAGAAAAACAAATATATTAAAAAAAATCATTCACTTGCAAAATTTTCCCTTTTTAAAAAAATTTCACTGTTGAGAACATACACCATACATCATTTTTTTTGTCAATTCGGATTTACGGGGAAAGAAATTACTACTTTTACAGCAGTTTGCATTTCGGAGGAAAAATGAGGAGATAACTCGTAATGTTGTTCAAACTACGACCAGACCACAACGAATTTGCTTCAATTGCATTCAAAGAGATGTAAACAGCGCAAAAATACAGTTATGGTTGTGTTGGAAACTCACTTAGTTATCGCTAAAATAAAAAACTTACCACGGTTTCTTTCCAATTCCTCCAGGGTGAGCATCTTTTGCGCCGCTCGCGTAGTCGCAGATTTTAGCGTTTCGCAACTCGAGCAGACGACAAAATCTACGGGGTCTCCACTTTCCGTTGCATGGGAACTCTTACAAGAACTCGCTTCCGGATCAAACGATACACCGTTTTAAAGAGCGAAAATTCGTCTTTCCAGTGATACCAAATTGAATATGGTGCATTCAAACTTTCTTGGTGTAAATTTACGGTAAAAATGAACGTATTTTTCAACTCAATTTTTGCTGCAGTCGAAAACGAAGAATTTTAACGAATTTTATAACGGATAAATCTACGGGAATTCGTCTTTCTAAAAATATTAACTTCATATGTCTACGTTTTTCTTGTAAAAGTTCCCAACGGTTTTCCGAACGCAACCGTTTTCCGACCTCGCTCATCTGACTTTCGACGCGTCAGCACCACGCGGGTCGGTTTCCGACCGCTTGGTGTGTTCATTAAAACTTCTTCCAAACTCACATCATTCACGCACAAAATAATGGCATCAACAGGTCGTAAAAAGATCGTTTTTTGCCTGACAGTAGTTTTTATTGACAAACTGCACAAAACAAAGCAGATACAAGTTGAAAATGAGCAATATTTGCCTCGCGACGGCCATGTTACCCAGCGCTAAAGAGAGGCTGGTCCTACCTACTCTCTCTGACTTTTTCTCTGTCTCTGTCTCTCTCTCCCTCGCCGCGCGCGCGCGTTTGCAGGAAAGACAACAGCGAGGCTCAAAGAACAAGCTGTGCCTCGCCACCTCGATACCAAAGTCGTGTCCCATGACACCAGCCATTCCAACAAAAACACTCCACAGGAACAACGGCAGCTCTACTCCGAAGCAGTAAAAAGTCGTGCCAAACCCCATCGTTTACCAGCCTGTTCTCAGTCAAACGTCCCACTCCAAACACCATCCGACGAGAAACAGTGGTTCGCCAGTCGAACAACTCCGCCATGAAACATTACGCTGTCCGCCTCAGGCTTCCTCACCTCGTGATCAGGGAGCGTGTCACCTCCAAACATCCTCTCGTCGGGAATCCCCGTCTTCCGATAACCCTGCGGCAATATTACAAATGATTGCGCAGCTTTTGGTCCCAATTTATCAGTCTGCTTAAAGGGTCGTTTTTAGTTTGAAAATCCATCGAAATGATTGACAAATGAGTCATAAAAATGTTTATGTTAGTTTTTCATCGATTTCATTTTCTGTAGGCTGGCCGAGACTGCTGTCTCGGGTTCTCCATCAGTCACGTGACTTTCTCGGAAGTGACGTCAGTCTGGGGAGTCAGTGCGGTTGCCATCTTAGATTGTTCATTGAATGTGTATGCGTGTGGTCGACAAAAAGCTCTAACCATGCCTGCCTACTGTATTGCAGAAAACTGTCACGCCCATTTGTGTAGCGAGCACTTCGCTGAGTGCGATTTCGTAAACTTTATGGTGGAATACCAAATGGGGTTTGCTTCAAAGCGGAATTTGTAGGGCTGTCCACAGGGTAACCGACTTGGAAAAAAATTCAGTTCGAATCTCCAGGATGAAGCTGACGAGCAGCAAGCGCACAGCACGATACCAAAAACTGAGAGATATACAGATACAAGCGCTAACAATGCAAAGACAAAAAGTCTAACACGAATACCTACGGCAGAACAGGCCATGAAAGAAAGAGACTGTACACAATGTGGCAAAGAAAGAAAGAACAGACCACAAATGCTGTGGCAAAGAAGGAAGACCAAACCACAAATGCTGGTGGCAAACGAAACAAGGCTGCCCTAATCAGGCAAGCAAACAGCTGGAACCAAATGAAAGAAAAAGCCCAGCTGAAACCACCTCAAAACTCCAAACGGTTGCCTACGTGCAAGCGTAAGGTGGAAAACACACACACACACACACAAAACCCCACCAAATCACAACAGTCTAATAGACTACTGTCTGCAACAAAGGAGTGGACGACTACAGTCATAAGAGCATAGAGCATAGAGCAACTGACAACTGTGCCAACGACAAACAGATGAAAAGCCGAACTAACCATAACTAACTCTAAACTAACCCCTCACTAACCCGGCTTCCATCTAGAAAAACAAAGGCTACAGACTGATAAAGCAAAACGCTAATCAGGACTACCGATGACAAAGCATCGAGATGTAAACAAATGCAGACAGAGAAATACAAAATGGCTGCCCTAATCAGGCAAGCTAACAAGCGGGTACGAAATGGCCAATAAACCAAAGATAGAAAAGAAAGAACGCATGGTGAAAAAGAAGGGGAAAAGAGAGACAAAACAACAAGAACACTTTCTAAAAGAAGAGGAGGCAAGTAATGTCAGAGAGAGAGACAGAGACAGAGAGACAGAGATGGTGAAGTCATATCATCCCTGTACTGCGAGACATCTTGGAACGTCTCCCCTCTGCAAGTGCGTCTGTCAGCTTGTAGCCTTTGGCTTTTCCCAGCAGTTCACGCTGGAATGCTTCTATTGGTGTGGATGCAATCACGAGTTCAATGATCCTTTCCTCCAATTCACTCTCTTCAAATTCACATTTCAGGGCTTGAGTGCGTGCTCTGGTTACAAAGTCATCGACAGATTCCTCACTTCTTTGCCTGTAGTCCATCAAGTGGAGACGATGCACTCTGAAGTTCAGATTCGTCTTTAGCTGAGACTCAAACAACTCCCATATTTTGTCAGGCCTCTTCTTGTCTGCATCTGACATCCCTGACGCATTGAGGCGCTTCAGGCCCTCGTTTCCTATCCCCCTGAGGATTTTAAGAGCTATTTTGCCTGGATCTGTGATGTCCTCATCTTCACAGTAGTATGACATAGTTTGTTTGAATAGCTGCAAGGCCTCCTCATGATTTTCTGATGCCCAGTTCATTTCGGGGATGCGTGAGCGTGCCATGTTCTTGTGTGTGAGCGTGCGAACAGTGCAACTGTAATGGCAGTATCGCTATCAGGGTTGGTGCAGGGAGGACTGTATGGCAATGGTGACGTATTTGTTCACTTGTGGGTTTGTGTGTGACAATAGTAATGTGTACAACACATGCAACATCCACACAGATTCAAAATGCATAACCTACAATAATGCATACACATCAAAACATATTGGGATAAATGTTCATGAGAGCCACTATTTTGCTTCAGCGTCCGCATTCATCAACCACTCATTGAATCCTGCAAAGCGTCTATTCTGTGGCGGTACACAGAGGAACACAGCAAAGCGTCTGTACACTGGTACACAGTACGTGGTCGTAGTCACTGGTCACAGTAACAAAATGCTGCCCGAAGCACATATATGAGGGTATACAACTGTGCAAGGTATCACAAGATGCGCTTGATGTAGTTGTTCCCCTTGAGTTTGCGCTCGCATGGTATGAGGGCTACACACCTGTTTGTATAAAAGGTTCCGCAAGGTTGCTGCAAAAAAACAACCGTGCAGGGCGATTCCTTCAGGACAACCGATGATGCTGTACCACACTGGCCAAGGTTAGACGTTTGCAGACCCAGACTTGCGAGGAACTTGAACAGTCGAAGGTTGCTTTGCTCGAGATTCACTGGCGGGAAGATTCGCCGGCCCAGCCTCTGGTCGAAAGGAATGGTCTCCGGTTCTGTGCTGTTCAGTGGGCGGAGAGGCTGCATTGACCAGGAAGATGATGTTCTCTTTTTACCGCTGCCACCATGTTGTGGTATGCAGTCTCACAAGTATACAGGAGGCAAGAGGAAAACGTTTCCAATCCTTTACTGGTCAGATTCAGCGCCTTAGCACAAGACAACGAAGGCAATCAAACCACAGTTTCGTAAATGAATATATCGAAACTACAGCATCAGTTTCGTATCACAACAATGTATGGCAATATTTTTCTTCTTCTGCATTCAGTTTTGTAAGTTACAAGCCAGGGACTTGAACTGTTTACTAGAAATACAAGTACCCAGACACTGAAATAGTTTGCAATACATTTCTCATTATGACTGATCCAATTAAACATCTAACAAAGTGAGTGGAAGAAGGTTTTTTTTCTCTCATAACACTGAGCCAGAGAGATGGAGAGAGGAGGGAGGTGAGGAGGAGAGGGAGATTTGTACAATTTGCAATTTCTTCATCTACATAATTTGCAATTTCTTCATCTACACATTATTATAGACTTGTAAAGATGTATATTAACACTTTGAATATATGGACTAATTATGATAAGTTTAATTCAGTTAGTAATATTAATAATAAAGATATAAAATAGGTGTGTAGAGTGATTTACAACACACACACACACACTCACACACACACACACACACACACACACACACACACACACACACAGTTAAGTGATAAAGAAAATGAAGAGATTGAGTAAGAGGTTTAAAAATTAGTTTTTGAGCAGGTGTTTTATGAGGACAGTTTTAAAAGAGGAAGCAGAATCAGTTCAAGTCAATCTCTTTATTTGCTTATTTAACAAAACTGTTCATAAATGGTAATAAAAATCAAGTAGACATTTAATGATTTATTCAAGTTACTTGTCAGTTAGTGTTATTTTCCTCTCAGAACACAGAAGCACAAATATGAATGATACTGAAAAGTAAATATCATTAACAAAATGTAAAACCACGAAACTACATCGATCACTGTATAAGGACTGCATTTTGGAATTGCAAAGTTTGCCTGCACGGCACTGTGTGTGGTGTGTGTGTGTGTGGTGTGTGTGTGTGTGTGTGTGTGTGTGTGTGTGTGTGTGTGTGTGTGTGTATGTGTGTGTGTTTTTTTTAATTGTTGTACTCTTAATCTGTGGCTGTATTTATTTGTACATTGATTTTTAAAATAAGTAGAATGCAAACATTCCAGTTGTGTGTATATATATGTGTGTGGGAGGGGGGAGGGTGTGGGGCGGGTTGGGAGGTGTGTTATGTGGGTGTGTAAGCGAGAGAAAGAGATAGATGTGTGTGTGTGTGTGTGTGTGTGTGTGTGTGTGTGTGTGTGTGTGTGTGTGTGTGTGTGTGTGTGAGTGTGTGTGTGTGTGTGTGTGTGTGTGTGTGTGTGTGTGTGTGTGTGTGTGTGTGTGTGTTAATAGCTGTATTTTTAATCTGTTTAAACTGACTTGCATATTTTAGCAGAGTGTATGTATGTGATATATATATACAATATATACAATATGTTCAGTAATACTAATAATGTGTTGTGTGTGTGTGTGTGTGTGTGTGTGTGTGTGTGTGTGTGTGTGTGTGTGTGTGTGTGTGTAATCAATAGTTAATGCTGGCCACACTATTTGTTATAATTTATGTTTGTTTTGCTTGTGGCCATAATTTGAATTCCCTGTGTTTACAGAGGCCCAAAAGAATATTCTTGATTCTTAAAAAGCAGTATATGTATAGATATAAATTGTATATTGCTGTAATGTACTCTGTTGTGATTCAGACCTCTTTTAAGTTTAAAGAAATTTTGATAATTTGACTGAGAAAATAAAGGGAAATGAAAGCCAAAAGGTAAAACTCAGGCCACATTCCTTACACAAGTTAGTAAGTAGCAGTGGGGTAATATGAAAAGCTATATTCTGAACTCTTCCGGCTTTTAGACAGAAAAAATAATTGAAATGTGGTGCTTATCAGTGGAAAGCAAATGTCATCAACACCCCTGTCTCACTCAAACCTTATATTTACAATCTGCCATATAAAGGCCAAACACACTCAAACACAGTTGGCATACATGCGCCAACAGGAGGGCTTTGGGCAGGAAAAGAAAAATTAAAGATTACAAAATAAATTAAATCACACTGCTGATAGGGTTAGGGCTAGGATTAGGCCGCATGTCTCATTGTAGCGTAGAAACAGTAATGATAGCACAAGGCTTGGTGATTTTGTTGTAAATCCTCTTTAAATATACACCCCCATCCCAATTTTTAAAAGCATCAATCAAAAATTCCGAAATAAAGTAAATAAAATAGTATAAAACAAAGCTTGCGGATTATAGTGGCAACATGCTGTACTTTTTTGACCAGTTTCACTGAGCGGCGACCCCCTAATTTTCCGCTTTTCTTGTCGGCATTAATCTGTTCAACTTTAATCACGCCCCTCCACCCCCTTTTCCCTTTGTAGTTCAAAACAGCACACACAGAACCCCCCATGGTATTTATTTTTTTATTGGGGTTGATCGAAATGCCTTCGCTCAGGCGAACCCAGTGGCCAAACCCCCAGCCGCCCGGATTTTCCCCCAAAAACTTCCGTTAGCAGGGGCAGGGGGGCCTTTTTATTCCCCAGGGAACTAAGGCCCTCGAAAGGTTGGACTAAATGACGTACTGAGAAGAAAACCCTAGCGCCAAAGCACGCACGTAAACAGGCGCACCCCCCCGGGAAAAAAAGAAGAAGATTCCGTCTGATTCAAAATTGTGGTTTATTTGTGCGGGTGTAAACTTTTTTGGGCGGCTATAAATACACCCTTTTTTTATTTGGTTGTTTGAAAAATTTCCTACGTTTGAGCCCCAAAAAACAAAAATGCTCGTTAGTTACATTTTTCTCCCCTGGGTAAAAAAATTTTAGGAAGGGTTTCGAAACCCAATCTTGTAGGCCAGAGGCCTAACATAGCCGCCGGAACGTCCCGTCAAAAAAATTTTCCGCCTTACGCGGGGGCAGAGCACAAAAAAAAATTTTCTTATGGGGGTCTATAAACAGATTCTACAAACTAAATCAAGCAACACAATGTACAAAAAATTAATGTACTAAAACTTCCATAGAATAAAGTGCCCCCCCCGGTCATATGAAAATGGTACGTAACAATCAGTTACAAACAAAGTCTGTATGGGAACAAAACTCAAAAACAAGCACTAAAACAACCGGGGGCGAACTTTCGCCTGGGGGGCGTTATCTAGTCCGCATCGCTGATAAAGTGATATCAAAGTCTATGAATACAACTTAGCCTACGTACACAATTTAATAAGTTAATTTCAACCCAAAAAAACTAAACATGAAGTCAGCTAAGCAAAATATAAACGACAAAGCATTGATCGACACGAATTACTTTTAAACGAGTCAAAACAACATTACTATATTCACTAGTACTAAACAGAGAACGCGCCCCGGGGGCAGACGACGCTATAAAAAAAATAGACCTAGCGAGGCATCGGCTACTGATTAAGCTCGATCCTGCGTTAAATAAACGTGTACACATTCTAAGATGCCAAATTATATTACACATGGGTTGGTGCATAAAAAGGACAGGTAAACAAAGAGTAGGTAACAAAAAGCGGGTTTTGGAAAAACAGTTTTTAAACTCCCACCGGCCTATCGCCCGGTTTAAGGGCCCTTGGGGGGTTTCGCACAGCCCGTTCAAAAAAAAGGCGTTCCCGGTCCCCGGGGACTCGACATAAAAATTTCCCCCTTCCCTTCCCTTCTCTCTCTCTCTCTCTCTCTCTCTCTCTCCCTCTCTCTCTCTCTTCTCTCACACACACACACACACACACACACCACACACACACACACACAAAATATATTTTATAATTAGTTTCGAAAAGAACAAACTTTATTTTTTACAACAGATCGAAAACTGAAACTGATCTTTGCAGTTTTAAAATTATGATGCTTAAGTATACTGTAATTGACCAAAAACAAACAAACAAAAAAAAAAAACTTCCATTTACTCGAACGCCATTCAGAAAAAAAATACCTGCAGCTGTATCTTTGTGGGAAATGGGGCCGGTTTGGCCCAGGGGGGTAAACCCTTAGGGTGGTAAGCGAAGGACCTCGGTTGATAGCTTCGGTTCACCTTTCTCTTCGAAAGGGGGGGGGCCCCCTTTTTGACTTTGTCCCTCACAATTAAAGAAACATTAAATGGTTCATCACTGCCATCTTAAGCAGGAGTCATTCGGTGGTGACTGTGTAGCGATAGGTATATAAACTCCTCT
>JABMCL010002884.1:17500-30000 GCA_018857735.1 Alviniconcha marisindica
ACAGAGACAGAGAGAGACACACACAGAGAACACAGTCAGAAAGTCATTGCAGAAGATGAGTTTTAACTATCTGCGTTCTAAAAAATCCGGAAGCTGTATTCCAGAAAGATACTACATAGTGCTAGGGATTACACACAAAACGACCGAATTTACCAAAGACTGGTTTCCATATAAACATCTGTTTTAGAGAAATGTCAGCAAGTATAAGTACCGAGGAAAAGATGACAAATGCACCAAGGGAATGGTTTAGCCACATGTTGTTGATAAACCAAATACGGCTAGACTTGTTACTCTTCTTCTTTCTGTAATACCTGTTTGATTGTTCATCTGCTGTTGCTGGCTAGAAAGTATACGACGAAGCTCTCTCTCTCTCTCTCTCTCTCTCTCTCTCTCTCTCTCTCTCTCTCTCTCTCTCTCTCTCTCTCTCTCTCTCTCTCTCTCTCTCTCTCTCTCTCTCTCTTTGAGACCTATTTTATACACCCATACAACACCGCCCATTATTCTGACTGCTTCTGAGAGTGCCTCAACCCCCTAACACCACCTCCCCCCGCTCCCCCCCCCCCTCCTTCTCCCTTACTGTTCTTTATAAGCATTGACTGCTTCTGTTTTCTTTTCCTATACTAGTCATATGAACTGATCAGATGTTCTGCTGCTTCATTTGCTCATAATATGCTCACCGTATGCTCATAATATGTAACTGAATGATGTATGGCATGTGTTCATCTGGCGCTGTGAGCACGCTATGTTTTGGGTGGAAATTCTCATGTATAACGTTTCACTCACTCATTCATGCCTATATGTATATAAATAATGCCTGTAATTTGATATCTATTCATCAGTAGCTTAGCAAGGACTAGCTGTTAGACAGGTTTCTGACTGAACCTAAACTACAATCCTTGTAATATAAAGTTTTCGAGTTCGAGTTCTCGAGTTCTCTCTCTCTCTTCTCTCTCTCTCTCTCTCTCTCTCTCTCTCTCTCTCTCTCTCTCTCTCTCTCTCTCTCTCTCTCTCTCTCTCTCTCTCATCTGTGTCTGCATATTCATGTTTTATTCGAGTAGTGCTATGGAATGGATTCACTGATCCAGACATGACCTGCGAACTCGCAGTGCCAAAGCCGACCTGGGCGACCCCGCTGTCTCTATATTTTGTGTAGTTGAGCGCAGCCACTTTGGAAAAGGCAGAGCTGTTCTATCATTGTCGGGAACTGCCACAAGTAAATTTTTGTCGCAGCAAAAGTTTTGTCACGACAAACACGTATTTGTCACGACAAAACACGTCTTTTGTCGCGACAGAATTATGTTTGTCGTAACAAAACTTTTGTCGCGACAAACACATGTTTGTCGCGACAAGCATACTTTCGTCGTGACAAAAGACATGTTTGTCGCGAGAAAAGTATGCTTGTCACGACAAAGGTTTTGAAGCTCAGTATAATATTTTTGTCAGAACTAACTACCTACTGTTTCTGCTCCAAGACTTACAGGACAGGGGGAAGGGAGAAGGTGGGGTGGGGTTGGGGGAGGGGGGGAAGGCGGGGGGGGGGGGGGGGGGGGGGCATTTTAAAACTAAGCATACTTTTCGTCAGAACTAACTACCTATTGTTCCTACTCCATGACTTACTGGACACGGCGGGGAAGGGGGACTTTCTCCAAACTCATTGTACGTCATTACTAAACTACCTACTTTCCCTAAAACTCCCAGACTTACATGACGCGGAAGTGGGCTGCCATAGGGGGGGTGGGAGGGGTGGGGTTGTTGTTTTTTGAAGCTCAAAATAATGTATGCCATTACTAAACTACCTACCATTCCTACTCAGGGGCGCGGAAAGAGGCTGGCGAAGAGGAAGGTAGGTAGGTAGGTAGGTAGGTAGGTAGGTAGGTAGGTAGGAGAGGTAGGTAGGTAGTGTTGCTTAATGTCCTCAGATGTCAGTTGACATATTAGGGACAAGCTGAGACCAATGCCGAAGCATGGTTCAATATAGCTTTACGTCCACGGAAACCAGAAGGCTCGTTAGGACGGACAGCCCAGGACGGCCACCTCGACTCTCACACAGCTCTTGAACTATGAAGACGAAGACGAGGGTGGGAAGGTCTTTTTGAAGCTTGAAGCTCAGTAAGCAATGTACGTCAGCGATAACTATAACTACTCTTCCAATCCCAGACGTTCGGGGACGGAAATAATTTTCTTTTGAAGCCCAACATAAAGCGGTGGGTCAGCAATAACTACCTTCTCTTCCCACTCCCAGACCTACAGGGACGGAGGGAACTTTCTTCTGAAGCTCAGTATAACGTACATCAGTAAAAACGATATTTGTTTTTCTTTCTATTTCCTGACTCACGGAGAATCAAGACTCAAAAATATTTATTTGATCTCTTTAAACAGAGAAAATTTGACAGAGGACAAATAAATCTTCTTGGTTCTTGATTCTTCGTTCTCTATGAATAGGTAGTTATTACACCGCTTTATATTAAGTTTCAAAAGAAAATTCCTTCCGCCCCCGTACGTCTGTGGATTTTTTTCTCTCCTGTGGCCACTTTCTTTTGTAGCTCAGTGTAATGCGCGAGGTCAGTAATGACTCCCTAGTCTTCGACCCCCAGACTGACTACGTGAGGTCAGTAAGGACGGACGACCACCAAGTGATCATTTAGCCTGCCGTCCCGGCACCCCTTGCAGTCCTCAGTGACCCCGATTGTTGCATCAAGCCGCTTTAATTGGCTGAATGTTGCTTTACGTCCACAGAAACCGTAGGCTTATTAGGGACGGGAACCCAGGACGGCCATCTCGACCTTCATCTCGATTGTTGCATCAAGCCTCTTTAATTGGTTGAATGCTGCTTTACGTCCACAGAAACCGTAGGCTTATTAGGGACGGGACCCAGGACGGCCATCTCGACCTTCATCTCGATTGTTGCATCAAGCCTCTTTAATTGGTTGAATGCTGCTTTACGTCCACAGAAACCGTAGGCTTATTAGGGACGGGAGCCCAGGACGGCCATCTCGACTTCCACACAGCTCCTGAAGTCTGGAGCCGCTTTAAGACCATTTTGCTTTACGTCCACAGAAACGAGGATGCTTATTAGGGACGGGAACAGGAGGCACGACTGGTCGATGTGAAGGCCCGACGTCGAGCGTTTACCGCCGAAAGACCGAGAGACGTGGACCGCCGCCAGAACAATGGAAGTGTTAAAGGCGGTGTCCCCTCGCCATTGCCCAGCGACTTGTGCACTGCGCAATTGCTGTTTCAGTTGCCGTGCTTGGGCAGAGTCACAAAGACAATGTCCGTTGCACTGCTGTTGACGAACAACCCGAAGCGAAAGAAATCCAACTTTCGCAGCCCAGCTCCACCTCCCTGCTCACGATCTCACCTGGAACCCTGGTGTAGAGCCGCTTAAGTAAGTAAACATGGTGCTTAACGTCCACAGAAACCATAAGGCTTATTAGGGACGGGGAGAATGGGGGGAAGGGGGTATGGAGGTGGGGGAAGAGGGAGAGTATATACCTATCGCTACACTGTCACCACCAGAATGACCTGCATTAAGATGGGCAGCGATGAGAGCCATTTTAACGTTTCATTAATTGTGAGGGACAAAGTCACAAGACCGTGTCCACAAACCACAATTTTTGAAGAGAAAGGAGAACCGAAGCGGTATCGAACCGAGGTCCTTCCGCTTACCAGCCTACCGCCTTACCGCTAGGCCAAACCGGCTCTCTTGAGCCGCTTTAAGCCGTGGACGGGCCTTATAAGCCTCCTTTCCTGATCACCCTGAAGTGGTCTCGAATCGCCAGACACTTTGTCACAGGAACCGGCCTCGTTGTCAGCTTGTCTTTCATGCCTCGCTGAAGCTGGGCGTCACTTTATTGAAAGGCTGAGTCGGCGTCGGTGTTGAAGCGACCTCTGCCGCCGTCAGAATAATTGCCATCGTCTGCAGCCAGCTGGAGTGAGAGAATGATGCGGGAGCGGGCAGCATGGGGGTGGTGGTGGGGGGTGGGTGGGGGTGGCGTTGAGATGGAAGGAGAATGGGGGCGGTCAGAGAGAGAGAGAGAGAGACAGGCAGACAGGAGACAGAGACAGAGACTGAGACAGAGACAGAGACAGAGACAGACAGACAGACAGACAGACAGAGACAGACAGACAGAGACACAGACAGACACCGACACCGACAGACAGACAGAGACAGAGAGACACAGAGGGAAAGAGGGAGGGAGGCTGACAGACAGACAAATAAACGGAAATACTGAGACAGACATGGATTATGGGGTTGGGAAATAGTCACAGGAAAGGATTTCACACTTCTTCTTCTTCTTTCTTTCTTTTTTTTTTTTGGGGGGGGGGGACCTTATTAACATTAAAGTCAGGGGAAAAGGCTTCAGACGTAAACTTCGGGTTGTATTCCACAGTGGACTGAGCGAACGGGTTCGAACCCTCGAGGGAAACCTTGTGCTGTTGTCAGGACGCTAAAATCTCTATTACGTGGCTGAGTCAGTGTTCATGGGCACAGGATTTGAAACGTCATGTTGAAGTAACGCGATTTCGTATGGCCGAGTTTACTTGGTCACAACGTGGAAATGTTTAATGCGTTTAAGCACGAAATAAGCAGTTTCGACAGATTTTAAAATGCTTCGTTGAAGCCACCTCATTTGAAATGTTAGAGCTGGGGTGGTCACAGCGTTAAGAACTGATCGTACTCCGTTCATAGCTCATTTAATACGAATTTAAATTTGTATTTATTTTTAACTTTTATACATGGCTAATTGTAATGTTTTGTCTGTTTGTTAATGTACTGTATGGATGGAACGTCACCGAGACAAATTCATGTGTACATTTTAATGTTACTGGCGAATAAATATCCTTGTATCTTGTATCCTTCTTAAGCAGAGTTAATGATCACTCCCCCCCCCCACCCCCCCCCAAAAAACAACAACAAAACAACCCAACAACAACAAAACAACAACAAAACAACAACAACAACAACAGCAACAACAACAAAAACAACAACAACAACAACAACAACAACAACAACAACACACACACACACACACACACACACACACACACACACACACACACACACACACACACACACACACACACACACACACACACAACAAAAACAACAAAAAAACAACAACAACAACAAGCAAAAACACGAACACAGCAGCGAAGACCGAGTCGTCGAGGTGACTGTCATGTGGCATGAGAGTAAATACATAAACTCCAGCAAAGGTACGTCCTTAAAATTCGAATTCGCCGAAAGCCCCTCCTCCTCCACTGTTTTACTACAGTGATACCGACAATGGGCGGAAACATGAGTTCATGGCTAATGTTGAACCTT
The DNA here is from genome assembly GCA_018857735.1 of Alviniconcha marisindica. Lineage (NCBI taxonomy): Eukaryota > Metazoa > Mollusca > Gastropoda > Provannidae > Alviniconcha > Alviniconcha marisindica. The sequence continues at coordinate 22,830 of JABMCL010002884.1, forward strand.
CCCAGTTCTTCATCATTCGGACTGAAGGGAAATGATCAGGCAAATACACAGGCGGGAAAAGCTACACTCACAAGCGGCTTGCTTCTCGGAAGATCCGAAGTGTAGAGGTGCTTGAGACACTACCTGGGGGCATAAAGCCAAGGACATCACACCAGCGATAGCCTAGAGGAGAGAGGCGTGGAAAGAGGAAGCGCTAGACGATCTTCCCTGAAAGGACGAGAGAGGGCCATCGTCAATCAGACGAACATTGGAACTGTTCCAAAGGCAACGTTGGGTAAACTTGAGACGGTGGAGCGCATAATTATATGGGCTTTTCTGAGCGATTATAATTATACCATCTTGAACTGAACTGAACAGCATTCGAATACAACTGGCTGGCGTGTCTGAAGTCATTACTTAAAAGTGATACCCGCAATACCTCTGCTCTAAAGAATGCATCTTTTTCAATTTTTGTTGTTGTTTTTTGTTTGTTTTTGTTTTATAGTTTTAGCTTTTTTTCTTCTGTTTTTTTTTTTACCAACCGTAACAACATAAGGATATATACTACTGCCTTGTATGTTTGTTTTGTTCCTTAAGAAGGCAAACTGCCGTGATATTTTGACAGTGTACAACACTGACCGTTGCCTACGACAATTATCTCGTTACATTGCTTCGTTAGCAGCAGGTGAAGAAAATGAGTACCTTAACGCAGTTAGCTCTGCGGCAGAACTCAGGATCTGTGTGAACGTCGAGGTGGTCGTCCTGGGCTCTCTCTAATAGGGTTACATGGACACGGCAGAGCTAGGTCAAGGTCAATGTTGCTTTACGTCCACAAAGACCAGGAGGACTATAGAACTAGTTCAATGTTGCCTTACGTCCACTGAGACCAGGAGGACTATAGAACTAGTTCAATGTTGCCTTACGTCCACAAAGACCAGGAGGACTATAGAACTAGTTCAATGTTGCCTTACGTCCACTGAGACCAGGAGGACTATAGAACTAGTTCAATGTTGCCTTACGTCCACAAAGACCAGGAGGACTATAGAACTAGTTCAATGTTGCCTTACGTCCACAAAGACCAGGAGGACTATAGAACTAGTTCAATGTTGCCTTACGTCCACAAAGACCAGGAGGACTATAGAACTAGTTCAATGTTGCCTTACGTCCACTGAGACCAGGAGGACTATAGAACTAGTTCAATGTTGCCTTACGTCCACAAAGACCAGGAGGACTATAGAACTAGTTCAATGTTGCCTTACGTCCACAAAGACCAGGAGGACTATAGAACTAGTTCAATGTTGCCTTACGTCCACAAAGACCAGGAGGACTATAGAACTAGTTCAATGTTGCCTTACGTCCACAAAGACCAGGAGGACTATAGAACTAGTTCAATGTTGCCTTACGTCCACAAAGACCAGGAGGACTATAGAACTAGTTCAATGTTGCCTTACGTCCACAAAGACCAGGAGGACTATAGAACTAGTTCAATGTTGCCTTACGTCCACAAAGACCAGGAGGACTATAGAACTAGTTCAATGTTGCCTTACGTCCACAAAGACCAGGAGGACTATAGAACTAGTTCAATGTTGCCTTACGTCCACTGAGACCAGGAGGACTATAGAGATAGTTCAAGTTCAATGTTGCCTTACGTCCACAAAGACCGTAAGGACTATTCTTTCTTTTTCTTTCTGTCTTTCTTTCTTTCCTTTCTTTCTTTCTTTTTCTTTTCTTTTCCTCTTGTCTTTAATTTTGTTTTAAGGGGAGGAGGGGTAAACTTCATTAACATTAAAGTCAATGGAAGAGGATTCAATCAAAAACTTCGGGTGGTATTCCACAGTGGACTGAACGAACGGGTTCGAACTCTCGGGGGTAAACTTGTGCGGTTGTCAGGACGTTAAAATTACAGGATCTGAAAACAAATGAAGTTGAACGGACGAGAACGACAGTTCTGTCTATCTGTCTGTCTGTCTGTCTGTCTGTCTGTCTGTCTGTCTGTCTCTGTCTGTCTGTCTGTCTGTCTGTCTCTCTGTCTCTGTCTCTGTCTCTGTCTCTTCTCTCTCTCTCTCTCGCTCTCTCTCTGCTCTCTCTCTTCTCTCTCTCTCTCTCTCTCTCTCTCTCTCTCTCTCTCTCTCTCTCTCTCTCTCTCTCTCTCTCTCTCTCTCTCTCTCTCTCTCTCTCTCTCTCTCTCTCTTTCTCTCTCTCAACCTTGGAGACGGGGATTATTTTTTTTGGCGTCAAAAATATTACTGTGACCATTAACCCTTACTCAAACCAACAACTTACCATAACGTTATTTCTTTTTACCTACGTGGTTAATTCTGTTTGAATAGTAACAACGATGAATGAGTGAACAGCTGCTGGTGAGGCTGACAAAATGGAACAGACCTAGGGAAATGTACTAACCAATACGACGAAAAACAAGGAAACAATAATACACGAGCGCTTTCGACAAATTGTCTTCTTCGGGTGCAAGAATAGAGATAACAAAAAAGAAGGAAATAAAGAAGAGGACAGACACGAAGCAGCCGATGTAAGAAAGCGATGACAAGTCCGCTAATCGACGAACAATGGACTCGTGGAGTTATTTATATATTACTCGAAGGCTCAAAAAGAAAGAAACAAAGAAAAGAAAGAAAGAAAACAGAGAGAGAAAAAAGACACACACACACACACACACACACGCACGCACGCACGCACGCACGCACGCACGCACGCACGCACGCACGCACGCACGCACGCACGCACGCACGCACGCACACGCACGCACGCACGCACGCACGCACGCACGCACGCACGCACGCACACACACACACACACACACACACACACACACACACACAAGAAGAAAGAAAGAAAGAAAGAAAAAAGAGAGAGAAAAAAGAAGAAAAACAATGAGTATGTCTCGAACTTCAAAATGCCGAGTGTATTGTAAGCGATGGGTTGTGTAGCGCTTTGCGTGGTCGGCCAGCGACAGACGAACTATATTGGGCGATAATTAACTTTGGACGGAAATAGGCCATTATACTTCCCTCTTACCGAAGCTGGCCAGTGATTGGAAACACGGGGTCGAAAAAAGAAATTCTACATGTCCTCTTGCTGAGTCCTTGGGTTTGGGCATCGACCAAGGATCTTGTATTATTATTTCCGGCATATCGCGAACATGATCTTTTTTCTTTTTTCTTTCCCCCCCCCCCCTTTTTTTTTCTCAAAAGAAACAAATCGATGCATCTATAATTTTAGCAAAGTGTGTCTTTCACAGCATCGTGGTAATAATTCAGTTCCGTCTTGCAAAAAAGAAAAAACTTTTAAAGGATAAAAAGACGGGTTATGTGATAATCACGCCAGGACTTGGTGAAATGAACACACAAATAACTCTCCGTTCAAGCAGCAAGCACAGCAGGGCCTTTGCACCCGGAGGTAGAACAGAGTTTTCCGTCGGATAAGGAAATCAAATAACCACATCACTGGGTGGATAAAATGTAGCACAGCTATTATGTCACACACACACACACACACACACACACACACACACACACACACACACACACACACACACACACACACACACACACACACGCACGCACGCACGCACGCACACACACACACACACACGCACACACGCACGCACGCACGCACGCACGCACGCACGCACGCACGCACACACACACACACACACACACACACACACACACACAAAACAAAAACAACAACAACAGCAAAAACAACAACAACAACAACATCAACAAAGCAACAACAGCAACAACAATAAAAAAAGCAAAAAAATAGCAACAACAAAAATGCTTTAACCGATGAAAAACCTGAGATTGATTGCAAATACGCTGCGGTCGTCGAAATTTGATTAAGCTATTTTATTTATAATCTTTACCTACAATCTGTTTGCCGGATAGGCGTAAATGTTTTTGATGTGGGTTACAACGAACTGCCGCTTGGCGTGAACTCGAACCACCCCGGTTTTGGTACATCCTTTGCCATTTGCGAGTCGCCATGTTTACGAGACCGGGAGGCTGACGGTGTGCGAGCTGATAGAAACGACTGGTTTCAAGCAACAAGACCTGCTGTCTGAATAGGCTCCTGGGGCCATGAGCGCAATTTCTTCAGTTTTGGCATATAATGCACATTTCATGCTACGTGCATCTTAAGTGCGACGAAGCTGGGGGCGGTAGAGAGAGAGAGAGAGAGAGAGAGAGAGAGAGAGAGAGAGAGAGAGAGAGAGAGAGAGAGAGAGAGAGAGAGAGAGAGACAGACAGACAGACAGACAGACAGACAGACAGACAGACAGACAGACAGACAGACAGAGACAGAAACAGAAACAGAGAGACAGAGAGAGAGAGACAGAGGCAGAGAGAGACAGAGAGACAAAGAGAGACAGAGACAGACGGATAGACAGAGAGACAGATACAGACGGATAGACAGAGAGACAGATACAGACGGACAGACAGACAGACAGACGGACAGACAGACAGACAGACAGACAGACAGACAGACAGACAGACAGGGACAGACAAACAGAGACAGACAGACAGACAGACAGACAGACAGACAGACAGACAGACAGACAGACAGACAGACAGAGACAGAGATACAGAGACAGAGAGATAGACAGAAACAGAGACAGAGAGGAGAGAACAGAGAGACACACAGAGAGACACAGACACAGACAGATAGAGAGAGACAGAGAAACGGCGACAGATGGATATTAAGTGCGAGAGAAACAGAGGAACAGACAGACAGTTAGAGACAGACAGACAGACAGACAGAGACAGAGCGAGACAGAGAAACGGCGACAGATGGACATTAAGAGAGAGAGACAAACAGAGGAAGAGACAGAGAGACAGACGGAGACAGAGAGCGCCGCAAAGAGAGACTCTTACTCAAATTCTTCTTTGGACAAATTACAAGCCAGCAAAATGATTGAACTGAACTAGTAAAGTGAACAATTGTTTCATTTGTTCGGGCACGAAACTGTTTTCATCCGTGTTTAGTGAAACACTGCCAATGACAAAAACGGAATGAGATGGAGAGTGTGAAACTGTGATTGTCATGACTTGTTCATTTAGCTCACCTCCCCACCCCACCCCCCCCACCCCTCCGCCCTTTTGACACTGTGTGTGTGTGTGTGTGTGTGTGTGTGTGTGTGTGTGTGTGTGTGTGTGTGTGTGTGTGTGTGTGTGTGTGTGTGTGTGTGTGTGTGTGTGTGTGTGTGTGTGTTTCGAAATGTACACACAAAACCTACATAGATGTTAATATTAAAGGTAAATCGCCTAAGGCCGAGGAGTAGGAACTGCAGACTGCACCATTACTGGATCAATATCAGTGGATGACTCGCGCTACATCCTACAGTGACATTCACGGCTGAACAGGTGCTAACCATCAGCTAACTGACTAACTTCCTGACTGACCCGATCAATATTTTTCAAGCTACGTAAAAACAGCTGGAATTTTTGGCGCCTTTATGACGACAAGCATTCAGTCTCCTTCGGAGTTTATGGTACCCATTACTTACGGATGATTTTGTTCATGTTCCAGAGTTCTGGCATTGGTGCCTGCGGCATCGGAGTGGGTAATATGAAATCAGTGGGGTGCAGTTGACAGCTCCTCCGCGTAAGGATGTAACTAATGTCAAAGCCAGCTTCCCTCTGGTGAGTTGGTTCGGTCCTGGGGTTTCCTGTAACCTTGTTTTGTCACGCTTTCCGGCCAGGTTTGTGGGTTTCAAGTGCTGTTGGGGTGTGTGTGAACGATACATCAGAGGTAAGCTGACAGTGATGAATTAGTCTGTGAAGTGAAAACTTTCTGTGCAGCCGAGGTACGTAGTTCTTTAATGTGACACTTAATCTCGGACTGCATCAGGCATGACTGTGTGTGTGTGTGTGTGTGTGTGTGTGTGTGTGTGTGCGTGCGTGCGTGCGTGCGTGCGCGCGTGCGTGCGTGCGTGCGTGCGTGCGTGCGGCGTGCGTTGGTGGTGTGTGGTGTGTGTGTGCGTGCGTGCGTGCGTGCGGTGTGTGTGTGTGTGTGTGTGTGTGTGTGTGTGTGTGTGTGCGTGCGTGTGTGTGTGTGTGTGTGTGTGTGTGTGTGTGTGTGTGTGTGTGTGTGTGTGTGTGTGTGTTGTGTGTGTGTGTGTGCGTGTGGTATGTGTGTGCATAGAGTGTGAACATGTGTCAGTTTGAGAGGTGTGCCTGTGTCCATCTCTGTGTCTGTGTATCGATGAGGCACCTGCCCTTTTAACATTTCCAAAGGTTTTCCTCTTAGCTGCCAGAGGATGAAGCCTGCGGCCAGTTGTAAGGACAGTGGTCATTTCCAGCCCCATCGCAACACACACAAAGGCCACCAGCCCCACTTTTTGTAGTCCATAATAAGAGAAAACGAAGTAAGAAAAAAACAAGAAAAATACACACACACACAAAAACAAAAACAAAAAAACGCGCTAGCCATTTTGACGAGGTGCACGTGAAACACAAATAAGTCCTTTCTCCTTTTCCATCTTTTTTTTATGCTAATCGAAACCATCTGCCTGTTGCACTGACCAAAGGGCATTTTGCCGAAAATTCGCACAGTGTTTTGTCGTGGCCAGTTGAAGAACGTGTGTACATTCTTAACCTTCTGTAAGTTTGGATCATAATTCGCTCGATGAACCAAGTAACCAGCAAGAATGATATTACGGACATTCAGAACACTGTGGCTAAGGATTTATATGAAGATTGTAGCGAAAGCACAGAGCCAGCTGTAAAACTGATCGGCCGTGCATCGCTGAACACCTGAAACCTAGAGAACCCTTTCAATTTGCTTTATGTCCGCATGACCGTTAGACCACGGAGCAGCGAGCTACCTGACAAACGGGGCCTCACTTAAGTTGACGTCACCCTCCCTTTACTTCACCGAGCGAATCGTTCGCTTAGTAACCTTTGACGTCATTGTGGGAATTAGGGAAAGAGGTCAACACACAAGGGAGGTAATCAGCGCTCGAAATACGTAACACGAGTACAACAACAAAGACCCGAGTCGCTTAGGTAACCCTCACCTGGTATGCGTGTAAACACAAGGTACATAAACTCCATAGCGCTGCATAAAAGCGATCAGCATCTACAACATACATAAACTCCACCAGAAGTACACCCTCAAACAGGGCCTTTAGGGAAAGAGAATACTATAGCGACATACGTACGACCCTCGTGTC
>JABMCL010002884.1:40000-42500 GCA_018857735.1 Alviniconcha marisindica
TGCGGAATGAGTCTTGGGTGTGGCCGGAGGTAGGAATGCCGGGCGCGAGAGTAACGTCTATGAAGTCGGCACAGATGATGGGACAGCAACAATAATAATAAATAATAACGTCAATAAAAATTATTATGTAAACATTCCGCAGACTTTCGTTCCCTAGTTTGCCATCAGCCTCCACGGAAGCAGAGTGGTGTGAATCGGAGCGGCAACAATCAACGGAGCGGCAACAATCAACAGAGCGGCAACAAAAGCATCACTGAACTGCATACAATTACAGGCCTTGTTGTTGTTGTTGTTGTTGATCGCTTTTGTATAGCGCTATTCTCCGCTCTCGAGCAGACTCACTGCGCTCTCCTTCGGTGTCGCCTAACTGGGCTGATTGGGTGATGAGTGCTGGGTGATTTGCAACTCCGACTATTATCGTAGACTCTCAGAAACGTTTGATGTGCACGCATGTGATAATGGTGAAGACGGCTGTTGATTGTACCCGTTGTGTAAACAAGCACTATACGACCTGCGGATGACAGAACAAACCCGATTGTAGTCTGCTTGGGGTGTGCTAAACTCCTTTAAATTGGGGTCGTTTTTTTTTTTGGTTCACTCCTGGATCATTAGCAAAGCGATTCAAGTGGTGTGCAGCGTATCGCGGCTAGAGCATGCGTAGCAAACGAATCAACCACTTACAGAGAACTACTAAGGATTTTTTCGCTGGGAAAGTGTTGTCACTGAAAATACGTGATAGTGTTATGTCGAGGCTCTGCTTTGTTACTCAAGATAGCTGAAAGATTATTAACATCATATACAGAGAGAGAGAGAGAGAGAGAGAGACAGAGACAGAGACAGAGACAGAGACAGAGACAGACAGACAGACAGACAGACAGAGGCAGAGAGAGGCAGAGACAGAGAAAGAAAGAGACAGAGCAGAGAAAGAGAGAAAGAGAGACAGAGACAGGCAGACAGACAGACAGACAGACAGAGAGAGACACAGAGAGAGAGACACAGAGAGAGAGAGACAGAGAGAGAGCACAATCTATGCATTATTTTCACCCACTGATGTGAGTAGATATTAATTACACGAAGTTAATGAGGCACTTCAGTGAATCAGATGTTAGACAGTTCAAAATACACTGACACAAACACAAGGGACTGTTCCAACTTACGTTGGTTTTTGTTCCACCGGACCGGAAGTCCTTGAGACGTGCGCAGTTTTCCGCGCAGCTGGAGTGATTCCAAAGTGTCGGAATTCGCCTTGACTAGGTGCATAAGGCTAACACTTGAGCAAACCTAAGCCACCATCGAAAGTACGTAACTGGAATAACACCTCGGGCGTTACCTTCATCGCGACAAGCATGAATGGGAGCAAATCGATCGCAAACGTAGATTTCCTTTTCGCCGAAAAATTCGAACGGCCGTAATCGCACTCTTCAAAACCGGATCTATACCATCATGACTTTGCAAATCCACTCACTATGATGTCTTTGGGGCACAGAGAGAAAAAAATCGGCCAATAGCGCGATACATGTCTCTCTCTCTCTCTCTCTCTCTCTCTCTCTCTCTCTCTCTCTCTCTCTCTCTCTCTCTCTCTCTCTCTCTCTCTGCCTGTCTGTCTGTCTGTCTGTCTCTGTCTCTGTCTGTCTCTGTCTGTCTGTCTGTCAGTCTGTCTGTCTCTCTGTCTCTGTCTCTGTCTCTGTCTCTGTCTCTGTCTCTCTCTCTCTCTCTCTCTCTCTCTCTCTCTCTCCTCTCTCTCTCTCTCTCTCTCTCTCTCTTTCTCTGTTTTCCCATTTGCTTGTTATCGTATATATTTTCCTTGTTTTCTTGTTTGTTTTGTTTTTGTTTGTTTCTTGTCTTTCTCTTCGTGCTATTTTTCTTCTTCTTTCTTGCTTTCTTTTTCTTCTTACTGCATCTTTGTTATCTGAGTAAAGCCAGCTGAGAAACATTTGTTTTACCTTGGAAAACGAACCTGCAAAATATTCTAGTTACCAAGGAGAGCCCACCTACGACAAAGTTTCACGTGGCATCAGCCATGTAACAATCAAACAGCGCTGTGATGGACTTCGGTTCCGTCTGAGATGATGGGGCGTAAGACGTTTATTTGTGATGCGTATTTTATTACATGCCGTAAACTGTAATGAAGTAATATATGAAGCAGGCTGTTTCAATGTGTTATATTAGTGGATGGTATGCGCACGAGTGTTCTTTTATAAGAGAGACAGACAGACAGACAGACAGACAGACAGAGGATGGACAGACAGACAGACAGAGATAAGAGAATACTTTATTACACAAGAATAAAGATTTAAGCACAAGTCGAGAGAGAGAGAGAGAGAGAGAGAGAGAAGAGAGAGAGAGAGAGAGAGAGAGAGAGAGAGAGAGAGAGAGAGAGAGAGAGACAGACAGACAGACAGACAGACAGACAGACAGACAGACAGACAGACAGGACAGACAGGCAGACAGACAGACAGACAGACAACAACAGCAGACAGACAGCAGACAGACAGACGAC
>JABMCL010002884.1:52500-55590 GCA_018857735.1 Alviniconcha marisindica
AGGTTGGGGGGGGGGGGGGGGGGGGGCAGAGGCGTTTGGTGGTGCGGGTGTGGTTGGTTGCAGTGTGTGTTGTGTGTGTGTGTGTGTGTGTGTGTGTGTGTGTGTGTGTGTGTGTGTGTGTGTGTGTGTGTGTGTGTGTGTGTGTGTGTTGTTGTTGTTGTTGTTGTTGTTGTTGTTGTTGTTGTTGTTGTTGTTTTCTTAAACTGTTTTCCCTGATCAAATTTCCTGTCAGACCACTGGTCGCGTTTTTGTGTCGGCCTTACATATGCCACTGATCTTTCAGTGCAAAGTCTCCTCAGCAAATTCATCCGTAATGATCCGTGAAACCAAGGCTCAGTTCCCATAAAAAAGGTCCGTTAACTGCGCTGTTGCTGCTTACTTAGAACCGTAAAGAAAATATGTTTACTTCGCAGGACACGCACACACCACACACACACACACACACACACACACACACACACACACACACACACACACACACACACACACACACACACCACACCACACCACACACACACACCAACCCCACACACACACACACAACACACACACACACACCACACACACACACACACACACACCACACACCTGCGCTCGCACCAACGACACGCACACACACCACACACCACACACCTACTCCACACACCACACACACCACACACACACACACACCACACACACACACACACACACGCAGCGCACACACCAGCACACACACACACAACAAGAGACCCCCCACACCCCACATAGGTTGAGGGAAGAAGAAAAAAAGAGGGGATGGGGGAAGAACCAATTATAGTGAGCTAAAAATAGCTAGGGTTTGACCCCCCAAAATCACCCCTTTTCTAAAACGTTCCAGTACGTTCTCTAAAATTAAATCCACAGAAATCAACACTAAAGAATAAACAAAAAAACAAAAAAATCAGGTGAAAAAAACAAAAAACATAGTAAGCCCCCCCCCCCCCCCCCCCACCCCCCCTGCTGAAGAGAGCCTCTGGTATTTCCATCTTGGACGTCAAAGACACTTCGGTGACGTAAAACAAAAACGCGGGAAAGAGTGCACGAAAAAGCGACTTTGACCCTGACAATTTTAAAAATCGATATTTACTGAACGATATTTTTAGTCACATTTTTTTTTAAAGCTGCAGATTATGTCCTTGTCATCTCTTCCAAGCTCTCGGGGAGTTATTTTTTACTTAAATCTGAGAAGGCTAGTTCCTTTAATCTAGCATTAACTTTTTATGTGTAGCTGAAATGTGTGCTTTGTTTTTAATGTTTTTTTATTCTATAATTGAATGAAATTTAAGATAATCCTTTTGACATGAACAAGATAGAGAGGGAGAGAGACAGTCAGAGAGACACAGACAGAGAGAGACAGAGGGAGACAAAGACAGAGAGAAGTGGGAAAGCAGAGACAGAAAGCAGAAGTGGTAGGCAGGGGCAGAAGAGAGAGACAGACAACAGGCAGACAGACAAAAAGAGAGACAGAGAGAGAAGGGAGAAAGAGAGAGAGAGAGAGAAAAAAACGGGGACAAAAAGGTTTATTGAACTAGGCCGTCTGCCCCTGTCAAAAGGGAGGTGGGGGGTGGGGGGACTTTTTTTTGGCATAAACAATCTTAGCATCAAAACTTTCAACAGAGTTTTCCCCCCCTACACACACACACACGCACCCGCACGCACCATGCACGCATACACGCAAACTCGAGCACACTCACACACGCGCCACCCCCGCGCCGGGTCCTCACACCCCCACCCCCCAAACACACACACACACACACACACACACACACATATATATATATATATATATACACCAGCCCGAAAAAAAAATGGGGGACAAAAAAAAACAGCAATAAAAAACATGTGGCTCACAATACCCATCAAGCTAGGACGGTTGCTAATCTATTGGCTCTTAGCTCGAAGGCCTTGGAAATATAGATTGCAAGGGAAAGGATAGTCTTGTATCTGCTAACAGGATTGCCCCCTTTAAAAAGCAGAAGGGCGGTTATAAAACTTAAAAGGGCAAATAAGTTTCTCTTTCGTTTTATATTTTGGGCATACTAACAAAAAAAAGAATTTCTGATTCGTTGGTGTCGCAAAATGGACGGTAAAAATGTTGGTGTTTTTTGTGAATATCGCAGACGATGTGTTTTTAAAGGGGATACGCCTAGTCTGAATCTGACCAAATGCTTTCTTAAAACAGCTTTTTTAACAGTAAACAAATAATCTGCAAGAGAATGACTTTTTTTTAAAAGTGGAATAGAAGGCAAGACGATCCTTTGAAGCCATGGCACTGTACCAGTCTTGAAGACAGCAGTCAATTAATCGCTGTCTAAACTCCCCAAAAATCTTTTCGTGTTACAGACTCCCTGGTTTTCCCAAACGAAGCCGAAGCCGTATCGATACAATTAAAACAAACATAAGAAACCCATTATTCTTGTTCTTACAATGTAAATCTAAAGCATTTTGTATGATTTGGAAGGGAGGCGGTTTCTGGGATTCTTACAAGGTTCAGCCAATATTTAATACATCTTGTGTATGTGTTAACATAAAAAGGATATCTACCAGTTTCCCCATAAACTATGCCTTGGTGTTCTTGGCTAAATTCAAAAATCGTTTGATACAAAAAATGTACTCTTTCAATTATACTATAGTCAGCCATAATTCCCCAAAAACCCCGACCCATAGGTTACATTGGTTGGATTTGGCAATCAAAAGCTTAAAAAAATTTGGGACATTGCTCTCCCAGCCTCCACAGTAGTCTAAAAATACCCAGTGCCCTTTCCTGGTCTGTCGGAAATCTTTAAGCGCATACGAAAATGTTAAGCCAGTGGAAAATATTATACCTAAGATTTGTAGTGGTTAACAATTTTCAGTTTCATACCTCATAAAACCATTTCTCTCTAGCAGCTATGTATCCGCCGTTTCTAAAAATAACTACTTGGGATTTTTCAAAGTTAACAACAAGGTGTAATCTTTTTGCCGTGTCCCTTAAAACATTGAGCTGTTGTTGGAGGCCAACAATGGTGTTAGACAAAAACAACATCATCTGCAAAAACATAATCAAAATTTGTAGGATATCTGGTGATA
>JABMCL010001202.1:0-25000 GCA_018857735.1 Alviniconcha marisindica
TGTGTGTGTGTGTGTGTGTGTGTGTGTGTGTGTGTGTGTGTGTGTGTGTGTGTGTGTGTGTGTGTGTGATGTGTGTGTGTGTGTGTGTGTGTGTGTGTGTGTGTGTGTGTGTGTGTGTGTGTGTGTGTGTGTGTGTGTGTGTGTGTTGTGTGTGTGTGTGTGTTGTGTGTGTGTGTGTGTGTGTGTGTGTGTGTGTGTGTGTGTGTGTGTGTGTGTGTGTGTGTGTGTGTGTGTGTGTGTGTGTGTGTGTGTGTGTGTGTGTGTGTGTGTGTGTGTGTGTGTGTGTGTGTGTGTGTGTGTGTGTGTGTGTGTGTGTGTGTGTGTGTGTGTGTGTGTGTGTGTGTGTGTGTGTGTGTGTGTGTGTGTGTGTGTGTGTGTGTGTGTGTGTGTGTCTGTGCCTACGTGCGTGCGTGGTTGAGTATGGGTGTGTGGGTGTACCTCCTTGAACCGGCCGCACGAGAGGCCTGCACTCTCGGTCGATCGCGGATTTGATCCATGGACAGCTTTAAAAAAAAAAAAAAAATCTACACCTCTATTTGACGACATCGGGATCAGAGAAACTAGTCAGAAAAGAGTGTGTGAATTTTTTCGGAGGGCGCTGACCGCGTCGCTGGACAGCTGCGCGGAGATAAAGAGTGCCCCTTCAGTGGCGTAACTAAATCTGGCAGAGTTTGGAGGAAGGTGCCGGAAAGCGGTGCTCGGAGTTTGGGTACCATCCACACTCTCCATGCTATGAGCTGTCGGCGCCAGACACCCTAACACCCAAAGTCAAGTGGCACACTGCCTTCTTGCCTTTTTGATATTTTCCATGTATAACTTGTGTATTCATTTGTGTGTGTGTGTGTGTGTGTGTGTGTGTGTGTGTGTGTGTGTGTGTGTGTGTGTGTGTGTGTGTGTGTGTGTGTGTGTGTGTGTGTGTGTGTGTGTGAACATAACACACATAAATACGAAGTTAATGTGAATAAACTATAAACCAGTTCGCTAGCCTAAGAAGAAGCAAAAATAAGTATTAAAAAACAAAAAAACAAAACAAAAACTACAACACTAAAAAAACTGCAGCATTGTCGCAAGTTATGCTGAAAAATTGCCAGGCCAAAATGTGCTCATATACGAACAGGACATACCAGTTTTGCAACAGAACACTGCACAGAAACGCATTATATACATTAAACAATAACATCGCCTACTGTCCCCAACTACAATACACAAATTGCACAGAAATTAATATGTCAGAACAAGTAACCGACAATAAGCATAAAAAGGGTACCAAACCAGCAGTCTATCGTAACAAGGGTACCAAACCAGCAGTTTATCGTAACAAGGGTACCAAAATAGCAGTCTATCATAAAAAGGGTACCAAAATAGCAGTTTGTCATAAAAAGGGTACCAAAATAGCAGTCTAGCACATAGTTATGTGGAACACAACCAGGTTGTACAATGTCCCAGTTTAGATGTGAAACATCACCAGGTCGGACAATGTCTCAGTTTGGATGTGAAACATCACCAGGTGGGACAGTGTCCCAGTTTGGATGTGAAATATCACCAGGTGGGACAATGTCTCAGTTTGGATGTGAAACATCACCAGGTAGGACAATGTCCCAGTTTAGACACGAAACACCACCAGGTGAGACAATGTACCAATTTAGACGTGAAACACCACCAGGTGGGACAATGTCCCAATTTAGACATGAAACACCACCAGGTGAGACAGACTGCGTGACGCCACTTGCCACAGGTATTCGCGGTTCCAGCCTCCAAGCCTCTCAAGTTTGTCTGCATCCGTATCAACGGCCATAGCAACTGCACCCTCACCCGCACCCAGAGTCCGGTCAGCACCCGTGTCCATGGCAACAGCAACTGCACCCCCACCCGCACCCAGAGTCTGGTCAGCACACGTGTCCATTTCCTTCGCTACCAGACTACGCCCTCCCGACCTGTGTTCAGCAAGGCTAAAGCAAGCCGCGTTATGTGTCGTCGCCTCACCATTTCCCTGTCTAGTGCCTCGGTCAGGATCAGACTTGCGGGAGGGATTCAATTCTCTCACTGAACTGTTCAGCCCTCCTGCTTCGCCCGGTTTCTCGCCATCCCCGCGCCTGTCCACACATTGCTCTGTTTGAGGTTTGCTCTTTTGCTGGTCCACACATTGCTTTGGTTGGGGTTCGTCCCGTTTCCGGTCCATACTTTGGTCTGTTTGGGGTTCGTCCTTTTGCCGGTCCATACATTGCTGTGTTTGAGTTTTTTTCCAGTGCCGGTCCATACATTGCTCTGGTTGGGGTTCGTCCCGTTTTCGGTCCATACTTTGGTCTGTTTGGGTTTCTGGTCCATGGCTGACGCTGGGTTGTGTGTGTATGACGTCAGTGTTCTGGGAGCCGTGGCCGTCCTTGCCGTGACGTGTTGTTTGGGGACGTGTTGCTGGATCATGACGCATGCGCTGGGCAATCGCTTCCGGTGTACCCCTTAACGGTTCCAGCTTATTTGTGATGACGCTGATGCGACGTACTACCGGTAGGTAGACGACGATTTTAGCCTCGAGTCCCTGCATGGTCTTGCCTCCTGTCAAAGGACACGAGCACCGCCGTGAAACACTGGAGGGCCGTGGAGAAGGAGAGCGGAATGGTGGCCAGAGGACTGTGGTGCTGATCATGTTGATGTTGGTGACAGTGGGAGTAGTGGTGATGCTAATGGTGGTGATAAAGACGATGACTGTGGCGTGAAGCAGAATGGATCGACTGCGTGTCGTAAAGCAGTTGGATCAGTGGCTGGAGCAATGATTAGTTATATAGTGCTACCGTCTCCAGTATGGTCTGGTCATCTGTCTTGGTGACTGTGGTAACCACAGTTCGCCTTAAGGCTGTGGTCCACTCACGATCACGGTCATATGACTGAATGACGTACGATCAGTTGCCATGGGAAATCACATACAGTGACTGACGTACGATCAGTTGCCATGGGAAACCACAGATAGTGACTGGCGTACGATCACTTGCCATGGGAAACCACAGACAGTGACTGACGTACGATCAGTTGCCATGGGAAACCACAAACAGTGACTGATGTACGATCAGTTGCCATGGGAAACCACAGACAATGCACGATGTCACCGCCAAGCGACTGGTCGTGTAATGTCCATTTCAAAACTGCTCTGCTCACGAGTTTCCTGACCCATGACATTGACTACAGAACTGCCTTCAACAATCAGCTGAACGAGTCCTCCGGTTTTATGCACAGTACAGTCGTTAAAACAGTCGAGCGAGAAAGCGCGAAACAACCCAGCACAACACCGCTAAACTCCCTCATCACAACACCGCTAAACTCCCTCATCACAACACTGCTCATCACAACACTGCTCATCACAACACCGCTAAACTCCCTCATCACAACACCGCTAAACTCCCTCATCACAACACTGCTCATCATAACACCGCTCATCACAACACCGCTAAACTCCTTCATCACAACACTGCTCATCATAACACCGCTCATCACAACACCGCTAAACTCCTGCATCACAACACTGCTCATCATAACACCGCTCATCACAACACCGCTAAACTCCCTCATCACAACACTGCTAAATTTGCTCATCACAACACTGCTAACTCCCTCATCACAACACCGCTAATTCCCTCATCACAACACCGCTAAACTCCCTCATCACAACACCGCTCATCACAACACTGCTAAACTCCCTCATCACAAAACCGCTAAACTCCCTCATCACAAAACCGCTAAACTCCCTCATCACAACACCGCTCATCACAACACTGCTCATCACAACACTGCTAAACTCCCTCATCACAAAACCGCTAACTCCCTCATCACAACACCGCTAAACTCCCTCATCACCACACCGCTCATCACAACACTG
Organism: Alviniconcha marisindica; assembly: GCA_018857735.1. Classification (NCBI taxonomy): domain Eukaryota; kingdom Metazoa; phylum Mollusca; class Gastropoda; family Provannidae; genus Alviniconcha; species Alviniconcha marisindica. The sequence goes on from JABMCL010001202.1 coordinate 3,869, forward strand.
CTCATCACAACACTGCTAAACTCCCTCAGCACAACACCGCTAAACTCCCTCATCACAACACCGCTCATCACAACACTGCTCATCACAACACTGCTAAACTCCCTCATCACAAAACCGCTAAACTCCTTCATCACAAAACCGCTAAACTCCCTCATCACAACACTGCTAACTCCCTCATCACAACACCGCTAAATTCCCTCATCACAACACCGCTAAACTCGCCAACCATGACAGCTAACCCTTTTGCATCACGAAATGATCCTTCAACAGGCGGTCAGTTCTCATCTGATTCTGTGCTCATCTGCATACAGGATCAGATAGAACAGAACACGTTTAAAACATACGTTATACGATCAGTCGCTCGACGCTGACATCACGGCCTGTGGTTTCACATAGCAACTGATCGCACCGCAGTAGCACGTAAAAGACCCCGGTCATTCTGCCAAAAGTGCAGGTGGCGAGTTACAGCTAAACACGTATACACCTTACGTATGTGGCTTTGCATGAAGTGACATGGTGCATGGTTGTATGGTGTACACAGAACGCGCCGAGATGGCAGCAGTTTCATGTGGCACCAGCCATGCTAGCGCTGTAAGTACACCACTTCGGTGGATATTCAAAAACGCGCTATAAAAAGCTGTTCACTCATGTAGAATCACATGCGAGTGCAGTGAGTCTGCTCGAGAGCGGAGAACAGCGCTATATAAAAGCGATCAATAATAATAATAATTACATTGCAGGCACATGGCCGAGATGGAAAGAGGACCATAGCGTTTACGTCACTGTGCATGTCATGATCATTTCTACTTGAAGATAATTATATACTCGTATCGCCATCTCAACAGAAGCATATTAATGGAATGGTGTGGTGCAGTGTGCATTTGATCAATTGGTTTTGATTTTCAACTAGGTTTTGAGGAGGTGTCTGTGTGTGTGTGTGCGCTCGTGCGCGCGCGCGCGCGCGCGTGTGTGTGTGTGTGCGTGTGTGTGTGTGTGTGTGTGTGTGGTGTGTGTGTGTGTGTGTGGTGTGTGTGTGGTGTGTGTGTGTGTGTGTGTGTGTGTGTGTGTGGTGGTGTGTGTGCGTGCTGTGCGTGCTGTGTGCGTGCGTGTGTGTGTGTGTGTGTGTGTGTGTGTGTGTGTGTGTGTTGTGTGTGTGTGCGTGCTGTGTGTGTGTGTGTGTGTGTGTGTGTGTGTGTGTGTGTGTGTGTGTGTGTGTGTGTTGTTGTTTGTTTGTTTGTTGTGTGTGTGTGTGTGTGTGTGTGTGTGTGGTGTGTGTGTGTGTGTGTGTGTGTGTGTGTTGTGTGTGGTGTGTGTGTGTGTGTGTTGTGTGTGTGTGTGTGTGTGTGTGTGTGTGTGTGGTGTGTGTGTGTGTGTGTGTGTGTGTGTGTTGTGTGTGTGTGTGTGTGTGTGTGTGTGTGTTGTGTGTGTGTGTGTGTGTGTGTGTGTGTGGTGTGTGTGTGTGTGTGTGTGTGGTGTGGTGTGTGTGTGTGGTGTGTGTGTGTGTGTGGCGGTGGTGTGTGTGTGTGTGTGTGTGTGTGGTGTGGTGTGTGTGTGTGTGTTGTGTGTGTGTCTGTGTGCGTGGCGTGCGTGTGTGTGTGTGTGTGTGTGTGTGTGTGTGTGTGTGTGTGTGTGTGTGTGTGTGTGTGTGTCTGTGTGCGTGTGCGTGCGTGCGTGCGTGCGTGCGTGCGTGTGTGTGTGTGTGTGTGTCCTTTGTTAACACAATACAATATCTCCGACAAGAGAGTGAGGACAACCAAGCCCCGTGGCAGCTCACCGATAACCAAGGCCTTGCCGGTGTAGGGAGGTGGCGAGACCAGGCTCTGGTTCTCATGCTCTGTGCTGATGCCCCGCTCCAACAACGCCTGCACGAAGCGGCAATCTGACTGGATGATGAGACTTCCGGTGATCATCACGTCTTCCACACTCAGTCCATCCTGGCCTCCGCCAGACCCTGCACAACGTGTGTTCACGCTCAGTGAATTGAAAGGTCAGAGCCTGTACAACCGGTTTTCACGGTCAGTGAATTGAAAGGTCAGAACCTGCACAACGGGTTTTCACGGTCAGTGAATTGAAAGGTCAGAACCTGCACAACGGGTGTTCACGGTCAGTGAATTGAAAGGTGAGAACCTGCACAACGGGTGTTCACGGTCAGTGAATTGAAAGGTCAGAACCTGCACAACGGGTGTTCACGGTCAGTGAATTGAATGGTCAGAACCTGCACAACGGGTGTTCACGGTCAGTGAATTGAAAGGTCAGAACCTGCACAACGGGTGTTCACGCTCAGTGAATTGAAATGTCAGAACCTGCACAACGGGTTTTCACGCTCAGTGATTTGAAAGATCAGAGCCTGCACAACGGGTTTTCACGCTCAGTGAAATGTCGGAGCCTACACAACGGGTTTTCGCGCTCAGTGAATTGAAAGGTCAGAACCTGCGCAACGGATTTTCACGCTCAGCGAAAGGTCAGAACCTACACGACGGGTTTTCACGCTCTGTTAAAGGTCAGAACCTGCACAACGGGTTTTCACGCTCAGCGAAAGGTCAGAACCTACACGACGGGTTTTCACGCTCAAAGGTCACAGGGGCCATTAGTAATACGACGCTAATAATGATGATGAATTCTGACGGCCAGCGTCGTCTTGTTTTATGCATAATTATTCAAGGCATTTCCACAGAAATAAAGACAAAAACACAACATCAAACGTATTACGAGTATCAGCCCGTTGTGTACTATATGCTGTCAGAGTTATTGTGAGTCATCCTTTTCCCAACAGGTAGTTGGTGTATTAATTAAGACTATCATCAGTCGATCAGGTACTCAGTGATGTGAGTTTTCTTTTTACCAATGCGTGATTGGTGCATTAATTAAGATTATCATCTGTCGGTCGTATACTGTAATGCTGTGAGTTTTCCTTTTACCGATACATAGTTGGTGCATTAAGACTGTCATCAGTCAGTGGGGTACTGTAGTACTATGAATTTTCCTTTTACCGATACGTAGTTGGTGCATTAAGACTGTCATCAATCAGTCGTGTACTGTACGTAGTACTATGAGTTTTCCTTTTACCGATACGTAGTTGGTGCATTAAGACTGTCATCAGTCAGTCGTGTACTGTACATAGTACTATGAGTTTTCCTTTTACCGATACGTAGTTGGTGCATTAAGACTGTCATCAGTCAGTCGTGTACTGTACGTAGTACTATGAGTTTTCCTTTTACCGATACGTAGTTGGTGCATTAAGACTGTCATCAGTCAGTCCTGTACTGTACGTAGTACTATGAGTTTTCCTTTTACCGATACGTAGTTGGTGCATTAAGACTGTCATCAGTCAGTCGTGTACTGTACGTAGTACTATGAGTTTTCCTTTTAGAGATACGTAGTTGGTGCATTAAGACTGTCATCAGTCAGTCGTGTACTGTACGTAGTACTATGAGTTTTCCTTTTACCGATACGTAGTTGGTGCATTAAGACTGTCATCAGTCAGTCGTGTACTGTACGTAGTACTATGAGTTTTCCTTTTACCGATACGTAGTTGGTGCATTAAGACTGTCATCAGTCAGTCCTGTACTGTACGTAGTACTATGAGTTTTCCTTTTACCGATACGTAGTTGGTGCATTAAGACTGTCATCAGTCAGTCCTGTACTGTACGTAGTACTATGAGTTTTCCTTTTACCGATACGTAGTTGGTGCATTAAGACTGTCATCAATCAGTCGTGTACTGTACGTAGCACTATGAGTTTTCCGATACATAGTTGGTGCATTAAGACTGTCATCAGTCAGTCGTGTACTGTACGTAGTACTATGAGTTTTCCTTTTACCGATACGTAGTTGGTGCATTAAGACTGTCATCAATCAGTCGTGTACTGTACGTAGTACTATGAGTTTTCCGATACGTAGTTGGTGCATTAAGACTGTCATCAGTCAGTCGTGTACTGTACGTAGTACTATGAGTTTACCGATACGTAGTTGGTGCATTAAGACTGTCATCAGTCAGTCGTGTACTGTACGTAGTACTATGAGTTTACCGATACGTAGTTGGTGCATTAAGACTGTCATCAGTCAGTCCTGTACTGTACGTAGTACTATGAGTTTACCGATACGTAGTTGGTGCATTAAGACTGTCATCAGTCAGTCGTGTACTGTACGTAGTACTATGAGTTTACCGATACGTAGTTGGTGCATTAAGACTGTCATCAGTCAGTCGGGTACTGTACGTAGTACTATGAGTTTTCCTTTTACCGATACATAGTTGGTGCATTAAGACTGTCATCAGTCAGTCGTGTACTGTACGTAGTACTATGAGTTTTCCTTTTACCGATACGTAGTTGGTGCATTAAGACTGTCATCAGTCAGTCGGGCCCTGAATGCTGTGAGTCCATCTTCTTTTTACCGATACGCAGATCCCGCAACAAGTAGTCCGCCAGCTCCTTGCCGCACTGCCTGCAGTCCATCACTTCCTGTGATGACGTCATATTTTCCTGTGATGACGTCATATTTTCCTGTGATGACGTCATGTGGGGGCGGTGGTCTATCCACTTGATGTCCGGGCCGTCAGAGGGGAGGGGCAGGTCGCTGTCAAATCCCCTGCCCACATAGCGGCACTCCGGGGGGTTCTGGGGAGGGGTGGGGGGGGGGGGCAGATAAATACACAACTGTACCGTCACAACGTAATTTTTGTGTTGTAGACAAAGTGCGTGTGCTTTACAACCAGTGTAGTGATTTGTCCTTTAGACTATCGTGTTTTCTCCGTCACAAAAATAGAATTAAATTAATAAAACTACAATGCGGGAGAAAAAACAAACGAACACCAAAGCACACCCAAAAATGCATTCTTTCAAGTCACTTTATGCCCGGAAAAACACATCGGCACCACCAACAGCAACAACGACACCAACATCATCACCAGCAGCAACACCGACACCAACATCAACACTAACACCCACATTAACATCAACATCAACACCAGTACCAACAGCAACACCAACAGCAACACCAACAAGAAAGCCAACAGCAACAGCAACACCAATACTAACAGCAACACCAGCAGCAACACCAATACTAACAAGAAAACCAACAGCAACGCAAACACCAACAGCAACACAAACACCAACAGGAACACCAGTACCAACAGCAACACTAGTACCAACAGCAACAGCAACACAAACACCAACACAATACCAACATCAACACCAATACCAACATAAACACCAACACCAACACAAACACTAACAGCATCAAGGCAAACACAACAGCAACAACATAAATACCAACAGCAACATCAGCACCAACATCCACACCAGCACCATAACCAGTACCACCCCAAGAGCAGTACAACTGAACTGACTTTGACAGCGGTCACGGTGCTGCTCATGACCTCTTGAACGACCGGTGGACACCTGAGGCACCGTGTCAGCCGTTTGACCACGAACCCCTTCGGCCTGTAGCTGGGGTACATGGAGCTGATCCACATCTGCACACACACACACACACACACGCACACACACACACACACACACGCACGCACGCACACACACCACACACACACACACACACACACACACACACACACACACACACACACACACACACACACACCACACACACACACACACACACGACGCCACACACACACACACACACGCACGCACACACACACACACACACACACACACACACACACACACACGCACACACGCACCACACACACACACACACACACACACACACACACACACACACACACACACACACACACACACACACACACACACCACACACGCACACACACACACACACACACACACGGACAAACACAACCACCAACACGGCTGTAACAGAGACTGATCTACACCTACACACAGCGAGAACTACAACTGCCCCGACCCTCCGGCCTGTATACAGAGAGCTGATCTACACCTACACACAGCGAGAACTACAACTGCCCCGACCCTCGGCCTGTATACAGAGAGCTGATCTACACCTACACACAGCGAGAACTACAACTGCCTCGACCCTACGGTCTGTATACAGAGAGCTGATCTACACCTACACACAGCGAGAACTACAACTGCCCCAACCCTCCGGCCTGTATACAGAGAGCTGATCTACACCTACACACAGCGAGAACTACAACTGCCTCGACCCTACGGTCTGTATACAGAGAGCTGATCTACACCTACACACAGCGAGAACTACAACTGCCTCGACCCTACGGTCTGTATACAGAGAGCTGATCTACACCTACACACAGCGAGAACTACAACTGCCCCGACCCTCCGGCCTGTATACAGAGAGCTGATCTACACCTACACACAGCGAGAACTACAACTGCCTCGACCCTACGGTCTGTATACAGAGAGCTGATCTACACCTACACACAGTGAGAACTACAACTGCCCCAACCCTCCGGCCTGTATACAGAGAGCTGATCTACACCTACACACAGCGAGAACTACAACTGCCTCGACCCTACGGTCTGTATACAGAGAGCTGATCTACACCTACACACAGTGAGAACTACAACTGCCCCAACCCTCCGGCCTGTATACAGAGAGCTGATCTACACCTACACACAGCGAGAACTACAACTGCCTCGACCCTACGGTCTGTATACAGAGAGATCATCTACACCTACACACAGCGAGAACTACAACTGCCCCGACCCTCCGGCCTGTATACAGAGAGCTGATCTACACCTACACACAGCGAGAACTACAACTGCCCGACCCTACGGCCTGTGTTTAGGACTGATCCACACTACACAGAGCGAGAACTGTTGGACACAATTGGCGTGTTCGACATTTGAACTCTGACTCATACCTACATATTGAGAGCTGTCAGACACATTTGACGGGTCAGAGATTTGGACTGATTCACACCAAAATAGAGTGAGAGCTGTCAGACATATTTGACGTGTCAGAGATTTGGACTCTGATTCACACCAACATAGAATGAGAGCTGTCAGACACAGTTGACTTGTCAGAGATACAGCCAGTCCATCACATCTTCGCGGAGGTTATGTAATACTGACACAGTCATTCGTCCAAACTCCCCCCCCCCCCCCCCCCCCAACCCCCCACCTCTCCCAAAAGCGCTTGTTTGATGTTATGTTGTCAGCTATGTTTGCGCACAGCAGGTGGCTGTTTGGTGTCTTGAGAAAGACAAAATGTGCGGACAATGAGCTCGCAATGTACCGCTTTGCCTTACTCTCCTAACTTGTCTGATTAAAAGTGTTGGTATCATCAAGTAAACATGGTGCTTAACGTCCACAGAAACCATACGGCTTATTAGGGACGGGGAGAAGGGGGGAAGGGGGTATGGAGGTGGCGGGGGGGGGGGGGGGGGGGTAAGGGAGATTATATACCTATCGCTACACTGTCACCACCAGAATGACTTCTGCATTAAGATGGGCAGCGATGAGAGCCATTTTAATGTTTCAGTAGGAAGCGATGGACAAAGTCAGAAGACAGTGTCCACAAACCACAACCTTCTTGAAGAGAAAGGAGAGCCGAAGCGGTATCGAACCGAGGTCCTTCCGCTTACCAGCCTAACGCCTTACCGCTGGGCCAAACCTGCTCACCTGGTCTCACCACACCGGACTCTTGACCATGAACCCTTATGTTAAGGGACGTAACCCGTCTTGGACTATTGCCAATGGTTGAGAAGAGTGCTTCCCCTTCGATGGGATGGCAAACCGGACCTCAGTGGCGTTGTTGCATTGCGGCGTTTTCCAGTGTTACTCCGTCAGTAATTATTGCAGCTGCCCACAACCGTTCAAACAAAGGCGCACGCGGGCACACACACACACACACACACACACACACACACACACACACACGCGCGCGCGCGCGCGCGCGCGCCCATAATTATACCCACGCACATACTCACGTTCACGCATGCACACACATAGCCTACACACACACACACACACACACACACACACACACACACACACACACACACACACACACACGCACGCACGCACACACGCACGCACACACACACACACTCACACGTACCGACATGCCAGGACTGCTCTGTGTGTTCTGCGTGTCCCTGACTGCGGTGAACAGCTGGTCTGACTGGAAGAAGAGAAGGAAGCAGAATGCGTGGAAGAAAAACCCCATGGCGCTCAACATATACAGGTCCACTCTCTCCAGTCTCTCTGCAACAGCACAGAAAACGTGGCAGTAGAAACCCATGACTCTCCTCATGCACACGTCCACTCTCTTCTGAATTCTTTCTGCAACAACACAGGAAGCGTAGCAACAAAAACCTATGAACCCAACACACACACACACCACACACACACACACACACACACACACACACACACACACACACACACACACACACACACACACACACACACACACACACACACACACACACACACACACACGCATATGTAAGACCGTACCGAAAATTCTCTTTTGCTTTTAAGTTAACGGCATGATGTCGCTGTGGTATTAACATAGGTCGGGTCTTCTCAGGGCCACAACTGACACCACAACATAAAACAGGCCGCAGGCAAATCGTACTAAACATAGTTTGAAACTCGTCTCGGGACCACTGACATTACAGCATACACAAACCCCAAAGCACAGTAGCAAACTCGTCTCAGGGCCATTGACATCACAGAATAAAACAGACCCCAAACAAGTCATAATTTTGATTACAACAAAGACCACCGCCTCAAAAATAACATGGTATGTGCTGCTGCTGCTGCTGCTGCTGCTGCTGGTACGTGATGATGATGATGATGATGGTGATGATGATGATGAAGATGATGATGGTCATACTGCTGCTGCTATAGCTGCTGGTGATGGTGAAGAACAAGACCAGGAATAAGAACGAGAACATAACGAAGAGCTGCTGCAGCTGCACAAGAACACAGCGAGAAGACGATAAGGGAGACGACAGCAGCATACCTTGCACCCACGCCATATCCACCCTCCCTCGCTCGATCCCTTCCGCAACCTGCTGCTGCAGCTGCGAGTGCCGCGTGGCCACGTCGCTGTGGACAGTGAGGATGGTGGCCATGAGCCGCTGCCACTGCTGAGACTGTATGAGGTTCGAACCTCCCGGCTTGGGCTGCAGCTGCTCCAGGCGATGAGACATGTGACCCAGGTGCTGCTTCATCTTCCCCATCAGCTCCATCGCCCGCCCGCCTTGGGCACCCTCCACGGGTGGGGCTCCGTTGGGCTGCTCTGACGGGGCTCCCTTTGTTTGGTCTGATGGGTCTGTCTTTGTTTGCTCTGCTGGGGTGGTCTTTGCCTGGTCTGATGAGGTAGTCTTTGCTTGGTCTGATGGGGCTGTCTTTGCCTGGTCTGATGAGGTGGTCTTTGCTTGGTCTGATGGGGCTGTCTTTGCCTGGTCTGATGGGGTTGTCTCTGCCTGGTCTGATGGGGCTCCTTTTTTCTGCTCTGATGGGGTTGTCTTTTTTTGGTCTGATGGGGTTGTCTTTTTTTGGTCTGCTGGGGTTGTCTTTGCCTGGTCTGATGAGGTGGTCTTTGCTTGGTCTGATGGGGCTGTCTTTGCCTGGTCTGATGGGGTTGACTTTGCCTGGTCTGATGGAATTGTCTTTGCCTGGTCTGATGGGGTTGTCTTTGCCTGGTCTGATGGAGATGTCTTTGTTTGGTCTGAAGGAGTTGTCTTTGTCCGGACGTTTTGGTCGTCATCGTCAGACTGCTCGCGCGTGATGCTCGAGTTTCTTCCCCTTGTTTGCTGCTGCTGGATTCTTGTCTGGGCTTCTTGTCTCTCACCCATATGGGTTTTCCGGTTTTCGTCCTTCTGGGGTTTCTGTTTCTCGTCCTTCTGAATGTGTTGTTCTGCGGCCTCAGCATGGAGTTGCTGAGTCTCCTTCTCCTGTTCCTTCTCTTTCGTCGCACCTTCTTTCTCTTCCTTCACATATTTCATCTCCACTTTCGTCTCTTCCTTCGCCTCCTCTCTCATCTGCTCTTCCTTCTCCCCGTCTTTCTCCTGTTCCTTCTCTTTCTTCTGTTCCGTTTCCTCTTTCTCCTGTTCCTTCTCTTTCTTCTGTTCCGTTTCCTCTTCCTCCTGTTCCTTCTCTTTCTCCTGTTCCTTCTCTTTCTCCTGTTCCGTTTCCTCTTTCTCCTGTTCCTTCTCTTTCTCCTGTTCCTTCTCTTTCTCCTGTTCCGTTTCCTCTTTGTCCTGTTCCTTCTCTTTCTCCTGTTCCTTCTCTTTCTCCTGTTCCGTTTCCTCTTCCTTTTGCTCTTTCGTCTCCTTCTCCTTCTTTTCCTCCTGCTCCTCTTTCGTCTCCTCTTCCTTCTCACATCCAGCCAGCCCCAGGTGTTCCGCAATCTCCTGGTACAGCTCCAGGATCTGCCTCAGGCGATGGAGACCCCCGCTGAGTCGGTCGAACTGGGATTCCTCCGTCACCTCCATCAGCACCTCATCCACGACGAAGCGGACGCCGCGCCCCGACGAGCCGTGGCGCTGCATCACGGTCTGCACGAGATCGGTGACGTTTGTCTCGCTGGAGATGAACTCAAGGTGGACGTTGCCAGCGAAGCTCGGGACTTTCTCCTTGGCTGGCTTATTTTTGTGTCGCCCCTTTCTCCTGGTTTTGGAGACGGGTTGTTTTTCAGCCTGCACGCTGCTGCGCTCGGACTCTTCCGCTCCTTGTTGGCCGCCTGGATCATGGCCTCCGTTCCCTTTCCGGTCGGTGTCTGTCTGTGGCTGTGCTGGCGCTCTCCCGCCCAGGGCTTGCACTACTCGCCGGTGCAGCAGCCAGGAGACCAGACTTCCCGAGTTAACGCCCTTGGGGCAGATGATGATGACGATGTCTCCCGCCTTCGCCCACTCCACGGCCTTCAGACCCAGTAGCAAGGTTTTCCCCGACCCTGGGGGTCCTGTGAGACACCGACAACGATAGATGTATACAGCAAGGTTTTCCCCGAGCCGGGAGGGGGGGGGGGGGAGGGTAAGCGGGAGGGGTCGATTAAATCATCAACGATAGACTGACTCGTGAGGGATGGGGGGGGGGGTGGGGGTCGGGTGGGGGGGGGGGGGGGGGGGGGGGGATTTGACAAAACATCAACGTTGATAGATGTACATTTATAGTGACATAATTATAGTCTGCAATAGACAGGTTTTCCTTGAGCCGGACGGGACGGGGGAGGGGGGGGGGGGGGGGGGGGGGGGACGAAATTTCTATAAATCGACACTGAAAAAAAATAATAATCTTTTGTTCCATTTCTTGCTTCAAGTATGAGACTGGAATTCATCTAAGCAAATGACAAAACACCGACAACAAAAATAAAAACAAACAAAACAACACACACACACACACACACACACACACACACACACACACCACACACACACACACACACACACCGAAACAACAACACGTCAACAAGGTATCCTAAACATGTGATTCAAACACTACACTCTGAGGGACTATCTAGCTCCACCGCTGAGGACAGGTTAGGGTCTGCATTCTACGCACAAGTAGGGATAACGCCTGGCAACAATCGCTCTTATCAGCTGGTTACTTTAAGCATGTGGCGTGAGACATAACGCTGCTGATATCAGGGGCCAGGCGAGGTCCTTTACTACAGGAATCAGCTTAGTTGTCTATTCGAACATATTTACAGTTTAGTGTAGTGTAGTGTGTGTGTGTGTGTGTGTGTGTGTGTGTGTGTGTGTGTGTGTGTGTGTGTGTGTGTGTGTGTGTGTTGTTTTGTTTCTTGTTTGTTTTTGTTGTTGTTTTGTCATTTGTTTAGCTGAATTCCCTGTGTGTGTGTGTGTGTGTGTGTGTGTGTGTGTGTGTGTGTGTGTGTGTGTGTGTGTGTGTGTGTGTGTGTGTGGTGTGATGTGTGGTGCGTTGCGTGCGTGTGGTGCGTGCGTGTGTGTGTCGTGTGCGTGGTGTGTGTGTGGTGTGTGTGTGTGTGTGTGTGTGTGTGTGTGTGTGTGTGTGTGTGTGTGTGTGTTGTGTGTGTGTGTGTGTGTGTTGGTGAATGTCATCGAGTTGACCTGCACGAGACAAGAGCAGTTGTCGTTACTCTGCAGGATGTCAAGTTGATCCTGACGCAGGATGCTCCTGCCAAAGTAGACTCCGGTGTGTGTGTGTGTGTGTGTGTGTGTGTGTGTGTGTGTGTGTGTGTGTGTGTGTGTGTGTGTGTGTGTGTGTGTGTGTGTGTGTGTTTGTGTGTGTGTGTGTGAACCTGTCCATCCGACGTTACCTGAGAGAAAGACGAAGTTGTCGTTACTCTGCAGGATGTCAAGTTGATCCTGACGCAGGATGCTCCTGCCAAAGTAGACTCCGGTGAGGAGTATGCAGTCAGCCACTGAGTGTCCCTTCAGTCTAGAGTGTTTGCCACAGAACCTGTCCACAGGGTGGGTACACTGAGTCATAGAACCTGTCCACAGGGTGGGTACACTGAGTCACAGAACCTGTCCACAGGGTGGGTACACTGAGTCACAGAACCTGTCTACAGGGTGGGTACACTGAGTCACAGAACCTGTCTACAGGGTATGTACACTGAGTCACAGAACCTGTTTACAGGTAGGTACACTGAGTCACAGAACGTGTTCACAGGTAGGTACACTGAGTCACAGAACTGTCCACAGGGTAGGTACACTGAATCACCGAACCTGTTCACAGGTAGGTACACTGAGTCACAGAACCTGTCCACAGGGTGGGTACACTGAGTCACAGAACCTATTTACAGGTAGGTACACCGAGTCACTGAACCTGTTTACAGGTAGGTACACTGAGTCACAGAACCTGTACAAGGTAGGTACACTGACTCACAGAACCTGTCCACAGGGTGGGTACACTGAGTCACAGAATCTGTTTACAGGTAGGTACACCGAGTCACTGAACCTGTTTACAGGTAGGTACACCGAGTCACAGAACCTGTCCACAGGGTGGGTACACTGAGTCAGAGAACATGTCCATAGGGTGGGTATACTGAGTAACAGAACCTGTTCACATAGGGGGTACATTGAGTCACAGAACCTGTTCACATAGTGGATACACTGAGTAACAGAGTAAGTTCACAGGGTAGGTACATTGAGTCATAGAACCTGTTCACAGGGTGATTACATTGAGTCACAGAACCTGTCCACATAGTGGGTACACTGAGTCACAGAATAGGTTCACATACTGGGTACATTGAGTCACAGAATATGTTCAGAGACTGGGTACATCGAGTCACAGAATAGGTTCGTAGATGGGTACATGGAGTCACAGAACCTGTCCTCAGTGTGTGGACAGTGAGCCAGAGAAGGGATAACGTTTGGTACATATCTGGGTGTTTTAGAGGGGACCTTAATTTGTGCATCTGCAGTCTCCAATGCGGGTGAAAGAAGGCAGATACAGAGAGAGGGACTGAGAGAGGGAGAATTTGTCTGATCGAGCTTTGATAAATAATGATACAGATTTTAGGCATAATTAAGGTTAGTCTTACAATCTGTCCTTGCTAACAATTAAATAATAAAACAAGCAAAGCAAAAACGCGCGCGTACACACACACACACACACACACACACACACACACACACACACACACACACACACACACCTATGCAAAAGTAGAAGGAGATGGGAGAGAGAGAGGGATAAGGCAAGAGATTGTGTAGGGGCGGGGGGGGGGGGGGGGGGGGGAGGGGGGGGGATAGAGACAAAACTGACAAAGAGGAGACAGACAGGCAGACAGAGACACATAATATTTTAAACAAACGTGTCGTCCATGGAGGCAGCCAAACGACCCCACAGTCATCACCTTGAAATGAGCTGCTCGTAAGTGTCCCACGAAAGGTCTTCGCCTGATATTGCGGATTGTTGATGGATTCCGGACGTCATTTCTGTCCACCATTTGTGTAGCACGTCCTCTACTTCCGGTTCCTGGTCAGGTGACGTGACTGCGAAGACGGTTTCCTCCTGCGGTTGCTCGCTGACGTCATCAGCACACAGACATCGCGTCATGGCCTCCGCCAGGCTGCTTGTCTCCAGACACTGGCACATCGCCTAGAGAAGACGGAAGATGGGAAGGAAGAGGAGAAGGAAGAGGAAAGGAAGAGGAAGAGGAGACGAAAGAGAAAAAGGAAGAGGAGACGAAAGATGTGAAGGAAGAGGAGACGAAAGATGTGAAGGAAGAGGAGAAGGAAGAGGGAAGGAAGAGGAACAGGAGACGAAAGAGGAGAAGGAAAAGGAAAAGGAGAAGGAAGAAGGAAGGAAGAGGAGACGGAAGAGGAGAAGGAAGAAGAGAGGAAACATGTGAAGGAAGAGGAGAAGGAAGAGCAGACGAAAGATGTGAAGGAAGAGGAGAAGGAAGAAGGAAGGAAGAGGAGACGAAAGAGGAGAAGGAAGAAGAGAGGAAACATGTGAAGGAAGAGGAGAAGGAAGAGCAGACGAAAGATGTGAAGGAAGAGGAGAAGGAAGAAGGAAGGAAGAGGAGACGAAAGAGGAGAAGGAAGAAGAGAGGAAACATGTGAAGGAAGAGGAGAAGGAAGAGGAGAAAGAAGAGGAGACGAAAGCGAGGAAGGAAGGGGGGACGACAGAGGAGACGAAAGAGAAGGAAGAGAAGGAACAGGAGAAGGAGGGGACTCAGCATCTCCATGCTGAAGCCTCAGAAGAACGTATTGAGCCTTTCCATGATCATGTTTTCCCGCTGAATTTGGACTCTTAAGTGACAATATTCTCCTCAAATACCTTCTGTATGTATGTCTCTTTGATTCCTTGAAATATAAATTTCTTAGCCCTTTTGATGCTTCTATATATACTTATATACTCAAGGATGGCTGGGGTGGTTTTGTTGTTGTTTGTTTGTTGTTATGTACCAAGGATCAGACGTACATCGGAACACTATGGTCTGACAACAACTGAATACAAAATCAAACCCCTGACAAAAAGAAGAAAAGAAAAAGATGTTCCTGCTTTGTTGTGCTCCATGGTTTAGTGTCTTTTTATTTCGTTTCTACTTGGAGCACACGGAGAGTTCATACTCCGCGCCCTGCCCCCATGATCGTCGTTCAGCACACATCCCTTCCCAAAATTATACATTCAGCATATGAATAGAAACTGTTTGTTTTCATGTCGCTTTACCTTATTGCCTTGTGTATATAGCCTGCGAAGTGTTTGTGCTCATAGAAGTTGATGCGCTATGCAATTCTCCTCTTCTTCTTCTTCTTTTTCTTTCTTTCTTTTTCTTCTTCTTCTTCTACATCTTCTTCTTCTTCTTCTTGTGATTTTGTGACTTGTTTTTTGAATCGGTGTAAACTACTAATGTAATTCGTCCTACGCTGACCCTGTCTGGCTGACCCTTGTACTATTAGTAATAGAAACAGCAGCAGCAGCAGCAGCAGCAGCAGCAGCAGAAGCAGTAGCAGTAGTAGTGACAGCAGCAGCACCTACCTTGGCAAGTTGGGGACTGGCTTGCAGTGTCTTCATCAGCCTTGACTTGGATACGAAGGGCAGGGCCAGTATCTTGGTCACGGGTGGCTTCTCAGCGAGATCTGACGTCAGGTACCCCAGCACTAAACCCGACTGCTTCAGCTGTTTGAGCGCCTTGCTCACAGTCTTCCTCAGGTCAGCCTGGAAGGTCTTGTCGTCGTCGTCGTCTGCCACTGCATCCGACTTCATTCCCTCTTCCTCGCTCTGGTCCATCCTCGGCCGTGTGTCGTGTGGCCCCTGTCCTGTGGTGTCGTGTGGCCCCTGTCCTGTGGTGTCTTGTGGCCCCTGTTTTGTGGTGTCTTGTGGCCCCTGTCCTGTGGTGTCTTGTGGCCCCTGTCCTGTGGTGTCGTGTGGCCCCTGTCCTGTGGTGTCGTGTGGCCCCTGTCCTGTGGTGTCTTGTGGCCCCTGTCCTGTGGTGTCGTGTGGCCCATGTCCTGTGGTGTCGTGTGGCCCCTGTCCTGTGGTGTCGTGTGGCCCATGTCCTGTGGTGTCTTGTGGCCCCTGTCCTGTGGTGTCGTGTGGCCCCTGTCCTGTGGTGGTGTCTTGTGGCCCCTGTCCTGTGGTGTCGTGTGGCCCCTGTCCCGTGGTGGTGTCTTGTGGCCCCTGTCCTGTGGTGGTGTCTTGTGGCCCCTGTCCTGTGGTGTTTTGTGGCCCCTGTTTGTGGTGGTGTCTTGTGGTCCCTGTCCTGTGGTATCGTGTGGCCCATGTCCTGTGGTGTCGTGTGGCCCCTGTCCTGTGGTGTCGTGTGGCCCCTGTCCTGTGGTGTCGTGAGACCCATGTCCTGTGGTGTCTTGTGGCCCCTGTCCTGTGGTGTCGTGAGGCCCCTGTCCTGTGGTGTCGTGTGGCCCATGTCCTGTGGTGTCTTGTGGCCCCTGTCCTGTGGTGTCGTGTGGCCCCTGTCCCGTGGTGGTGTCTTGTGGCCCCTGTCCTGTGGTGGTGTCTTGTGGCCCCTGTCCTGTGGTGTTTTGTGGCCCCTGTTTTGTGGTGGTGTCTTGTGGCCCCTGTCCTGTGGTGTCTTGTGGCCCCTGTCTTGTGGTGGTGTCTTGTGGCCCCTGTCTTGTGGTGGTGTCTTGTGGCCCCTGTCTTGTGGTGTCTTGTGGCCCCTGTCTTGTGGTGGTGTCTTGTGGCCCCTGTCTTGTGGTGTCTTGTGGCCCGTGTCCTGTAGTGATGTCTAGGTCTTGTGGCTCTAGCTCTCCGTTGATACGATCGTCTTGCGTTGTGGGCAGTTGTCTGTTTGTGTCTATGCCTCTTGAACGTGTCTCCAAGGCAGTAGGTAAGCTTGTGAGCAGGTTACCTCCCCTTTTGGCTTCGGTTGAAGCACTGTGGCTTGGCTCCTCTTTCATTGTCCGTTCTGAAGGCACTGCGGCTAGCGATGTTTCCTTTTGGTCGGCAGCATGATGAGACAGGTCTGCTGTGCGCCTGCTGGTTTTTATTTCAAAGACGATCAAACCATGCTGACGGTTGATGATCAAGACGTCGTACTCCCCTCGTTGGAAGTGTCGATCTTCAAAGTCAGCAGACGACGGGAAGACGCCTTTGGGGTCAGTCAGCTTGGTTCTCTCCTCCAACGTTGCAAAGCATGCTTGCAGGTCGTCTTCCGTGACTTGCTTCCGCTTTCGTTTGCCGGTTTCTGTACAACCTTCCCATAATTCTGTCTCACATCGTGCGGTTTCCTTCTGCGGATTTTCCGAGTCGTTCGTGTTTCTGTCAGGGGGGACCATTTCGCTGGAGCTTTTAGTTTTTCTCGAAGCATTTTTACTTCCCCCGCGTTTCGTTTCTTTCAGATTGCAGAGGTAGCTTTCCAGGGAATAGGCGGGCAGAACAAACATGGGCTTGTCGGAAGCTTGTAACATACGCACGAGGCGTCGGGTGACAAAGTCCTCTGTGCGAAGACCTACCCGTATGGACGGGTCGGTCTGTACCTGCACCTCCACCTTGCGCGTCTGACTGTTGCCAGATGGCGCTAGCGGCGGGAACGATAGTCCTTGTGTGGATTTGTAGGTGGGGCAGTTGAAACGCATGATGGGTAAAACGTAGCTCTTTTGGCGCAGGTCTGGGAACCGCTGACGTACAGACTGCAGCATCTCTTCCGTCAGGGTCTGCAACAGAAACACTACACGTACGTACAACTGCAAACTTTCTCTGCTAAGGTCTGCAAGACAGTAACAAGATGTGCAGTGTTATTACATCAGTCATTGCGTCACGATCTACAAGCCAGCCGTTAGAGATGCATTGTTATTCTAAGAGTTGTTCACACAAAAACAGAAACAACAGCAATACATCTATTAAGAAAAATATTTTTAAAGGATTAAAAAAGGTTGTTATAAAAAATAACTCAGACGATACCTGCTTCTCGGATTCCATCGTTGTGAGGGTCAGAGTGGGTCAGAGTGGGTCAGGAAAGGGCCTTGACCTCCACTCACTGCTTTCCGACCTTTGGTTTTCGGACCTGCTGACACACACAGAACACTTTTTATGATCTCAGAACTTCAAAATGTTTCGGGCCATTCACAACTTAGAGTATTTTCAGTCGGTGTCTCTCCCCGTTCTTCTCACTCTACCTCTTTCTCCCTGTCTCCCTCCCTCCTCTCTCCCTCCCTCCTCTCTCTCTCCCTCCCTCCTCTCTCTCCCTCTCTCTCCCTCTCCCTCACCCTCTCTCCCTCCTCTCTCCCTCTTCTCTCTCCCTCCTCTCTCTCCCTCTCTCTCTCTCTCTCACCCCTCTCTCCCTCCTCTCTCTCCCTCTTCCTCATCCTCTCTCCCTCCTCCCTCTCCCTCTCTCCCTTCTCTCTCCCTCTTCTCTCTCCCTCCTCTCTCCCTCCTCTCTCCTCATCCTCTCTCCTCCTCTCCTCTCCTCTCTCTCTCCCTCACCTCTCTCTCCTCTCCCTCCCCTCTCCTCCTTCTCCCTCCTCTCCCTCCTCTCTCTCCCTCCTCCTCTCCCTACCCTCTCTCCCTCCTCTCCCTCCTTCTCTCCCCTTTTCTCCTCCCTCACCCTCTCTCCCTCCTCTCTCCCTCACCGTATCTCCCTCCTCTCTCCCTCACCCTCTCTCCCTCCTCTCTCTCCCTCCCTCTCTCCTCCTCACCCTCTCTCCCTCCTCTCTCCCTCCTCTCTCTCCTCCTTTCTCTCCCTTTTCCCTCACCCTCTCTCCCTCCTCTCTCCTCTACTCTATCTCCCTCCTCTCTCCCTCCCTCTCTCCCTCCTTCTCTCTCCCTCCTCCTTCTCTCCTCTCTCCCTCACCCTCTCTCCCTCCTCTCTCCCTCCTCTCTCCCTCCCTCTCTCCCTCCTTTCTCTCCTCTCCCTCACCCTCTCTCCTCCTCTCTCCCTCTATCTCCCCTCTCTCTCCTCCTCCTCCCTCACCTCTCTCTTCTCCCTCACCCCTCTCCTCCCTCCTTTCTCTCCTCTCTCCCTCTCCTCTCCCTCCTCTCTCCCTCCCTCTCCCTCCTTTCCTCCTTCTCCCTCCCCTCTCTCCTCTCTCCCTCACCCTCTCTCCCTCCCTCTCTCCCTCACCCTCTCTCCCTCCCCTCACCTCTCTCTCCCTCTCTCCCTCACCCTCTCTCCCTCCCTCTCTCCCTCTCTCTCTCCCCTCCCTTCTCCCTCCTCTCTCCCTCACCCTCTCTCCCTCCTCTCTCCTCCCCCTTCTCCCTCTCCCTCACCCTCTCTCCCTCCTCTCTCTCCCTCCTTCTCTCCTCCCCACCTCTCTCCCTCCTTTCTCTCCTTCTCCCTCACCCTCTCTCCCTCCTCTCTCCCTCCTCTCTCTCCCTCCTCTCTCCCTCACCCTCTCTCCCTCCTCTCTCTCCCTCTACCTCCACTCTCGCCCTCACCCCGTCTCCCTCCTCTCTCTCCCTCTCCCCCTCTCCCTCCTCTCTCTCCCTCTGTCTCACCCCTTTCTCCTTCACCCTCTTTCTCTTCTCCCCCAACCTCCCCCTTCTCCCTGTGTATAGTTATGTGTAAAACGGAACAGGAGGGTATTTTGACAGAAGCAGATGGCTACACCTACTGTCGTGGTGACACCTGTGACACACCGAGAAAAGAGGAAGGGAAAAGACCCACCGCACTGTTCACCATGTGCACCGAAAGCGTTAGCCTACTGGTGCACACGTACCCTTAACTTAGTACTTCGTTACTTTTGTTTTCTTTCTTTCCAGTTTATTCGTGTTACTCTCTCTGTGTGTCTCTCTCTGTGTCTCTCTGTGTCTGTCTGTCTGTCTGTCTGTCTGTGTCTGTGTCTGTGTCTGTGTCTGTGTCTGTCTCTCTCTCTCTCTCTCTCTCTCTCTCTCTCTCTCTCTCTCTCTCTCTCTCTCTCTCTCTCTCTCTCTCTCTCTCTCTCTCTCTCTCTCTCTCACACACACACACACACACACACACACACACACACACACACACACACACACACACACACACACACACTCCCCCACTGTCTCTCCTCTCTTTTTCTTCTTCTTTTCCTAGCAACTAATTTTGTTCACCTGTAAATCTCCTGCTGTTTTCATAACCTTGGTTTCACGATTCTGGTGTCCCTCAAATCCACGAGGAATGGTGTCCTCAAAAGCACAGATTTGGTTTTCCTCGAATACACACAGACTGGTGTCATGCGAATGCACAGGAACTGGTGTCAGTCAAAAACACAGACATTGGTGTCAGTCAAAAACACAGACATTGGTGTCACTCAAAAACACAGACATTGGTGTCACTCAAAAACACAGACATTGGTGTCACTTAAAAACACAGACATTGGTGTCACTCAAAAACACAGACATTGGTGTCACTCAAAAACACAGACATTGGTGTCACTCAAAAACACAGACATTGGTGTCACTCAAAAACACAGACATTGGTGTCAGTCAAAAACACAGACATTGGTGTCAGTCAAAAACACAGACATTGGTGTCACTTAAAAACACAGACATTGGTGTCACTCAAAAACACAGACATTGGTGTCACTCAAAAACACGGACATTGGTGTCACTCAAAAACACAGACATTGGTGTCACTCAAAAGCACAAACACTGGTGTCCCTAAAATACATAAAAACTTGTGCCCCTTAAATCTGCAAAAAACAGGTGTCATTCAGATGTATGAAAACTGGTGTACGGACACTAGTGCTAAAAAGCAACTGGTGTTTCTAAAACTTACGGCAACGGGTGCCTTTTAGATGCTGAGAAACTGGTGTCCCTCAAATGAAGATCACAGTGAATGGCCGCGTTGTGCGTGTGCGTGGTGACGTTTGCCAACGGCCCATGTTTTTATGTTTTTCCAGCACTGCTCTTGGCGACAGCTTGCCCCCAAAACCAAGGTCAAATAAACCCGCCAAGGTCGTGCAGAGATCTGAAAGCGTTTGGAACTTTATGCCGTGTGCGTCATTTCTAATTTTGTGCAGTCACGTCGCAGCGACGGTGGAGAGGCGATAAGCTTCCGAGTAAACACCTCACAGCGGAGTGACACGACGTGAAGTCAGCCACCAAGCTGTCTGCTGTTATCACAGCTCTCTTACGAAGCGCTGTTACCACGTGCTTTCTGCACGTACCCGGTTCACTGTTCAAGATTCAAGATTACTTCATTATCTCATTCGACAAAGTACAGGTTTGGGATTGGCCGTGCGGGTGGATTTCCAGCCCTCTTAAAAACAGAACCAGGCCTACAGCTACTCGAATCTTGGCACTAGACCAACGGACGCGTCATTGCAGTTCACACTGGATCGTATCAGCATAT